>QEOT01000688.1:164199-191699 GCA_003123785.1 Pterocarya stenoptera
TGCCAATAAATAAATAAATAAATAAGAATGTGGAGGGCTTCTCTCAGCTTTTTCTATGGAAGATAGGAATCCTAGTAACATTAACCTCACATCTTTTTATGATAACTACCACCTTTGTTGTGTACGTACTCTACTTTGATGCTTGGCATTCTCAAGGTTAAAGGTTCATTTGAATAAATTTGAGCTTGTTGCAAAGGGTCAAGTCAGCAATAAGGATAGTTTCGCAGGCATTTTGGGTGTAAAGTGTTGTCTTTACTTATGAAATATCTCGATCTTCCTTTGGGGGCTACTTTCAAGGCTAAGGCAATTTGGGATGGTATTAATGAGACGACCAAACGAAGACTGGTTAATTGGTAGAGAATGTGTCAATCAAAAAGAAGCAAGATTACTTTGATCATGTGTACTCTCTCCAACCTGCCTACATATTTGATGTCTTTATTTCAGCATCTAGCTAGAGTACCTAACCACCTAGAAAAAGCTGCAGAGGATTCCTTTGGTGTCGGTCAGGAGAAAGTTCAAATTTCACCTGATAAGCTGGGCTAAAGTACTTCGATCCCCAAGGGTGAGTTAGTAGTTTGGAACTTGATTTGCATTAATCATGCACTCTTAAAGAAGTGGCTTTAGCGCTATGAAAATGAGAGAGAGAGAGAGAGAGAGAGACCCTATGGAGAATCGTTGTAGATGTTAAGTACGAAGTTCATGGGTGGGTGTTCTAATGAGATCTCAGAACATATGGAGTGGGATTATGGAAGAATATAATAAAATGGTGCGGGAAGTTTTCTAAGCATACTAGTTAAGTGGTAGATGGTACTAGGATCAAATCCTAGCATGATCAATGGTGTGGGAGTCGGGCTCCCCAAGAAACTTGCATGGAGATATATAGGATGGCTCAGGCAAAGGATACTTTGGTAACAGATCTTCTAGAGTCAACTAGTGAACCCCCTCGGTGAAATGTTTGTTTCATCAGAGTGACTCATGAATGGGAGCTCTAGGCCTTCATTGCATTTCTAGTCTATTGTACTCCACCAGTTTGAGAACAAAAGGTGAAGATATGCTACTTTGGGCTCCATCCAAGAAAGTTCAATGTCCATTCTTTCTACAGTGTCCCCATTCCTTATAACACTAACCCCTTTCATTGGAAGAGAATATGGGAGACTAAGGCCTCGTTTTTTTTCGCAAGTGAGATGAGATGGGATGAAATGAGTTGAGATGAAAGTTGAAAATTAAATAAAATATTATTAGAATATATTTTTTAATATTATTTTCATTTTGAGATTTGAAAAAGTTAAATTGTTTATTTTATTTTGTGTAAGAATTTGAAAAAGTTATAATAATTAGCTGAGATGAAATGAGATGAGTTGATAAGAGTTGTGAAAACAAACGAGACCTAAGGATGTCCTTGATTAAAATCTTACTGAGCATCTTTTGGGAACATTCTTACCATGGACAATCTGAGGAAAAGACACTAATGTGATTGAGGGGTGCCATATGTGCCAAAGAAATGGGGAGTCTGTGGACCATCTTTAACTACATTCTTACCATCTATGGAATGATTTTTTCAGCCAGGTTGGTTTGGCTTGAGTTATGCCCATAACCATGGTGGACCTTTTAAACTTATGGAAGTAGTTCACAAATCTCAACAATGTGGAAAATTGTTCTTACATGTCTCATATGGTGTATCTGGAGGGAGAGGAATTACCAAAAGTTTGAGGATCGAATAAGAGTTTCTTGTATCTCTTTCTATCTAGCTAGATGAGTTTCTTGCACACAATCATTGTACGTGGAATGTGCATTTCAGCAATTTAAATATGACTAGGTGAAATGATTATTTCTTATCAGAAAAAGAAGGCTAATGGGATGAAAATATTTTATATCAATTGCTCCTACTTTCTACAAAAGATAAATAAATTACACTAAGACTAAAAACTGGCCTTTATCACGTAAGTCATGAAAAATCCTCATCGGGTCATCTTTTATCACATCCTAGCATGTTAGAAAAAATGACATCGTATAACCATCTGAACCTGGGGCCTAATCCGAATTCGGCACCTCATTTTCCTCAAGTAGTCTTTCTAGGCAATTTGCTCCTATATTCCCCGAGAATCAAATTGCAATCTTTCCAACTTGGGTCTCCATTGGGATTTTTTTGTGTACAACCTCTTATTGAATCGTATAATATAACCACTTATTGTATAATATAATCACTAACTTATTGAGCGTTAGTTGATATTGAAAAATAAACTATTAAGGATGCAATAGAGTTGTTCCTTCTGTGCAAGTTAGTCACCTAATAGAATGATCTCGTGCACTTGTCACCTTCCCTCAACCACAAAGCCCATGATTTTTGTCTCCAGCTAACCTCCTTTAAGAGTATAATTTTTCCAACTTTTTAATAGTTCTACCCTCTTCGAAGAACAAGGATTCTTTTTTAGTGGCACCCAAGGCACTCAACTCATTCAACAACACCATTTCTTCTCTCTTGCATCGACAAAGACTTCATTGTTCTAGATCTTTAAGTCAGCTTTTAGTGTTAGTTCTTTGAGCCTTTCGCTTACACTTCAAATCATAGCTTGGGGACAGTCGAACTTAAACTATACTTTACACCTGAACATAGTCACAATCTAGAAAAATGTAGAAATGGTCAATGTCAATGGAGTCTTCTTTCAAAGACTTCAGGAAATAACATAACCCCTCTGGGAAATCAAAAATCTATCTATCCATGACCAAATGGGTTTATCCCAATTATTAGACCCTATGAAATTCCCCTTTCATAGGGAGATAAATAAGATTTTGCTCAAGGATGAAGTCGAAGAACCCCCCTGAAGCAAATCAATAACATGTCGCACCCAACCTCTCACTAGGGAACTAACATTTTATCTGAGGAAAGAGATGTTCATAGACAAAGATAGGCATAGGAATCATACTTTCATAATTGTGAGTTGGTGGGATAGGTGATGCTATGCTAACATTAGGGGATCAAATAAGGTGGCTTAAGAGAAGTTCGTTATGGTTGGTTAGGCTGAGTTTAACTCCATTAGAATTGATGTAAATTATCTAGAAACTCAGATTTCAAGGTTATAACCAATTATCAAATCTATAATAGGGGAATGTGCTAAAATTAGGGGCATAACAGACGGTATATTTAGTCTTACTTATAAATCTTTCCTCAATTTTGAGTACACCTAAATAATATGATATATCATTTAAGTCAAGAAGAAATTGCAACTAATAGATCTCTCATCCAAACACTTAACAATAAAAAAAAATAGATCTCATTCAAACAAAAAGATTACCAGGATTGGTCCGGCTGAAGCTTCATTATTCATATCAAACTCAGATAGAACATCAAAGGCATGCAATTTCCAATCCAAAGTTTGTGTGACAACAACACTTGCCAAACAAACATTACCATGAACCTGTAGTAAAAGTAAGTTAAAAAGTAGAATTTAAACATAACTTAAAAAGATTAAGGCGGTCACCTAGACACCCCTAATTTGAAACATAAGTTGCAACTTACTCAAACGTTTTTTTTATAAGTAAATTCATCCCTTCATGAAGAGACAGCCATTAAGATGAATGAAAAATAAATGACATTATGTTCTCAATGGATAGATCATGAAGGAGAGAGCAAATTGCAAAATGGGTGCAAGTTTGGAGGGAAAAGTGATGACTTTGACATTTTAGTGACTATATCGTAAAAGGAGAAATAATTTGAGTGATAAAGTATAATTTTCTAAGACAAGAAACACATGTCTATGAATATACAAGATAATTTATACAAATACAAGGATCCTTACAAGTTTACAATCATTATTTAAGAAGCTCACAGCTTTGGCTATCCGGTGCAGGCCCCATGCATAATACTCATCCCTGTAACCAACTCAAATTATACCAAGTCAAGATAAATGAAATCCACAAACCCGTTAATAATTGATGCTTCAACCAGCAGTCCTAGTTCTATTATTTTGCTTTCGCATTTGACATGACTTATAGAGGCCAATAGATATTGAGCATCTACTGCTGAGCTATAAATAAAAGACAGATGACACATACAGACTAATTACATTAAAATGAGAAATAAACGGAGAATCTAGGGAAAACAACAACATAAATAAGCTATTAGTATGAAAACCATTAAGCAAGAGTATTCGTATGTGAGTGGAAAAATATAGTACAAATGTAGCTAGTCAAAGAATTTTTGGAAATTCCTGAAACTATCCATATGCAATCATGTAATGCAAATGACCCAAGCCTTACTGTATGCATGGAAGAAATAACACTAATGATTGTGTTAGGAGGGATAGGCATCACAATAACTAAAAAATCCATCTGAGAGATAGTACGTACCTTTGTGTACCTTCTAAACCTAGTTCCTTGATCTTTTCAGACAGTGGCATAACAGGCTCCGTGACAATATAGATAGTAACCTTTGTAATTGAACCATCAAATGTTTCAGCCTCGGTACTGTGAAGAAATGATAAAATATTGGGGTGTCTGACCTGGAGAAGAGCAAGTAGATTTATATGCTTGAAGATGCGGAATCAAAAGCAATTGCAAGATAACATATCCGTGATTGTTTCAACGAAGATCTGAGACACAAGCATGCAATTGAATATCACATCCAATCTCTAGCTGAACTTATTCGATGAAAACAAAATCTTTGTATATATGGCAGGTTACTTGCCTGAAGACCAATGAAAACCAATTGAAAGCAAACATATCTCAGATTGAAAAGCAAAGTAAGGAAAATATCAATCAAAGGGATAAGAATTTTTTTGTTATAAGTAAGACGAAGTTTTACATTCTAGGAAACGGAAAGCAACATCAGAAAATCATGAACGAAAGGTCCATTAGTCGCTAAAGCAGAAAACCAAAACAGCAAAGAGTGCACAAAGAAAAGGGATATAATTATAAGCATCCACTTAAATCTAACACTATAGCTAGTAAAAGCTTACAGTGCGGAGACGCTTTACGCCATTATGACCAGCAGCTAAATGTCCATCTTGGGCATTACTTCCAGAAAGAGAAAATATTGATACTGGAGACCCATCATCCTGAAAAATAAGCCATCATTTACTTCAATCATGAAAACAATGAAAAAAAGGCCAAAAGAGAAATTTTACTTCCTAGGGTTTAATAATAAATAATCCTGTAAATACTGTCGATATACAATGATTGCAATCATATCGAGCGAATAACGTATTTACATGAATATTCTGAATCTTTTACAGGCATACTGGCACCATAATAATACTGGCAACTACTTTAGCTAATAATATTACATAGCATGCTCCAAAGCAATTTAGGACTTCAGCCATGTTGCAAACAGTGGAAGAAACAGTCAAAATATACAAAATTTATGCATAATTATGAAGTCACCATCTTCCATCTTAGAAAAGGTGTTCTCATAAAAACAAACCGAAGACCAATAAGCTATACAATGTCCAGAACCCTCTCTGTCTAGTTTAGTTAAATCCTAGAATAAGTACAATGCTTCAAATCTCTGCTTAAACATCCCACATACTACTGCCCTCTCATACTAGAAGCTGCAATCACTAGCTAGCTTATAAGCTCGAAAGGAAGCAAAAGAACATTTCAAGAGACAGAAATAACGGCAAGCTAAGTCACCATTCCAGCCCTTATGTCTGGGAGAAAACCTTATAGGTGGAAGTCTATTTAAGATTCACCAAGTCAAACCAAACGCAATCAATTTACCATCAGCTAACCATGATTATATGCATAACGTCAGTTTGAAACCAGCGACATTAGCATGAAGACTAAGATTAGGGCTCGTTTGGATAGTGAGATGAGATGAAATAATTTTAGATAAGTTGAATAAAATATTTTTAAAATATTATTATTAGTTTGAAATTTGAAAAAGTTGAATTGTTTATTATATTTTACGTGAAAAATTGAAAAACTTATAATGATAGAGATAAATAATTTCTGTATCCAACCGAGCGATTAAGACATCAGCATCTAAGCTGGCAAGCAGCACCACCAGAAAGATTTGTTTTTCAGGCATTGCAAGTATAAGATCCACTAACCAACATTGAACTCTAACTCCTACTAAATTATAAAATCAACTCTCTAAAACCAAATCCAGTGGGCTGAATCCAGTTCTAGACTCCATAACCGAAACTACATTTCAGGAAGCCAAATCAACAAATCCTGACCCGAGCAGATCCGTTAAGCCACTGGAACCACGGAATGTGCCCTGATAAACGCCTAAACACGTAAGGATTAAACAAATTCACACAGGCATCCATATTTCAATATGTACTCATATATGAGAGAGAGAGAGAGAGAGAGTTAAGGTGTGGAACCTTGGAAGTGCCACGGAAGTGGGTCCAGGAGCCCCAAGCAGAGGGATAAGGGTCGGCAATGTTGTAAGGTAGATCTTTGATTCCCGTGCCAGATCCACCCACTACTCCCTTCAAGAACTTCAACATCTTCTTCTTATTCTTCTTCTCCTTCTACAATTGCGAGGAGAGAGTGTGCGCGTTACAGAGTGCAACAGAGAGACAAGAAGAAGAAGAAGCGGACTATGGAAATTGGAATGGAACCAATCGTTAATGGAATCGCACACTCGTTTCGTCCTTCAAAGCGATTATTATCATTATATATACGCAAATAATATTATAAATTATAACCCCTTTAATCAGAGATGCTCTTCGGTAATTGTTATGAAACTACATATCTAATAAGTTTTATGTACCTTACTATGCTTCAATATAAAATACTTTTTTCTATTTGGAAGTTGGCTTTGATTTGAAAAATCATTATCAAATTCAAATTTTTTATGATTCTTAATAATAGTTATTATTATTATTATAATTCATAACCTTTTTTTTAATTTCTTGGAAGAATCATATTATATAACCTCTTTCAATAGGACCATCAAATTAGTGTGACTTAATACCCTACGAATTAAAGCATATGCTATAATTTATCCTAACTTGAACATTAAGTTGGATGAAAAATAGATGCCATGACATAATGTTAAGTAAACTATAAAGTATGTGAATAAAGAGATAACTTTTGTGGAAGTATTAATACATGACTTGGGAACAAATTATACCCACTAAGGCCTTTACATGACACGAGTTTTTCTTCTTAGCCCAAAATAGAGAGTAACAAAGATCAATAGTAAGCTTTTTTTTCCACGGATTCACATCCAAACACTATTTATAAATTTGCAGTTCCAATTGGCAACAAAACCCAAAATCCACACATCTAAAGTTCTCTCCCGAGGCCTAAGGCCACATCCAGAAAACAAGTACTCCAAATGAAAATCAGAGGTCGTTACTCCTATTTACAGGGTCGAAAGTGGTCTCACACTGTGAACGAAGCTCGACACAAGTGGGTGGTGGTCGATCGGCATGATCCATGGGTACATCAATCTAGAGGTGAGGTAGGGGCAGAAGCGTGCTCTGCAACGCCATGGACTTGACCAAGAGGGTGTCGTCCAGTTCTTGCCGCCCATGAATGTCGTCCATGCGTAGTGAAGTCTCTGTGCACGGTCGATCATGGGGTTGAGGGTAGAGTTTACGACTTTTTATTACATGTATTGTTCACAATACGACACCATACAGATGCAAGGTGGATTCCAAGTGAATGCTGCTAGTGCATTTGGGTACTCGATCAGATTTCTGATCGCTGGCTCGGATCTATGTCATGGCATGGAGAACCCGTCTTCTGTTTATGGGGATTTGACTTATGTTACAAATCGAAAGATGAGATTCAACATGTTTGCTTGAGCTTGGATCGGGAAACGAGAAATGACAGGAATGGAGCACTCGCTTAAATTTAGAGGTAGGAAGGAAGCGCCTTTAGAATACATGTTATGTATTTGAACGAAGTTCAAAAACAGTTTCCAAGCCCAAGCTCGGGCTTGTACATTGTTCGTTTATTGTCAGGTTTGTCTTCCACCTTCATTGTCAACCTTTGTTGCTCACGTATTCCTCGCCTAGTCATGTGCTTGCTAAGCTGTTGCTTGCCCAAATGCTTTGCTCGCCTTGTATCGTGCTGCGCCTAAGTCATTGCTCGCCCTTCACTTGGTTTGTTTGCTCGCTTGGTAGAATTTTCTCTTACATCCAAGACTACGAGTTTTAAAAACATCAATTGAGTCACTATTCCGTGAGATTCATACTAACGTTTAAGCGGGATTCTCCAATGGCTTCTGCCATGGATCTCACATCGTCCCCCCTTAAAAGAGAAATTTCATCCTCGAAATTTGCTAACAACAAAACCTATGCTACGCAATAAGAAGGGCGGTTATGTAAACTCCCCTATTCAATTTGACACCATTCATCCAACTAGCTCAATCACTTAGAAGTAATATCCTGAATTTAGTTCATTGCACACACTATTACTAAACGATGATATCCAAGAGGTAAAGGTAGCACTCCTTCATATTGTCTCCCAAGCGATTTCTCGTACTCCTTAGTTACCCCATAGTTTCTTCACCAGAAATTTCCTTCTAATCTTCATGCTAGTTTCTCCTATTACTACCGAGAGTTCGACATGCTTAGTTACCCCATATAAAAGTGCATGTACAATACCCATATAGTTTGACTCCCTTTAAGGCCCTGCACGATCAATGGTCCTGGACAATGAGGCCTTATGCATCATATGCTTCCATACTCTGAAGCTTGATACCCCTTCTTGTAAGTTCAATGTTCACAGCTTTTAATCACGATACTTATTTAGAAATAGATATTGAGAATTAGCCCTCGTTTGTTTTCACATATGAGATGAGATAAAAATTGAAAGTTGAATAAAATATAATTAGAATATATTTTTTAAATATTATTTTTGTTTTGGAATTTGAAAAAGTTGAATTGTTTATTTTATTTTGTGTGAAAATTTAGAAATGTTGTAATGATTAGATTAGATGATATAAAATGAGAATGGCTGTAAAAATAAACGAGGCTAGTATCATTACTATTACTTTCTATACTATTACAACAACTATTATGCATTTATATGCATTTTTCCAAATAAAGTATTTGAAAAGACATAATATGATATATATTTTACCTTCCAACAAAGTACTAAGCTATTTACTAGAACTAATTACTCTTATATCCAGATAGGTCCCAATGTTTCTTAATAATTGTTGTAGTGAGTCTCACTAGTTGGAGGTGGCTATGCTTAAATTTGGAGTTGGTCACTTTTCATCACTAGTGGTTAATCTTTTTATCATCAATCGGTTCCTAATATCTCTCCACCCTACATATATATATCAACCTATTACTTGTATTAACACACAGTCTTTTTGTGATGAAGTGAATAGTTGCATTGTGATAAAGAAGTGTTTTCTCTTTTCCTCTCCTTTTTTTAGTAAAGCTAGAACTTCTTCATTGTGATATATATGGAGATCATATACAACCCTTGACCTTTATATATTTATATATATATATTGCTTTTAATGACAGTTGGTGATCTTACTCACCTCATCTCTTCTACAATGAGAAGTGTCACATGACGTCTTCTATTCCCCGACAGTTGAACTATGAACATAGACAACTTACAGTCAATCCCAATCTATTTTCACGTCTCCACTTTTTTATGGTTGGATTTGCACCCTTAACACCAAGAGATAGCAGTAGTATCGTGCCCTTACTATGCCACAATTGACACAACAAATGTGGGATACCAAAAACATGATGTGTGTTACTAGCCCACGTCTCGCTCATTACCTAATTGCTTATGACATTTTCGTGGTTAGATGAGCACCAAGGAAGTTGATGAATAGATTATCAATATCCAGAACAAGAATTCGTCCTACTTTGTTGAATGGATACCTAACAATGTCATGTCTAGTGTGTTTGACGACCCACCCAAGGGTCTAAACATGGCATCCACTCTTGTTGGGAACTCAACTTCAATCCAAGAGATCTTACAGAGGGTTAGGGAGCAGCTTACAAACAATATTTAGGCACAAGGCTTTCATGCATTGGTACACTAGTGAAGGAATGGATGAGATGGAGATCATCGAGGCTGAGAGTAACATGAACGATCTAGTGGCAGAGTATTAGCAATACTAGGATTCAACTGCTGATTATGAGGAAGAGGAAGAGGAGGTCGTTGCTTGGTCTAGATCCATGTTTATTAAGTTTTCAATTAGCCTGAAATTGTCATGTTGGCATATTTCAATACGTGATTAAGTTTGTATTCTTAATGAGTAGTCAAGCTAGATTAACGTGTATGTTGGATGGTTTTCTGCGTCTATGTATGAGAGGTCAATTTTGGTGACAATTATTGTAATTTAAATTTGGGGATGTCTGTAATGAGTAGAAGCTTTATTGTTGCTTATGTATCATTACTGTGTATATAATCCTTTGTAAGAACTTGGCTATCTTTACAAATTAAAGAATCCTGCTTACAAGAACTTTGTGGCTTCAGCCTAGTTCTTGCCAAATTATACTTTGGTATATATAAGTTATGCCCCAACAAAGGTGCTGCCATTGATATCAAAGGTGTTCTTTTTGTATTACCCTAAATATTGACTATCTTTGCATGTAATGAAAACTTTATGCATTGTAGCAGTGTAATAAGACAATTTAACTTGGAAACATAATGAATGGTGATATGTATACCGGTCAAGGGTAATCAACTAGGTATTATGTAGGCATTTCATAGACGAAACGCATGTGAGTTGGAGGGCCAAGCCAAGTCAACCATGGGCATTTGAGCACCTACCGACCTCTTTTACACAAACAAATGATTATGGAACTTTATAATGAAAATTCTCTTATGAGTAAATGAGTCTTATTATGTGATAGAGAGAGAGGGGTCGATGGCTTCACAAATTGATGATATTTATCCCTTTTTTTTTTGTAAGTATATTTATCCTATTTTCTCTAAGGGATGTTTGAGAATCCCCAATCTCTTATAAAATGAGAGATGGGTCACATCTATTATAAATTCATAAAATTAGGCATGAGAGGAAGAGATCGAGAATTCTTCCAAAGATATATGTTATTGGAACTAGCATATGTCACGAGCTTGTTCGTGATGTAATTGAATATATAGTGTATAGGGAGTAATATAAATCATGACAGAGATTTCTTTAATAGGTAATTGATGTAAGACAAGTCAAGAATTCTATAGAAGATTTACAAAGACTTCTACATGAGTTGGCTGCACGATTTCAAGACGTCAAGATCCACCATATTTGACTCAATGATCTCATTTCACTTTTTTCGCGTGTTATGAAGCAATTAGTTTTCCTTTTCTTTAATATTTCTATTTTTGTCTCCTTGGTAATTACTTTATGAAAGGGCAAGGTTGTAATAAAAGGGGGATATTGATTTTGGCAATAAAGAAATTGTTCACTTTTCTCTCAATTCGTGTTTGGAAGATGCGGATCTTCTTTACTGCATTTGTTGGCGCTTTTCACTACATCAATTGGTATCAAGAGCCTGGTCTAGCTTGGCTTGATGGCAAGAGATAATAATGAAAGCAACCACTCTAGCAATGAGCGACTTGAAGTGCAAGCCATATGGGTAGCTGTTCGTATGCAAGAACAGTCCCAACAAAGGTTTGGAAGTATCGAACGTATCCTACAGGAGATACAGAAAACCATCACAGGCCTATGTGTTGAACACCCTAGAAACCATGATGATCGACTTGGCCAAGATCGAGGGTCTTTGCCACGACGTGAACGACAGGAACGAGTTGATTCTTCCAGTGATGAGGAACTCGAAGGATATGTGGGGGGAGGCAACGATAATAAAAGAGGTCCAAAGAACAACAACAACTATCACATAAAAATTGGCTTGCCTTGCTTCAACGGCCACCTTCATGTCGAAAGCTTCCTCAATTGGCTTTCTTGAAGTAGAGAATTTTTCGACTACATGCAAATACTAGAAGCATAGCAAGTTAAACTGGTAGCATATAAATTGTGAGGGGGTGCTTCAGCATGGTGGGAACAAATGCAGAATAATCAAAGACGACAAGGCAAACAACCGGTTCGAGCAGGGTCAAAGTTGAAGCACTTGATGAGGGCTATATTTCTACCACCAAATTATAAATGGATCTTATATCAACAATATCAGAATTGCCGGCAAGGGAATCGTATTGTCACTTATTAGACAAAGGAATTTTACCTGAACTCATGGAACAATCTGTCAGAGACTGAGGGGTGGCAAGTTGCAAGATTCATTGGAGGCCTTTGGCTTGCTATCCAAGATTAGGTTACGTTGCACATTGTATGGACATTAGTAGAAGCCGTTAATTTGGCTATGAAAATCGAAATGCAACTAGCATGTCCACTAGCTAGAGCACAAACTTTCAAAGCCACTAAAACTCAAGTACCACCATATCAATAGCAACCATCCACCAATCGAGTACAAAAGTCGAGTGTCAATACTCAAAACCCAAAGCCCACACCCACTCCAACCCAAAATAAAGGGAGCAGCAACAACCCATATGCCAAATCCATGTCAGGTAAATGTTTTCAATACAACTAGGTCAGGTATCATTCAAATGAATGCCCCAACCATCTAGTTGTTAATATCATGGATACAACTGATAAAGGGGTAGAGCGAGGTGAAGATGAAAGTGGTGATGATGAGGAGGGTGAGTTCATGGAAGGAGATGAAGGGGAACATGTCAACTATGTAATCCAACGATTACTACTCGCACCAAAGCAAGAGGGTAAAACATAGAGGCACAATATTTTCAAGACTTTTTGCACCATTAATCAAAGGGCGTGACAATATCTACATGTTTTGGTGGCATGGGCGAAAGATAGTATTAGTACCCATGAGTGACAAGACACCTCCCAACACCGTAGTGGAAAAGAAGGACTCCTTCCTTGCAGTACCCTAATCTCAATTTTTAGAAGACATGAGAGGAGCTGGGGAATTGATGACGTTAGTTGTTAAAGGAGAATAGACACTAGAATTTTGAGATCCCAAATCAAGTGCTGAAGCTATTAGATGACTTTCCAGATTTTGCGCCACAAGTATTACCAAAAGGACTACCACCCATGTGGGATATTCAACACCACATCCATTTGGTCCCTGGAGCAAGTCTTCCAAACCTATCCCACCCATGCAGGAGTCCCAACGAATATCAAATCTTGCAAGAGCAAGTGGAAGACTTATTCACAAAGGGTTGATCTAGGAGAGTATGAGTCCTTGCGCCATGCCTA
The DNA here is from genome assembly GCA_003123785.1 of Pterocarya stenoptera. NCBI lineage: Eukaryota > Viridiplantae > Streptophyta > Magnoliopsida > Fagales > Juglandaceae > Pterocarya > Pterocarya stenoptera. Next base: position 177,365 of record QEOT01000688.1, read on the forward strand.
CACTATTAATACTAAAAAAAGATGGAAGCTAGAGGATGTGCTTAAACAACCATGCTATCAACAAGATAATGGTAAAATATTGATTTCCTATTCCACGACTAAGTGACATTGCTAGATATGCTTGCAAACTCCAAATTTTTTTCCAAAATAGACTTGCATAGTGGATACCACCAAATTTGAATTAGGTGGGGAGATGAGTGGAAGATGACATTCAAAACAAAGGAGGGATTATACGAATGGTTGGTGATGTCGTTTGACCTCTCTAATGCACCGAGTACTTTTAGACGTGTTATGCACCAAGTTTTAAAGCCTTTTATTGGGAAATTTATTGTCATATATTTTTAAGATATTTTAATTTATAGCCAAAATAAACAAGAGCACATGGATAGCTGCGAGAGGTTCTAACAATTCTGCAGGTCAACAAGTTGTACATCAACTTAAAGAAATGCATTTTTCTCACTTATTGCCTATTATTTCTTGGATTCATTGTGGATGCTAAAAGTGTTCAAGTGGATGAGGAAAATGTGTGTGCAATCCATGAGTGGCTTAAACCTACCACCATAAATCAAGTCTGGAGTTTCCATGGTTTGGCCACCTTCTATCGACAGCTCATAAAAAGTTTCAGTACCATTGTTGCACTGATCAATGAATGCATGAAGAAAGGATAATTCCATTGGGGAGAAGATCAAGATATCAGCTTCGCCATGATTAAGGATAAATTATCCACAATTCCTATACTTGTTCTACCTAGTTTTGAGAAACTCTTTGAGGTGGAATGTGATGCCTTGGTAGTAGGCATTCGTGCTGTCCTATCCCAAGAGGGGCCAGCTATTGAATTTTTTAGTGAAAAATTAAATGAAGCAAGACGAAAGGTGACAAACTATGATTTGGAGTTTTATGCAGTTATATGAGCCTTGAAGCATTGGGAGCACTACTTAATACATCGAGAATTTGTGTTGTACAATGACCACCAAGCACTAAAGTTCATAAATACCCAAAACAACCCCAACCGAATGCACACTAGGTGGATTACATTCATGCAGAAGTTCACCATGGTGCTCAAGCATAGGTTAGGGCAACAAAATAAGGTGGTTGATGCACTCAGTCGATGTGTAGCTTTACTCGTGATCCTGTAAATTGAGATTGTTGGTTTTGAGCAACTAAAAGATTTATATACTAATGATATAGATTTTCAAGAAATATGGCGCAAGTGTTTATCTCGACAACTTGCTACAGATTTCAACATCCAAGATGGGTACCTATTCCACGGCAACCAACTTTGCATCCCCCAAACTTCACCATGGGAACAACTACGGAGAGACCTTCATGGCAGTGGATTGAGTGGTCAAGTGGGGTGTGACAAAACCATATATTTCTTAGCTGAGATATATTTTTGGCCTCAACTAAAGTGTGATGTGAGGAAACTTGAACGAAAGTGTCTAGTTTGTCAAGTCAGTAAGGGACAAACTAAAAACACAGGGTTATACACACCTTTACCAGTGCCGGAGAACATATGGGAAGACTTGAGCATGGATTTTGTACTTGACTTACCATGAACTCAATGAAGAATGGATTCTGTTTTTGTTGTCGTGGATAAGTTCTAAAAAATGACACATTTTATACCATGCACAAAGACATTAGACGCTTCAAATGTTGCTCACTTATTCTTCAAGGAAATTGTTCTCTTGCATGGCATTCCCAAGTCAATAACCTCAGACCGTGATGTCAAATTCCTCAACCATTTTTGGATCACTCTCTGAAAAAAGTTTGATACTTCCCTCAAGTATAGCAACACCTGCCACCCTCAAACTGTGGTCATCAATCGCACACTCGGTGACATGATCAGGTGCATCTCTAGTGACAAACCCAAGTAGTGGGATGTTAACCTTCCTCAAATAGAGTTTGCTTTTAATAGTATGTGCAACCGTCCCATTGGGAAGGCACCATTTGAGATCATCTACACCAAACCTCCAAAGCATGCTTTAGATCTGGTTCCCCTTCCCAAACTCCCTAGCTTAAGTTCTCCAGTAGCAAACATGGCAAAGAAGGTCCAACAAACTTATGACGATGTTCAAAGAACTTAGAGCAAGTTAATGACAAGTATAAATCTACAACGGGCAAGCACCGAAGAGCCAAGATTTTTCAAGAAGGTGACTTAGTGATGGTCCATTTGCACAAGAATCATTTTTCAGCAAGAACTTACAATAAGCTAAAGAGTAGAAAGTATGGGACATTCCGAATCGTAAAGAAAATCAATGATAATGCTAACATAGTTGAACTTCCAGAAGACGTGTCCATTTCTTCGACTTTTAATGTATCAGACCTACTTGAGTACCACCCACCTGATGAACTGCTTTACCCAAGCAATAACTCGAGGATGAGTTCTGTCTCAAAATATGGGAAATATTGATGCATGACACGTCAAGAATTCTCTAGAAGATTTACGAAGATTTCTACAACTGGCTGCACAATTTCAAAACATTAAGATCCACCATATTTGACTCAATCTCATTTCACTTTTTATGCCTGTTATCAAGCTATTGGTTTTTCTTTTCTTTAATATTTTTATTTTTGTCTCAATTTGATTACTTTATAAAAGGGCAAGGTTGTAATAAATGGGGGGATACTGATTTTGGCAATAAAGAAATTGTTCATTTTTCTCTCGATTTGTGTTTGGAAGACGCGAATCTTCTTTACTTCGTTTCTTGATGCTTTTTGCTACGTTAGTAATGAATTTCTCAAGATTTTAGGGTCTTCAGAGGTTTGAGTTTTGTTTAGCATAAAGGAGAGTTTTGTTTAGCATAAAGGACACCATTTAACTAATTTTTCTTCCCCTATATTTCGATTTTCTTGTTGGTGATTTGACAAACTACAACAAGTATGGAAGAATTTTTAACACCGCCATGTCAAATTCAAGCTTTCTTTAGGCTTCAATTGGAGCAATACATGTCCATTTTTACATTAGCTGGAATAAATGTCTACCAAGCCTTGCCATCATTAGCAATTAGATGGAGTGAGTTCTCTAAAGGTACAACAAGGGTACTTCCTATGATAAATCATGATAAGGTAAGAATGACACAAAATGTGAATATGGAGTTACACTTAACATACATTTGGAAATTCTTTGATAGTGTATAACCAAGAGGTTGCTATATAGAATACATGTTAGTTGCATTCCTCTCGTACAAGAGTGTACCAACTGATCATGTACGATCATAACACTGCCTTTGTATTTAGAAGATATAGAGATTGAGAAGATCTTGTTAAAAGTTCAAGACTCGGGTATTATTCAAAAGATTTCCTATTTTATTGTTGTAGACAAGGCATGGGTATTGAAAATTGTGAATGGACTATATATCTATTAATCAAGTCATGTTAAGAATAAGTTTCCTATTCTTATCACAGACGAGCTATTTAATGAATTAGGATTAAGATTCATAATAGTTCTTGAAATTGGACTTACTCTCAGGCACTATGTAACATCCCGTATTTTAGTGTAATTTTAATAAAGGATTAATTTAATTTATTTAGTGTTTGGGTCTTTTGTTTTAAATTATGGGAGTTTTAAATATTATTTTATAATATTTTAAGTTGTAAAATTAATTTTTATGTGTTTTCTCAGTGTTATTTATTGTTCTGTATTTAAAGTGATCTTTAAATTAAATTGGATTATTTTTGAGTTTTAAAATTATTATTGTTTTAATTGAGCATTTCACTGCGTTTGAATTATTTTATTTAACTAGTAGTTTTAAAATCTTATTCGTTGGATCACTTTGAAACCCAAGTTGAAGTCTGGATTTCTCTTTTTCCCTCCTCTTTTCTTCTTTCTTCCCTTTTTCTTTCTTTTTCCCTCCTCTCCCACGTACACCCTCTCTCTCCCAGCCCGACCCTCTCTCTCTCCTCTTCCCCCCGTGCTCTCGGTTCTTCTCCACCCAGCGCCGCCGCCGGCCGTCCGTGGCCCTCACCGCTGCTGCCGTTCGACTCCCCAGCTGCCGACGACCAACCCCCTTCAATTTCAAGCCACCCCTTGCCGCCGTTTGCCTCCGAGAGCCGTGCGAAGCCGTAGTACTCCTTCACCCTTTCCGCCGTCGTCCGGCCACCATTGGCTGCCATTTCTTCATCAGTTCTTCACCGGCCCTCTAACAACATTTTAGACCCAACTCCAGCCCCGATTCGTCGCCCGTGAAGCCCAGCCGAGCTCACAACCGTTTTTGACTATCCGGCCTTCTACTGCCATTTCGGCCGCCACCCACGGCCAAAGGCCACCACCATTAGTTTCACCACCTCCCATAGGCCCTACCCTACCGTTCCCAAGTCTTCATTTGACCCTGTGTAAATTTTGGGTTCTCTGTGTTTTCGGCCACAGTGTTTTTACACTGTGAAGTTGCGGCTTTTGTGCTTTCCAGCTCTTCCGTGATCCTCTAAAAATATTTTTATAGCGCTGTAAGTATTTTCTAAACAATTTTTTGAGATTTAAATATATTTTTGCTCTAATTATTTATACTGTGTGCTGGTAGGTTCCGGACTGAGTCCGAGGAGAATTCGGGGGTGGATGGATTGAGGTCGGAATATGTGTGTGTTGGTTATGGTGTGGTTTGGTTGATTGTTGGACATTGGTTATATTGAGATCTGGTTGGTTGTTGGTTATGGTTATTGTGATTTGGTACATTGCATATTGCACGCATGTTCATGTTTGTAAAATGAAAATTGGGTTTTCGTGTAATTGCATTCATGATCATGTGGTTATTTTGAAAAGTGAATTTTCATGTGAAAACGGATTTGTGGGTGCGTGTGTATCACAACCCCAAGCCGAGATGGGGCATTATCTCGGTGGAGCTCCTCTGGTCACTCGGGAGCAGAATATACTGAGTGACGTCCCCTGGGTTGTCGCCGGGAGACAACGGGATCGAACGAGTTATGTGCCGACTCCATGGCCCTTCTGCTGGCGGGGGTTAGAGGATGACTTGGCCACGAACGCACCGGGTGCAGAACTGGGCATCGCTCGTAAATTAGCCAGGACGTGCGGATGGTCCATAGGGGAGACCATGTGCATATGAATTAATGGATAAATGGAAAATGGTTGTTTTCTGGGAAAATAGTGTGAGTTGATTTTGTGTGTCATTTTCTAGGAAAATGACGGATTAATATTTTTGGGCCAAAATGTGATTTTTGGCGTGTGTTGCATTTCTTGCATACTGCATCATGGGCATGCATGATTAGATGCTTAAATGTGTTTTTATTTCAGGATTGGTTAGATTATAACTTACCTGTGGTACCATTTAATGGTACTGCAGATTTTGATTATGATGTTGCAGGTGCCGAGCCTGAGGATTTGGCTCTGCCGGAGGAGTGATATAGGATCACTCAAGTTATGTTTCTATTTTCTGTTATTGTATTTTTATGGGATATTTGGTTTATGTTTCAAACACTTTGTATTTGAATATCTGTATTAAACTAAAATTCTGGTACTAGATACTTAATTATTATTATCCGCTGCGTATTTTATTGTGCACTGTTTATTTGTTGCACACACTTGGCACTTGTCGTTGGATGTGTGACCGTGTATCATCATCCTGACGTCACGATTCCCGAAACTTTTTCTATGTAGGAGTCGGGGTGTCACAGGTGGTATCAGAGCAGTTCGTCTCTAGGTAAAACCACATGTCCCTTAGGTGAAGTACCAGAAATTTTAAAAGTTGTGATTTAAAATTATTTTGATTTGAAGTATATTATTTTAATGGTTTTTTTTTAAATTTATTATTTGTTGTTGTTTTTATTGGTTTCATCTATTTGGTTGTATGCTATTTTATTTTAATTGTTTTATTTTATGGTCGGTTATTTTATTTGTCTTAATTATTTATTGTGTACTTTTTCATTATTTTATTAATTTTGTCGTATGTTATTTTATTTACGAAATTTTATTTTATTTGAGAGATTTCTGTTTTGTTTTGTTTTTATTATGTTCGAGGTATGTTATATTAATTGTTTTAATTTATTGAATGTTGTTATACTTGGTTGGTTTTATTCTATTCTATTTTATTTTATGTTGTATTATTTTATTTAATTTGGGTGTTGTTTTTGTTCTTATTTAAATTTTGTCTGAAGACTTAAGTGGGGGTTGTGAGTTATGCTTTGGCAGGAAAATGGTTAGACCAAGGAGGCCGACTGATGAGCCCGAGGATGAGTTGCCTTGTGGTGACGGGAATTATGCCATGGTCAGGGCATTGAACAGAGTGACGGAATTTCTCCAACACAATTTTCAATCGCCCCAAGGAGATGTAAATAGAGCAGTTCAAGCTGGGTGCACCTATGAACGCTTTCTAGTGCATAGGACACCTCCTTTTACTGGTGTAGAGGAGCCACTTCGGGCTAAAAGGTGGATAGAGGACTTGGAGAGGACATTTGAAGTTTGTGGTTGTACTGAAGCTCAACAAGTCTTGTATGCAAGTGATACGCTACAAGGTAATGCAGTTGATTGGTGGAGGACCAAGCGAGAGTTGTTAGTGATGGAGTTGGGATCCTTTGCTGCGATGTCTTGGCAGCGATTCAAGAAGGAATTTAATGATCGTTTCTTTCCTGTTTCTGTGAGACGGCAAATGGCACGACAATTTAATAATTTGGTGCAATGGAATATGTCTGTGGAAGAGTATGCCCATAAATTTATGGAACTTGGCGGTTTGCTACTCACTTGATTGCTACTGAAGAGATGCGAGCTGAGTGTTTCCAGGAGGGTCTGCGACCGGATATACGCAGACAAGTGGCATGCCATATTTTAAATTTCCAGCAGTTGGTTGACATTGCCACCATTGCAGAGTATGAGAATAGTTGTGTGGTGGGTTCCCCTCCAGGTCAGAAAAGACGAAGTTTTGCTGGTGAGGGCAGCAGTTCTGGGTCGCCTCAAAAGTTTGTGCAAAGGATTGGTGCCCGGTCACAAGCAACCTCTGGGATGCGTATTGGGGGTCGAGCCCCAATTTGCAGCAGGTGCAATAGAGCTCACGAGGGTGAGTGTCGTCAGAGTGGGACCACCCATTGTTTTAGATGTGGTCAGTCAGGGCACTTTGCTCGCGAGTGTCCTAATTAATCTCAAGGAAGTCGCGGAGGTCGTCGCGGTGGAAGGAATAATCAGAAGCAAGTAGTGCAAGCTCAGGTGTATGCTGTGACTCCCGGGGACATCGACTATGAGACTTCGGAGACCCAGGATGCCGGGGTAATTACTGGTATGTGTTTAGCGTACTCTTTGGAATTGATGTTTAGTGTGGTTTATTGCTTCTTTTGGATTTCATTTGGTGTTTGTGCTTGCCTCAGGTAGAGTCTGTTTGTATGATTTTTATGCATGTACTTTGTTTGATTCTGGAGCATCTCAGTCTTTTGTGTCTACCACTTTTGCACGGATGTGCAACTTAGTCACAGAACCCTTACCGCAATCCTTGGTTGTGTCTCTTCCCAATGGCGAGTTGGTGTGGTGTTCTAAAGTAGAGATGGGGTGTCCTTTGGATTTTGGTGGAAGGACACTTGAGGCTGATTTAATTGTATTCAAGTTGCTTGGGTTCGATATTATTCTTGGGATGGATTGGTTGTACCGATATTCAACATGTATTAATTGTAGAAGTCGGGTTATTGGCTTCCAGCTTTCGGAAGGAGATTACTTGGAATATGTGGGAAGTAAGTTGAAGGCGAAGCCAACAATTATATCTGCAGTGCGAGCGAAGAAAGATATAGCATGTGGAGCTGATGCATTTCTGGTTCAAGTGGTGTCTGCGCCATCTGAGAGGAAATCCTTAGTGGATATACTAGTTGTAGAAGAATTTCCAGATGTGTTTGTAGATGATTTGCCAGGGTTGCCTCCAGTTCGTGAGTTGGAGTTTGCTATTGATTTGGAACCTGGAGCCACTCCTGTGCACAAAACTCCTTATCGTATGGCGCTGGCTGAATTGAAGGAGTTGAAGATCCAGTTGTAAGAATTGGTTGACAAGGGTTTTATTCAGCCTAGTACGTTGCCTTGGGGAGCGCCTGTTTTTTTTGTTAAGAAGAAAGATGGTACTCTCAGAATGTGTATCGACTATCGGGAACTTAATAAAGTGACCATCAAGAACAAGTATCCGCTTCCCCGTATTGATGATTTGTNTGCCGCTCCTGTGCACAAAGCTCCTTATCGTATGGCACCAGCTGAATTGAAGGAGTTGAAGATCCAGTTGCAAGAGTTGGTTGACAAGGGTTTTATCCAACCTAGTACGTCACCTTGGGGAGCTCCAGTTTTGTTTGTTAAGAAGAAAGATGGTACTCTCAGAATGTGTATCGACTATCGGGAACTCAATAAAGTGACCATCAAGAACAAGTATCCGCTTCCCCGTATTGATGATTTGTTTGATCAACTTCAAGGAGCAGCTATTTTCTCCAAGATTGACTTGAGATCAGGATACTACTAGTTGAGGATAACGGATAAAGATATTCCCAAGACTGCTTTTAGGTCGCGGTATGGACATTATGAGTTCAAGGTGATGCCTTTTGGGTTGACTAATGCTCCTACAGCTTTTATGGATCTGATGAATCGAGTGTTTCAACTTTATCTGGATTCTTTTGTGGTAGTATTTATTGATGATATTATGATTTATTCTCGAGACTTGGAAGAGCATGCTTGTCATCTTCGCCTGGTGCTTGGAAAATTGAGAAAGCATCAGTTGTATGCTAAGCTTAGTAAATGTGAATTTTGGCTGGAAGAAGTCAGATTTCTTGGCCATGTAATTTCTAAAGCTGGTGTGGCAGTAGATCCTAGCAAGGTAGAAGCTGTTTTGTCTTGGCCACGCCCTTTAACGGTGCGCGAGATTCGAAGTTTCTTGGGACTTGCCGGGTATTACCGGAGATTTGTTGAAGGTTTTTCTCGACTAGCCGGACCTCTCACCGCTTTGACTAGAAAGAATGTTGAATTTGTTTGGTCAGATCGATGCGAGAGGAGTTTCCAAGAATTGAAGAAGAGACTGACAACAGCTCCTGTTTTGGCACTTCCGGAACCACACAAGCCGTTTGTTGTATTTAGTGATGCATCTAAGTTTGGATGGGATGTGTTCTTATGCAAGGGGGACGAGTTGTTGCTTATGCATCTCGCCAGTTGAAAGTTCATGAGAAGAATTATCCCACTCATGATTTGGAATTGGCAGCTGTGGTGTTTGCTCTTAAGATCTGGCATCATTATTTATATGGGGAAGTTTGCGAAGTCTTCACTGTTCACAAGAGTTTGAAGCATTTGTTTTCTCAGAAGAATCTTAATATGAGACAGAGGCTTGATTAGCGACTATCAATGTTAAATTAAGTATCATCCAGGGAAAGCTAATCTAGTTGCTGATGCCTTGAGTAGGAAGTCTCAATTAGTGGATGAGGCAGAGTCGTCAGGATTGGACTCTATCCTTTGTGGGATGAGGAGACTGCTTATTGAGAGTTTGCAGCAGGAAGAATTGCTCTCTTTAGTTTTGGATGTTCGGGTCGTTGATTTTGATGAATTGAAGACTCTCCAGAGAAGGGATCCTAAGTTATTGAATATCAGGAAGAGAGTCAGAAAGTCTAGAGGACCCATGCACTACAGTTTGGATAAAGACGGTGTTCTTCTATTTCTAGATCGAAGAGTGATTCCTCGAGATTCTGAATTTAAACAGAGAATCATGGCAGAAGCTCATACAGTTCCTTATTCAGTTCATCCTAGAAGCACCAAGATGTATCGAGACTTAAAGAGGAATTTTTGGTGGGAAGGTATGAAGATGGATATCGCCATGTTTATTGAGAAATGTGAAACATGCCGTCAAGTCAAGGCTGAGCATCAAAGACCTGCTGGTAAGCTTCAACCTCTCCCTATTCCTGAGTGGCAATGGGATGACATTTCTATGGATTTTGTAGTAGGTCTTCCAAGGACTCCTAGTGGGAAGAATTCAGTGTGGGTGATTGTTGATCGGTTAACCAAGAGTGCCCATTTCTTGCCTATTAATAATACCGACTCTTTGGGAAAGTTGACTCGATTGTATGTTAAGGAAATAGTGCGTTTGCACGGAGTACCCAAGAGTATTGTATCGGATCGAGACCCAAGGTTCACGTCTCACTTTTGGAAGAGCTTACAGGCAGCTTTAGGCACTAAGTTGAAGTTCAGTACTGCTTATCACCCTCAAACTGACGGTTAGTCTGAGCGTACTATTTAGACTTTAGAAGATATGTTGCGGGCTTGTGTCATGGAATTCCAAGGAAGTTGGGAAAACCAATTGTCGTTGATAGAATTTGCTTATAATAACAGTTTTCATGCTTCCATTCAGATGGCCCCGTATGAAGCTTTGTATGGAAGGAAGTGTAGATCACCTTTGTATTGGGATGAAGTGGGTGAGAGTAAAGTAATTGGGCCAGAGTTGATTCAAGAAATGAAAGATCAAGTTCGGGTTATAAGGGATAAAATGATAGAAGCGCAAAGTCGTCAGAAAAGTTATGCTGACACGAGGAGAAGAGACTTATCTTTTGAGGAAGGCGATTGGGTTTTTCTTAAAGTCTCTTCTATGAAAGGCGTTAAGCGCTTTGGTAAGAAGGGAAAGCTTAGCCTGAGGTATGTTGGTCATTTCCAGATTGTGGAGAAGGTTGGGCTTGTTGCTTATAGAGTAGCATTGTTGGATTATTTCGGAGATGTTCACGATGTGTTCCATGTGTCGTCGTTGAAGAAGAGTTTTGGTCAACAAGAACCGCGTTTTGTGGACCCGGAACGCATTCAACTTCAGCCTAATCTCACCTATGAAGTTGTTCCGACTCATATTGTGGATTGGAAAGTGCAAAGGCTAAGGTCTAGGTCGATACCTCTGGTGAAGGTGTCATGGGGTGATCCTTTGACTCAAGATTTCTCTTGAGAGCCAGAAGCTGATATGAGGGAGCAATATCCGTATTTGTTTGGTTGATCTTGCCGGTATGTTCCTTAAGTCTACTCTTTGTTGAACCTTATCCTTGTCTTAGTCTTAATGATTGACCTTACTAATTTAGAGGACGAAATTTTATTTAAGGGGGGGAGAATGTAACATCCCGTATTTTAGTGTAATTTTAATAAAATATTAATTTAATTTATTTAGTGTTTGGGTCTTTTGTTTTAAATTATGGGAGTTTTAAATATTATTTTATAATATTTTAAGTTGTGAAAATTAATTTTTATGTGTTTTCTCAGTGTATTTATTGTTCTGTATTTAAAGTGATCTTTAAATTAAATTGGATTATTTTTGGATTTTAAAATTATTATTGTTTTAATTGAGCATTTCATTGCATTTGAATTATTTTATTTAACTAGTAGTTTTAAAATCTTATTCGTTGGATCACTTTGAAACCCAAGATGAAGTCTGGATCTCTCTTTTTCCCTCCTCTTTTCTTCTTTCTTCCATTTTTCTTTCTTTTTCCCTCATCTCCCGCGTACACCCTCTCTCTCCCAGCCCGACCCTTTCTCGCTCCTCTTCCCCCCGCGCTCTCGGTTCTTCTCCACCCAGCGCCCCGTCGGCCGTCCGTGGCTCTCAGCGCCGGTGTCGTTCGACTCCCCAACTACCGGCGACCAACCCCCTTCAATTTCAGGCCACCCCTTGCCGTCGTTTTCCTCCGAGAGCCGTGCGAAGCCACAGCACTCCTTCACCCTTTCCGCCATTGGCCACCATTTCTTCACCACTTCTTCACCGGCCCTCTAGCAACATTTTAGACCCAACCCCAGCCCCGATCTGTCGCCGGTGAAGCCCAGCCGAGCTCACAACCGTTTTTGACTATCCGGCCTTCTATCGCCATTTTGGCCGCCACCCTCGGTCAAAGGCCACCACCATTAGCTTCACCACCTCCCATAGGCCCTACCCTACCGTTCCCAAGTCTTCATTTGACCCCGTGTAAATTTTGGGTTCTCTGTGTTTTCGGCCACAATGTTTTTACACTGTGAAGTTGCGGCTTTTGTGCTTTCCAGCTCTTTCATGATCCTCCAAAAATATTTTTATAGCCCTGTAAGTATTTCCTAAACAATCTTTTGAGATTTAAATATATTTTTGCTCTAATTATTTATACTGTGTGCTGGTTGGTTCCGGACTGAATTCGAGGAGAATTCGGGGTGGATGGATTGAGGTCGAAGTATGTATGTGTTAGTTATGGTGTGGTTTGGTTGATTGTTGGACATTGGTTATATTGAGATCTAGTTGGTTGTTGGGTATGGTTATTGTGATTTGATACATTGCATATTGCACGCATGTTCATGTTTGTAAAATGAAAACTGGGTTTTCGTGTAATTGCATTCATAATCATGTGGTTATTTTGAAAAGTGAATTTTTATGTGAAAATGGATTTGTGGGTGCGTGTGTATCACGACCCCAAGCCGAGATGGGGCATTATCTCGGTGGAGCTCCTCTGGTCACTCGGGAGCGAAATATACTGAATGACGTCCCCTGAGTTGTCACCGGGCGACAACGGGATCAGACGAGTTACGTGCCGACTCCGTGGCCCTTCTGCTGACGGGGGCTAGAGGATGACCTGGCCACGAACGCACCGGGTGCGGAACTGGGCATCGCTCGTAAATTAGCCAGGACGTGCGGATGGTCCATAGGAGAGACCATGGTGCATATGAATTAATGGATAAATGGAAAATGGCTGTTTTCTGGAAAAATAGTGTGAGTTGATTTTGTGCGTTATTTTCTGGGAAAATGTCGGATTAATATTTTTGGGCCAAAATGTGATTTTTGGCGTGTGTTGCATTTCTTGCATACTGCATCATGGGCATGCATGATTAGATGCTTAAATGTGTTTTTATTTCAGGATTGATTAGATTATAACTTACCTGTGGTACCATTTAATGGTACTGCAGATTTTGATTATGATGTTACAGGTGCCGAACTTGAGGATTTAGCTCTGCCGGAGGAGTGATCTGGGATCACTCGAGTTATGTTTCTATTTTCTGTTCTTGTATTTTTATGGGACATTTGATTTATGTTTTAAACACTTTGTATTTGAATATCTGTATTAAACTAAAATTCTGGTACTAGAGACTTAATTATTATTATCCGCTGTGTATTTTATTGTGCACTGTTTATTTGTTGCACACACTTGGCACTTGTCGTTGGGATGTGTGACCGTATGTCATCATTCTGACGTCACGATTCCCGAAACTTTTTGTACATGGGAGTCAGAGCGTCACACACTACATACTAAATTTGGGTCTATGAGGATGATATTTTGAAGATAGTCTTTCAGACTTGGGACAACCATTATGAATTCTTGATAATTTTATCTGGACTGATTAGTGCACTATCGACCATCCAAATTCTAATGAACAACATTTTTTTAACTCTATATTTGTATTTCCATCCTAATCTTCTTTGTTTATGTAGTAGTTTATAGCTGATCACTTGAAGGTCATTTGTATAAGCTACAACTTGGTTTTACTATATTAGAAGTTATTTGTGAATGAGTTAAGTATAGTCTTACAATGCCAAAATTCGTGTAATATCTCAATCATAGTGGCAAATCCATCCCAACTTCAAGAAATGATAAATTGGCAAACATCTGATTTTGTCGAAATTATGGGAGTTATATGGTTAACTAGATACTATCACAAATCCATAAATAATTATTGGAAAATGATCATATCATTAACTACTTTTATTGAAAAATATGTATTCTAATGGAGTGATGAAAAAAAGAAGAAGCCTTGTGATAAGTCTTAAAAAGGCCATGTTAACCATAGTACTGGTGCTTACCTTACTTGACTAAAGTAAGAAGTTAGACCTTATGTACAATGTTTTGGTATGGGTATTTAGATATAAACTCATGTACGAAGGTAAACTACTAGCCTATGCAAATAAAATGTTGTAAACATATATGACAAGGAGATGTTAGCTATCATCCATGTAATTTTTACTAGTATTGTTGAGTTTTTCACTTATATTTAGGATAACTTTATGTTACATGTTGATTCCAATTTCTAAAGTCTTCTTGGTGACACCATGTACCAAAGATTACACATCTAGCACTTGAGTAAAATGAAAACATCTTTTTCCATGAAATTAGATTGCTTTTTCATTTTATTTCTGCATACCTATATACATATACATATAGAAACATTTTTTGTTTTGCTTTAGGTTCTTATTGATAATCTTGCATGCATGTGACTCATGTGTTGCCTTTGCTTTCTAAATCTTGGCACAGTGTCACCCTTGCCATTTGAGATTGGTGTTTCATATTTGTCGAAGATTAGGATAATTAATTTCTATTTCTAATAAATTCAAATTAAGATTTGAATAAGTTTGTTAGGAGAGTTAGTCTGTTAGTTGTTCCTATTTTTTTGCATTTCCTATTTTTATGTAATCTG
>QEOT01000688.1:196699-200141 GCA_003123785.1 Pterocarya stenoptera
TTCCTTGTAAAAAGCTTTCAATATTTCTTGCATATGTCGTCTAGGTCATGCTAGGATTCTATATTTATTTGGTTGGAAGCTACATGGTCTTTGTTTCATCATACACTTGGATACCATTAGCACTTGGCAGTCAGGTTTATGCATGTCTTGTGCTACTATTTAGAGTTGGGTTATGCAAAAAGAAGATGATTTGTGCAGGTCTAGAGTATGTAAATTTCATGCAGTCTCTTTTAAAGTGGACCCCACTATGAAAAATTGATTTTTTCATAACCTATTCATGTTGTGATGTAATTTTTCAAATGGACTATATGAGACGTGCATACCCTAGATTTCTATCTAGCATTTCTCTTATATTGTTAAGCTTGTAAGATCTAGTTTTCCACACCTTTGGTAGTATGTTGAACAATGATACCCACGTCTTCAAGCAAGTTCAAGGGACCAAACAAATATATGCTAACATTAGGACCAAACAATATACTAAAATATTAACGTCCTTGAGGTTACTCAACTCTAGAATAAGCTAGTTCACCTTTGAGTTGGAGGAGGCATGTAACAACCCCTAGTGATGGAATGAGTTGCTACATTTTGTCCTACTTTTTTAATCCTCTATACTTAAATATATAACAATTTACAAAAGGAACTTTCTCATTTTTCTTTCATAACTTCAAAACTCAAAATAATATGTTTGTCAAAATATAAAACTATCCCATTAGCTACATATTAAAAACCATAACTACTTTCATGGTAGGAACATCTACCCAATTTACAAAATGCTTTCCTTCTCAAAATACATAGACCAAACAGTTTCACAAAATCAACCAAAAACTAAACTTCATTTAGAGACCTAACCCAAGGCTACTACTAAGCATCTGTCTCTCCTTCGTGAGTAGTGTCTTGCTCTACAGCCTCATCTCCGTCATTACCTGGATGTTTAAAACATTAAACACAAAAGTAAGTCTAATACTCAGTAAACAGTACACCATATAGTTAAAATTTCATATATCAGTTATTCATTTCTTTTGAAAAGTCATACAAGTTAAAAACATTTCAATTAAACATTTTGAGTCAGTTTTGAAAACTTTTTTTTGGCTGCTACAAACTATTACGCCATTTGTGTTAGGGTTAGCAGTCTTTTGGACCCGATTCTGCCTGTGGCTGCCAATTAGGAATCCCTCAATCAGGATGGTGCCTCTAGGCACACTATCAATGGAACCAATCCGACATTGCAATCTGCCATTTTCTTTGATACCATCATCATTCCGTCGTTGGCCCTTACGTATTTTCATACATAAAACCTTCATTCATTTTTCTTTCCTCTTTCTTTTCATACTTTTCATTATCTTTCTTAGTTCAATGTATTTTGCATTTTCTTTCATAAAAGAATGCATTTCATGCTATAACTTTATATTAAGATAATCACTAGTTTTTAAGAAAATATGTACATGATAAATCTCATGATCTCAACCTTGAATGTGAATGCTTTACTTAGGCTATTAGCTTAAATAAAAATGTTAAAAATAAATACTAATCTTTACTAGTTTAACACCTAAAATGAAGGCTTAAACAACATGATTCAAATTTAAGAAGAAGCATAGTAAAGCTATAACAAAAGTTTTTGTAGAACTGCACAACTTGGAACAAAACAGGGCAGAAAAATTATCTCATATTTTCAAGCTGTAGGTTGCACGATTTATGATTATTTCTACCTTCCCTCCACTTGGTTACACACCCACCTAAACAAGTATTTGAAGCAAAATGTGAGAAAATTTGACCTTGGAAGTCACTAAGCAAATCTAGACAGCAGCATGATTTTTTTTCAGAAATCAATTGGTGTTGCTACTGTTTTGTGCTTAGCATAGACCTAACAAACAAAGGATTTTGAAATAGGTTTTTACCTGACTTAGTCTTCTTCCCAAGGGTGTGAACTGGAGCATCAAATCAAAAGATAGAGGTGTGAGCTGAAAGAAATGGAGGAAGGAGGTTCTTGGTTGGAACTTCTAGAAATTTCAAATAATAAAACTCTTGGTTGCTATGTTGTGTGTAGAGCAAAATTTCTAAGGAAAAATGAATTGAAAATGGGTTCTTACATGAGTTTAGTCTTCTTCTTGAGGAGATCTAAACTAGGGTTCCACTCCAAGAGTTGAAAGGTGAGTTGAAGAGAAGCAAGAAGAAATGAACGGCTGAAGCAAGGAAGAAGAAATGACCCTATTTTGTCTAAAGCAAGGGTTAGAGCATCCTCATTGGCTTAGCCAAAGTCCAAAGATAGCTAAACTTTAGCCAATATGTACCAAGAAACCACCACATTGGATTAGACATTGATATAAAATTTTAGACTTTAACTACAGTGATTCTCTAAATTTGTAGGTGAACAGTAGGTTAGCCAAACATTAAAATATTCAATTCTCACTCCTCTCATAAAATATGTAGGTATTTTTTATAATTAAGAAATTTGGTTCGATTTATTATTATTAAATATAGAATGTGATAAAAATAAATTAATTAGTTAATATTAATTAGAATATTAATTATTAAGTTAATTATAATGATAAGTTAATTATAATATAATTATTATTATTAATAATATTTAATAAATGTAATAAAGATTAAATTAATTTAATTAGAATATAATTATTATTAACATTTAATTGGTAGAACTACAAAATGTGACAAAAAAAATTAAATAAAAATTATTAAATTAATAATATTTTATTCTTATATAGAGAGTAAATGGATAATCCAATTGGGAGATTGGATTTAAATGAAATCGACAAATGCAAATTCATGTGATATTACCTAAATTTTAAAGATGCATTTGACCAAGCTAATGAGGATCCTCTTACGTGTGATGGGGCTGAATTGTCTAATGTACTCATAAAAATGAGTGGCTAGGGTGTAAAATAAGTAGATATTTCTTTACTTCTCAGACCCTATCTATGGATGAGATTAAAAGGAGCAAAATTATTAAGACACAAAATAATAATACTAGAGGTTCAATTGGTAACACAAAATGTAACATCCCGTATTTTAGTGTAATTTTAATAAAGGATTAATTTAATTTATTTAGTGATTGGTTCTCTTTTTTTAAATTATGAAAGTTTTTAAATATTATTTTATAATATTTTAAGTTGTGAAAATTAATTCTTATGTGTTTTCTCAGTGTTATTTATTGTTTTGTATTTAAAGTGATCTTTAATTTAAATTGGTTTATTTTGGGTTTTAAAATTATTATTGTTTTAATTAAGCATTTCCCTGCATTTGAATTATTTTATTTAGTTAGTAGTTTTAAAATTCTCTTCGTTGGATTATTTCGAAACCCAAGATGAAGTCTGGATCTCTCTTTTTCCCTCATCTTTTCTTTTCTCTTTCCTTTTTCTCCTTTCTCCTGCGTGCACTCTCTCTCCCAGCTCGACCGTCTCTCTCTCTCTCTCTCTCTCTCTCTCTC
>QEOT01000688.1:201250-273291 GCA_003123785.1 Pterocarya stenoptera
CTTACCACCATCCCTACGCGTACACCGTAGGCGGGAATCGTAGGCGGGACTATACCACCATCCCTGCTTACCACCATCCCTACAGTTCCTTTCCACACAACACAAAAACCCAATAGAGCACTGTAGGTGGGAATCACTGGCGGGACTCTACCACCATCTCTGCTTACCACCATCCTTATTGGGTGTACCGTAGGTGGGAATCGCAGGCGGGACAACACCACCATCCCTGCTTACCACCATCCCTATGCGTACACCGTAGGCAGGAATCGCAGGCGGGACTATACCACCATCCCTACAGTCTCTTTTCCATTTTCTCACATGAAAACCCAGTTTTCAAAATATCCACATGATTATGAATACAATTATACGAAAACTCAGTTTTCATTTTACAAACATGAACATGCGTGCAATATGTAATGTACCAAACCACCTCAACAGTATCCAATAACCAACCAGGTCACAACATAACCAATACACAAATACTCCGTCCTCAATCCATCCACTCCCGAATTCTCCTCGGACTCAGTCCGGAACCAACCAGAACATAATATAAACAATTAGTGTAAAAATATATTTAAATCTGAAAAGATTATTTAGGAAATACTTACAGCGCTATAAAAATATTTTTGGTGGATCATGGAGGAGTGGGAAGCACAAAAACTCAACTTCACAGTGTAAAAACACTGTGGCCGAAATACATAGTGAATCCAAAATTACACGGGGTCAAACGAAGACTTGGGAACGGTAGGGTAGGGCCTATGGGAGGTGGTGAAGCTAATGATGATGGCCTTTGGCCGTGGGTGGCGGCCGAAACGACGGTTTAAGGCCGGAAAGGCAAAATCGAGTGTGAGCTCGGCTGGGCTTTATCGGTGACGGATCGGGGCCGGGTTTGGGTCCAAAAGGTTGTTAGAGGGCCGATGAATAAGTGGTGAAGAAATAGTGGCCAATGGTGGCTGGACGGCGGCGGTGGGACGAAAAGAAGCCCACGGCTTTGCACAGCTCGCAGTGGCTAACGGCGGTGTTAGCTGGCCTGAAATTGAAGGGAGTTGGTTGCTGGTGGCTGGGGAACTGAGTGGTGCCGGCGGCGGTGCTAGGTCGAGAGAAGCCGAACGCACGGGGAGAGAGGGAGAGAGAGAGAGAGAGAGAGAGAGAGAGAGAGAAAAGGTCGAGCTGGGAGAGAGAGAGTGCACGCAGGAGAAAGGAGAAAAAGGAAAGAAAAAGGAAAGAGAAAAGAAAAGATGAGGGAAAAAGAGAGATCCAGACTTCATCTTGGGTTTCGAAATGATCCAACGAAAAGGATTTTAAAACTACTAACTAAATAAAATAATTCAAACACAGTGAAATGCTTAATTAAAATAATAGTAATTTTAAAATCCAAAAATAAACCAATTTAAATTAAAGATCACATTAAATACAAAACAATAAATAACACTGAAAAAACACATAAGAATTAATTTTCACAATTTAAAATATTATAAAATAATATTTAAAAACTCTCATAATTTAAAACAAGAGAACCAATCACTAAATAAATTAAATTAATCCTTTATTAAAATTACACTAAAATACGGGATGTTATGCAAAATACATACATAATATATATATTTATATATTTATATATATGTATCCTTCTTCTTCTTCTTTTTCTTACTAAGTCTCATTTAAACATGGAAAATATATTTTTTAGAGTTTTTTTTTTTTGAATAACTTTCAATGTGGCATAAAATCATTTTATGAATTAAAGAACATATTTTAAAAATCATAATAATGAAGACCGTTAAATTGAACTACATGGAGAAGGAACTTGATTTAAATAAATTAATGACATGGGAGTTTGCCTAATAGGTTTGGGTATTACAAGGCAAGACAGGAACATAAAAAGGTTAGGATGGACCTTGAGGAGACGACAAGCTAGTAAAAATATGCTATGACGGAAAGTTGGAGGCAAGACTACAACAGTAACTTTAGGAGATGCAGAAAGACTTGCAAGAAGAAGTACAGGCCGATTAGCTTCCAAGTTTAATGAAGCATTTTGACTCTTGTAGGAAGTAGAATGGGGAAGTATAATGGACCACCAATATCGAATGCATGGTTATAATTTAGAAAAAATGTGATTACTATTTTTGTTTATCACGTCTGTTGTGTGATATCTTGACTACATATTTGAGCAATTTCTTTTTACAACTATCACATTTATATTCATGCTACTTGATGAATACTTCAATTTGATAGTCATTATATATAGAGAAATGATATTTGCAGTTTTAGAATGTGCAAGTCACGCATACTCTGTTTGAAAAAGGTGGTCAAATTGGGATCAATATGAAAAAAATATTTTTTTAACAGTGGAGTCCACTTTTTTTAGAAGGGATGCACGCGGCTTGCACCTTTATAACTGTATCTAGCACTACTCTTATGTATATCCTCTCATTTTGACCAAGTATTTCATTTGTAAATTATTTGAAATATTTAAATATAATTACATTCAAAAGAAATTTTGAACGATTTAATAACTTGAAACCATTCACAGCAGTTTGAGCAATTATCTTATTGTACAAGAACTTTTGTGCTAGCTACCAGTTAAAGCTCATTTAAATAGTTGATATATATATATATATATGAAGATTTAAGCCAAGGTGAAACCATTATTTGTTCAAGCATGTTATATAATTATTGTACGTTGGAGCAAATTAAAATTATTTTGCTAGTCATTGGTATTGTACGTGGACAATTAGCAAATTAAAATCATTGGTATTATGGTAGTGTTGGAGCTCCCGGCCCATGTTATGACTCACCGGCCATGACTTGATTGTTGAGCTGCCAATCCACCTAAAACTAACTGGTGTTAGGCCTCAAGATCATACCCCGCAGGCTTACTGATCACTATAATAAAAATGGTCTTTTTCGATTAATTTATCGCGATCAAAAGATTATTTACAATAAATTGATTGTGGTTGCGATAAATTAATTAGAAAAAGCCGTTTTTATTGTAGTGACTTTTAGAACAGTAATAGAGAGTGGTACTGTGGACACATCCAACAATAATGCATTTGTTAGAACGAATTGGGAATGTTGTTAGCACTCAATATTCATGCAAATCTCAAGCTAGCGTGTGTTGGGGTTTTGCACCCCATGACCGCTTGGGTGAAAGAATCCAGGTAGTGCATCTGGGCTCTACCCTAGCTAGGACGCCCCTCCCATGGTAGAATCCAAGTGAGATTTGGTTTTGCACATGGTATGGAAGTAGAGATTCCAAGTTTGACTTCTGATTAATCTACACTTCACTTTATTGATAAAAATATTTTATGTGTTAGGCCTACTTATTAAGGTGAATTATGACCTACACGTGATGGAGAGTATTAAAAATATAATTTATATAATAAATTCAGCCTTTTTAGATTAATTTAAAATTTTGTAACAAGTGATGATTTCACTTTGAAAAACCAAATACGAAGATAACGGTATAAATCTTAAGACCGGCCAACTACATGTTAGTATCGTTGTTAAGATCACATTTGTTGTAATGGCCAAAAGAACTAATTCAATCCACAACAAACCTACTTAATTGGCCCTTATCATGCATACTTTTTTTTTTTTTTTTTTTATTGAACTTATTTATTTGTTGATTCATTTTTTGTGGGGTTCGGTTTTTGCCAAGCTATCCCTTGACATATTCCCTTAGCTAGTGCTAGAAAACTCATCAATACAATTAAAAAACGAGAAGGATCATGAAAGCTTACAAAGTGCAGGTGCATGCCACGTTATCTAGTTCATGCATGGAACCCAATTTCCACCAACAATAATGGCAGCCAGAGTGCGCATGGCATAGCATTATAACTATGTTCCTCTCATTAATGCTCCTTGGTCGTCGGTACGTAACCCTAAATGGGGCAGCACAAATATTATTTAACTCCCAAAATATAGAATCGAGTAGCACTGTTTCAGTTTGCGTGATCGACCTCCATTACTACCTGTATCCTCACGCGGTGTTGAAACAACAACATCACAATAAAAAGATGGTAATTTCATTGCTTTGGACCGCATGCACACTTGAGGTTTGTAGCACCCCACATTCTCAATCTCTTCTCTGCACACTTGATATCTAGTTTTCTTAGTACCCCACATTCCCATTCTCTTCCTATGTATATATAAAGAAAGATTTCTGCGCTCACAACTTCCAAACACAAAGCCGGATAATTATTTAGTTCTGCCTCTTGTTCTTCCTCTGTAAATCTTTGTAGCTAGTTAGAAAATGTCTCCACAAATTATCCTATATGGGCTTCTAGCATTATCTTTGTCCCACTCCTTTGCAGCTGATCTCAGTCCTCTTCAGGATTTCTGTGTTGCAGACCCACAAAGCCAAGGTATCTACATACGTACATAAATATGAAGATAATCCAGTTTCTTTTCTGTTTCTTTTAGCCATGCACGCAGTTTAATTACCAAGAAACTTGGTTTTATGTTTTCCAGGATACTAATCTTTATTAACATGCTTTCTTCTTATCATTTTATGATTGCATTTCATGGCAGTGTTGGTGAATGGTCTGGCCTGCAAGGACCCCAAGCTGGCTGCAGCGAATGATTTCTTCTTCACAGGGCTTCACTTAGCGGGAAACACATCGAATACAGTGGGGTCTGTGGTGACCCCAGTTACCGTATCGCAGATGCCGGGGCTCAACACTCTTGGCATCTCAATGATACGCATAGACTACGCACCGTGGGGCATCAATCCTCCCCACACGCACCCTCGCGCCTCCGAAATCTTAACGGTCTTGGAAGGCAGCCTCGAAGTTGGGTTTGTCACGTCCAACCCTGACAACCATCACATCACCAAGGTGCTGCACAAGGGCGATGTCTTTGTCTTCCCCATCGGTCTCGTTCACTACCAGAGAAATGCAGGTTCTGCAAATGCAGTTGCCATTGCAGCTCTTAGCAGCCAAAATCCAGGAGTTGTCACAGTTGCAAATGCTGTGTTCGGGTCTGTGCCGGATATTGCTGGTGATATTCTTGTCAAGGCTTTCCAAGTGGACACCAGTGTTATCACTTACCTGCAGTCCAAATTCTAAAACTCAATTTATTTTTTGTAGTAATTAATTTATGTGCACTTTTGTTTATGTGATCTTTGATTATGGAAAATTTGAGATTATCCAGTAATTTGGGAATTTTTTTATTTTTGTTGGGTCATTAATTAGTGATTCTTTCAAGCTTGTGAGTGTAATGCAAGATGATATATTAGAGGTTTTCCATTTCCTTTTCGTTGTTCTTATTTTTTTATTTCTCTTTCGTCATTAGTACGTACTACTTTCTTGCGCTAAAACGCTTGGAGTAGAGAGGTATGAGAGGGCATACACTTTATCCGACATTAAAAAGAGTGAGAAGCGGGGTTTACGCAACTTAAAGTATTGATGATCTTCAGATATTTTCCGGTCTTCTTCCCTTTTTTTTTTTTTTAATTTTTTTTAATTCAAACACATTGAAGGCAAAATAAATGTAATTTTTTTGAAAATTAATATTTTATAAATAATTTAATAAAAGTTATGTAACTTTATCTTTTGTGTGTATATGCAATATGTGATCGGTTACCTTCATCCCGGTCTATTTTTCTTTTTCATTCAAGGAGAGGTTCTTTTGTCCTTCACCAAACGGGCCTAGCTCTACCGAGTAAAGCCCAACGAGTTAAAAGGGTGCGGGCGTACTATATGTAGCTTTTTCACTTTTAGCTAATTATTCAAAACTTGAAGTTTATATTAGATTAGCCATCACATTCTCTATAATAATAAAATATTATTATTTTTTATTTTTATATTTCTTTAATTAATTTTTATTTTTTAATTAATTCTTTTTTCATAATCTCCAATAATATCTAACAATCATATTCATTTTCATTTTCACAATCTAATAAATAAAAGAATATTATAATATACATGAAATGTTTTAAGGAAAAATGAGAACAATATGAAGAACAATTTATACTATATCAATATCCAAATATAAAAGTTTCATCACTGTCCACAATACAACATTCATATATAGCTGCTGCTCACATTCACAAACATCCATATTTGTGATCCAAAATAACAAAAAACTACAAAATAGCATAGGCTACAACCCCAAAACAAATACAACCCCAAAATAAAAAAAACCCCAAATCATTATACCAACAAAAGGTTACATATCTTCAGAAGGTTGAGATAGAGATAGAAATGACAATCGGCTTCACAAAAGGCTTCCTCTTTGGTACGGTAGCCAGATTGTGAAGAGAGTTGAACCCAATTAGTGTATTCCTCTTTGTAAGCAAGATTTCCCTCATAAAAGACTTCACAACTCAAGTATATACAACGAGAGTCAACTTCATTCTTCTCACTAAAGTAAAAAAGCAGCTGAGGTAATATCTTAAACCACCAACATAATAATGACATCGATGAAAGGTTTTTGTCTAAGATATACAATGACTTTTCAATGCACATGTGTTCATACCTGGAACTCAAAATATAGAGTACCACCACAGTACTCAAAATATAGAGTACCACCATTGCATAAAGGAAGAAGAATTTAATTGGATTTGACTAAAAAAAGCAGGGACAAATGAGCAATGATGAGTTGACAATGCCCATAGATAGGCCTGCTCTCAACTTACAACCAAATTAAAATAAATTCCCAGTCAAAATGATACCAAGTCAGTAACACGCTGCAAATAGATATAAGTAAACATCAACTGCAACAGCACAAATATTCACACAGTAGCCACAATCTCAAGTATTCACACAGTAGCCACAATCTCAATTATTTACATATTAGGCTATATTTCTTGTTTGGTTCTAGCCGATTACCAAAACCAAACTTTTGGAGCACAAAGGAAGCAAGGTGCATTAGAAGAAATTCTACTGTCTGGTGACAACACAGCATTAAACGAATCAAATTCCTACTTATATAAATTGAAAAATAATAATCCAATAACTCACACCCCATAGAAAACTTTTTATGACTTTGAAACAATTGTTTACGATTTTTCTCTTTTATTTGCTATCTATCAATATGTGAATTCCTTGTTATTTTTGGATCTATCATCTCAATCGCATAAGTCTGAAATATTAAGATGTGATGGAATCTAATTGTTAAAAGAAAATACATACTTGTGCTTATGGCAAAGCAAACAGCCAGCAAAGAAACACATATTTGACCTACCAAGGCACCTCCCCGAAAAGTAAAACTACCAATTTTCCAAAAAAATCCATATCAAACAAAGGCAAGTTTTCCAGACCAGGTGCCTCCTCTCTCTCGGAAATAGGGAAAAGCAATGATCCTATATAGGAGGGTATGCAAGATCCTTACCATAGAAAAAAGCCAATTATATGGAGGAAGAACATTAAGGAAATTAAAAAAAGGACAAAGAAAAGTAAAAAATCAGTTGAACTGACAAACAAAAATGGAAGGATCTGCTGTGTTCAATATTAAGATCGTGAACAGAAAGCTCAGTACCCCCACAAAAGCTTCCCATCAATACGCCAAATCACACATAATGGCATTGCCTTCCAAAGTTCCAAGTGATAGCATGCCATTCTTTGCTAACTACCCCTCTCCAACATTCCAAAACCTTCATAGCAGATCAACTCCCATGATAGCTCCTCTAGGATCGAACAGATCCAAACAAATAGCAAGGAACTCAAAAATAAGACATGAAATTGCCTGGCTATAGAATGTTGAAGAATGTTGTCCACTGATTCCCCATCTCTTTTTATACAGCACCTTTAGGGAATGAATTTACCTTGTGATAAATTGTTAACCATCAAAATTTTTAAAGTTGTGCTTCCAAAACACAAGATGCAAGCTGGACAGAGCTGAAGTATAACAATATTGTGTTCCAACTTCCAAGTAAACCAAAAGTTATTGCTTGGAGTTCAAAGAAGCAAAAGACAATTGCCTTTGTCCTCAGCAGAAGCCGAAATCAAAACTAGAAATTTTAACAGAAGCCAAGCAAATCAAATTTTAACAGCCGTTTACAGAATCCAATCAAATTTTAATGAATTGTATACAAGCAGCAACTCTTGCTGAAACAGAAATGAAATTGAGCCCTATGGTGTATCCAAATCAAAACTAGAAATTTTAACAGAAGCCAAGCAAATCAAATTTTAACAGCCGTTTACAGAATCCAATCAAATTTTAATGAATTGTATACAAGCAGCAACTCTTGCTGAAACAGAAATGAAATTGAGCCCTATGGTGTATCCAAATCAAAACTAGAAATTGAAAAACTCTTGCTGAAAACAAAATCAACCCCAAACAACATCAACAAAAGCAAACCCAATAAATAAAATCGAAACTAGAAATTGAAAAACTCTTGCTGAAAACAAAATCAACCCTAAACAATATCAACAAAATCAAACCCAAACAATAAAATCAAGAGTAAAATCAAGGCTAGGGTTTTGAATTCTTACCGTGTTATTGCTAGCTTGTCGTGCTGGAGAGCAGCTGCCGCGATGCCGTGCTGGAGAGAATAGTCGCAGGAGAGAAAGATGGAAGCCTTTTTAGCCGCAGGAGAGAAAGAGGGAAGAAGAAGAGAAAGAAGAGAAAAAAATCTAGAAGAAGAGAAAGAGGGAAGAAGAGAAAGTAGAGGAAAAAAAAACTAGAAGAAGAGAAAATTAGGAAGAGACGGGGGGAAATGGAAGAAGAAGAAAAAACTAGAAGAATCCAAAGAAGGAAGAGACGCGAGAGTGAAAGATGGAAGAAGAGAAGAAAGAAAGATGCGGAAGAGAGAGGGAAGAAGAGGATAGAAAGAAATCGTGGGAGAGAGGAGTCGAAATTAATAAACAATAGATTTAGACTTCAAATAGTTCTTTTCATCTTTGAAGAAAGAAATGAAATTACTGTAGGTAAAGTTTTGGATGAAAAGTGTTTGGCTAAACCAATGCAGTCCAAATTTTGATAAAATATCCAAAATTTGAAGATGAAACGTGATTTGAAGAGGCCGATTCAGATGCTCTAAGGAAACAACAAGATTTTAATGATATATGCCCTGATATGTTAATCATTTCTTTCTTAAAGCATATCCCGTGAATTAATAATCGAGTCCCTGAGATTTGGGAAAAGGATTGAACGATCCTTATCAACAATAATTCACGTCTATATAAAGGGCTAACGTTAGTTGTCCAAGATAACTTTTTGATCCCTAATTACAAAGCAATACGTATATATTTTTAACTTAAGTATCGGAGGTGCACCAGGCACACTAAGGCCACCATCTTTTCTTGTCACAGATTAGTAGTCAAGATTGGTTGGAGATGAAACATGTCTGAAACAATTCAAAGAACTCAAACGCAAAAGATAAGTATATATATTTTTTAAAATAGTGTTTTATAAGTGATCATTATTTAAAAGTTGTAATAGTCAAAACTTTATCTTTTGTGTGTGTCTATATATAAATATATATGCAATGTGTGATCAATAATTACCTTCAATTCATTAATTATATTTAATTACTAATTTAGGTATCGGAAGTGCACTAGGCACACTGGGCCACCATCTTTTCTTGTCACAGGTTAGTGGTCGAGATCAGTTAGAGGTGAAACATGTTTGAAACAGTAGCGTTGTCTATAGGATCATAATAGAATTCCTAAAGACATTTTAACGTGGTTTTCAAATTCCTTCTACGAGACACTCCCACACAACCTGTAACTTGGAAACCACTTTCATGAATATGGAAGCACGATTGTTGGAGATGGATGAAAAATTAAGGAAGATGAATGTAGCAATGAAAGCTCTACAACGAGAAAACGAATGTCTGAGATTAAAAGACCAAGACTACAGTGAAGGCGCTGTGCCAAAGCATAGTGAACATCCATAAAGAGAGGCACATAGTGCAGGTGGATTGAATATCGAGGAGGCAAAAAAGAAAAAGCCACATGACGAATTGTGCAGTCTTGTTGATAAATATGAGGAGATGGCTAGGAAGATGGAGGGTCATCCTTAGTCGATCAGCTACTTAATTGCATAGATTTACCCTATAGCATGGAGGTGATGGTCGTGCCGCCCCCACGAAAGTTCAAGGTTCTGCAAATGGAGCTGTACGATGGGTTGCGAGATCCAGTAGACCATCTAAAGAATTTTAAAGCACAGATGACCCTCCATGGATTCCTCGAAGAGTTAGCATGTCAAGCATTCCTATTGACATTGAAGGGCGTGGTGAAAGGCTGGTTTGGGGCATTACGACCAGGATTGATACATAGATTCAAAGAATTGGCCAAGCAATTCCTGACGCAATTCATAGCAAGAGGCAAAGACGACCTGCAACATACTTTTTGACCATCAAGTAGAAAGAAGAATAAAGCTTGAAGCCATACCTCACTAGTTTAAACAAGGAGTGATTGTAACACCTTGCCTAAAAATGCCCTTAGACCTTAACCTTAGTAGCCTTAATCCTAGTTAATTAGGAGTTGAGCTATTTGAGAATAAGAACGTTTTGGATATTTGATTTGGCAAAAAGGACATATACTTTGGGTTTAGTAGAATTATTAGAAAACTTTAGTGTAATATTGATTTTTGAGGAAAATGAAATTCTTAAAGGTTGATTGGAGAATTTTTAATTTTGAGGATAAGAAGCCAAGAGGCCCATAAGGGAATGACACATGGCACATTGCATGGTTGTCACAATAATGGGCCAAGCAATTTGAGTAAAATTCTTGATGGACTTAAGAAGGCCCAAGAGATTCGTTTATTAAGGGCCCAAGCCTTTTGGGTATAAAGGCTTTAGAGAGACACTAAGACATTAGGCCCAACTTGATGGACACTAGGCCTAACTTAATGGACATAAGACTTTAGGCCTCTAATACACTAAGGATGCGATGGGCGAAGGTTAAGATGTTAAAAAGACCATAGGCTCAACTTGGGAGATATAAAGTTTTAAGCCTTTCTTAGAGGACTCTAGAAATTAGGCTCAATGAATAGGACATAAGGCTATTAGGCCTAAGTTAGTAAGAGTGGAGGTATTAGGCTCTTAATTATGGGTTAATTACTTACATTAAGGTTGATAGTAGGATTAGCGTTAATTATGGTACTTAGTGTTAATGAGCTGAGGATTAGAAAGGCATGCATATTAGTAATTTTGGTGAGACTATTTAGGACTTTAGAACATTCATGGTCTAAGCCCAAGAAAACTTTGAATCAAGTTTTAAGGAATTCAAGACTAGTTATGACCCAACTATAAGGAAGGCATAAGGCCTTTGGGCCAAACTTTGTATAGAATGGACTCATGGCCCAATTAGGCCAAGTCAAATCTTTTCTAGCCCGATTTAGTGGATCTTGAGGTTTTTTTTTAACCCTACAAATCTGTAAAATGAGGTTCTCTCATTCTAGCCCAAGAAGCCCTTAAGCCTTGAACTCTTACACTTGGCCCTTTTAAAGCCCACAAGGCCCAAAGCCATGATTGGGTTTATTTCACCATTCAAGACCAAAGGCCCAATACACCATACCATTGATTTTCTTAAGCCCAAATCACACTCAAAGTACCTAAATTAAGTTTTAAAAATTGGCTAAGGCCATTAACTATCATACTTGAGGTTAGTGCACTTTAAGCTATGCTTTGAAGCTTAATTATACCTAATCTTTTCTTAAACTTTTTAATTCAAATTTTCTTGAATTAATACTCCCTTAAACCTTGATTAAGACCCTATTAATAACCTAGCTAAACCAACCCACATGTCATTATGAAAAATTTCATAACAAGCCCAAATCATGCTTCAATCAGTTTTGTGCCTTACCCTTTGTAATGCTTAGACTATTTTCACCTTGGGCCCAACATTTTTGTGATTTTTACTCAAGGGTAATATGGTTCTTAAATTGGTTGCATCAATCTACTCAAAGAGCCAAACCGGATGCACCTTGGTTTAGTTTGTGTTGTAACCGATTGAGTCAAGTTTGAACCAGCCTCCTACCATGGTTTGCACCACCACCCCATGCTACCTCATTCTCCACCCAATCAACAAGAAGTACCATGACCATCATGAAGGATTTTGACTCATTTTTGCTGCCCAAAAACATCCAAAACCGAATTGATTTTCTGCCACCACAAAACCACCTCCATCCACCTGTTTTCAAGGGTCGTTTGATGGTTTTTCTGCCACCCAAATGATGCCCCATGACCAGACCTGCCTTCTAGGATCAATGTATCAACTGTGAAGAGGGAATCATGGTGGTTTTAGGCCACTATTCCCCCTGCACAAGCTGACCTAAGCTCATACAAGCAAATGTGAAAATTTTTCAGATTTGAGTACCTCCCACTTCACCCAATCACCAAGCACCCAAGCCAATGCCCCTCACCCCTTGGCCTCCTATAAATACTTCCCTCCCCTTCTCATTTCACCCACACCATAGTTTCAAGCATCCTCTTGAGCCTTGAGAGCATTTCCCCCTCTTAGAAATCAAAATAGTGCAAACCGAGTGAGTTTTGGTGAGTTCTTGAGTGTTATTATCTAAGGCAGTCTAGAGTGCTAGGAAGGCCACGAAATTTGTAAGTTTTTTTCCTTTTGATCTTAGATAGCATTTCAAGTTTTGTTTCCAAGTGTTGGTATGAAACTTGGTTGAGTTTTGAAAAGGTTATGATGTTTAATGCAAAACCTGGTCAATTAAAGGAAGGTTTGAATGATTGAATGTTTTAAATAGAAATTTAGCTATGGCATGTACTAAGCATGATTTTATATGATCTATCAATATCCTAACATGATTATGGAAGTTTAATTTGTGGTTAGAAATATGTCATAATAGGTTTTAAATCTATCTTGTTTTGATCTTCAAGCATGGATCGATTTTAAGCATATTGGTGATTAAAGATTTCTTAGCTTTGATTAAGTGTTGGGATGAACTTCATTACTCAATTATTAGGCTTAATAATGTCCCTAAAGATGTTAGTGATCATTAATGATTAAAGAAAATCTCATATGCATGCATTCATAGGGATCAATAGTTGAAAATACACATAGGCATCAACTAGGATGCATGCGACGGGTTGGGACTAATTGGACAAGTTCCACTTTGAATTTTGAAAATTCAAGGGCATAAATGATTTTAGAATACCAAAAATATGAAGTCCATAAAATTTGGTTAAATTTGGAGTTCGTTTACAATTAGTGAAAATTTAGGACTTAAATGGCAAATTTTTGAAAGTCTAGGGATATTTTTAAATACCCAACTTTTGGAGGCTTTGATTTTGAACCTATCCATGAGAGTATTAACCCTAATTTAGTATGCATATGATTTATGCAGCTACGCAGCTACGACGCTAATTTCAATTTTCCTCAAAAGTTTGTAAGTTGGCCTCTAACTTACACCTTGATAGATTATTTATGAATTATTAATAAATGCTCATTTAATATTTCAATTATCCTTTTTAGCATAAATTATCATGTTATATGATACATTGAGTGCATATCTACATGACATGTGACATTTTTATCATTTTTGCACATTGCATTTATAAATGTCATTTTTACATGAAACCTACTACATAAGCACATGTCATGAGAAATATTTTCCAAAGCATAGCATAAAAAATCATTTTGTCACGACCCCAAAGGCTAGGATGGTGAATTATCCTGGTGGAACTCCTCTATCCACTCTGGAGTGTTTAATAATGGAGTGGTAACCCCTAGGTTGACGAAGAACAGTCAACAGGTTTTGAATGGGTTCTTTTTAAAGAACGCAAAAGCGAAATCAACATATTATAACACCTAACGCTGGTGGGTGTACACGTTATGAATTTTATAATGTTATACTATATTTACAATGCATTGAAAACGAGTCTATAGACCACGTAGTTTCAACGTGAGTTGTACTATTGTCACCGGCAAGTACTCACAGTGCATATTGGGAACTGTGACATTACCACACGTCATGTTATTAATTAAGATAATGATTTAAGTCTATGATGATGAAAGTTTATGATGAAATTTTTATGAAGAAGTTATGTTTTCTAAAAAATGATGACGAAATTACTTATTGAGTAAAAACCCGTGTCTTCATATTTTTAAAAGATGTTGAGAAATCTGGATGGGAGACATGCATACTGATTTTCTGCATCTCATGCATTGCATATTTATATTTTTTATGATTGATTTATCTTTGTACCAGTTAGTTGTTTAACTTACTGAGATTTCCAGTAAATCTCACCCTTTTATGGGACCACTATCATACCACTCGGAATGATAGAAGTTGTGTCAGGAATAGACCAGGGCAGGATTGATGGGGCACTGGATCCACATATTTGAGGAGGAGCCAGATTTTGTGAAGAAACTAGATTTAATGCTGATGTTTATAGCCCAAATCCTTCATGCTTTAGCATGTATGAAGAGAATAATATGACTTTGTATACAATTCTATGCTATATTGGTATTTTGAAGACGATAATTTTCTAATGAAATTTGGATGTTTTTAGTTATTCTGGCATATCTTACATTTTAACCTTTTATTTCTACTGCGATTATTGTATACTAGGATGCATTGCATATTTACTGTCATGAACGGGGGTATGTAACCTTGTGTTGTATGTCCCGACGCTCTAAGTCTTCATTCCATCCCAAGCGGAGATTGGGGGCGTCACAGCGATTAACCATCGATGATCAATATGAGAAAATTACGCTGGTGACCCTTCTAAGAGGTGTATGGCCTTGAAGCCCATTCATGGCAGAGTTAGCTTGGAGAACTCTGTCAACATTGAGAGAGTTCATGGACAAGGCCGACGACTTTGTCAATGCAGAAGACACACTACAAGCCTTAATTGCACAATGGAAATCAGAGATGAAGGAAAAAGGTAAAGACTCTTAAGGGTTGAGTGAACAAAGAACCTCGGAGAAAACTAGGCGAAGCCAGCATGACAAAAGGTGAGAAAGGCGAGCACCCTCTTACGACCACTGCCCAAGATTCATCCACAACAGTCTGAATGTGTAGTCAGAAGAAGGGTCATCAAACCAAGGGGGCGACCAGGTGAGGAGAGGGCGACGTTTTTGCACCTACCATCAGTTGGATAGTCACTAGACAGAGGACTACTACACGATG
Organism: Pterocarya stenoptera; assembly: GCA_003123785.1. Taxonomy (NCBI): domain Eukaryota; kingdom Viridiplantae; phylum Streptophyta; class Magnoliopsida; order Fagales; family Juglandaceae; genus Pterocarya; species Pterocarya stenoptera. The sequence goes on from QEOT01000688.1 coordinate 216,293, forward strand.
AAAGAAGAGTCGAAGAGTTGTAGGGAAACAACGAGTTGGAAAGGCTCGCAGAAAGTTCAAAGCCCATGAAACAAGCTCCTAGGCAGAGAACGGAGGGAGATCAAAATGCCTGACGAAGCAGAAGCCCAAAAAAGCGGCGACCAACATGGGAAGAGGATCGAGATGCTCCTCGCCAGAACCCAAACCACAACGAGGCACCCCTGAGCAAAATCTAGACAATAGCAGGAGGGTTTGTCGGAGGAGGGACCTCTACATCCAGCAGCAAAAGCACCCAAGCAACCAAGGAGAAAGAGTCTGGAGAGCATCTCATTTGGGGAAGAAGATTGCGAAGGTATCTTGTATCTGCATGATGATGCATTGGTGGTAACGTTGTTAGTCACCAAAAATACCACCAGAAGGGATCTTATTGACAATGGAAACTCAATAGACATCCTCTTTTGGAATGCCTTCACCAGAATGAACATTTATCCTAGCAGATTTTGACCATCACCCACACCATTGAAGGGATCCTCCAAAGATGCAGTACAACCCTTGGGCACGATAACCCTACTGGTCATAGCCTAGAAAGGGCTGCACACCGCCACCACGATGACCAACTTCATACTAGTCAAGGCCCCTTCATCCTACAACGCTATATTAGGGGCGTCCATTCTTGAACATGAGCCTCAGAGCAGTCACATCTACCTAGCTCAGGAATGTTATGTGCAAGAGCTCAAGTTGGGGGGAGTAGGTGTTTGTACTGTAGAAAACCAAAGTCAAGGCGAAGTCTCGCCCCGACCTATAGTCCTTCTTGACTGGAGCATATGAGCCACTGGAGCTAGTGACGATGCACCCAGAACGGCCAGAGACTACAACATGCATCTGGACCAGACTTCAGCCTGAGATCCGAGAGTCATTGAAGCAGCTCCTGGTCGAACATGGGGATGTGTTTGCATAGAGCCATGAAGACATACCCGGGATAGAAAACACAATCATTGAGCAGCGCCTTTGTGTTGATCCTACCAGTAAGAAGGTCTACTAGAAAAGGAGATCATTCAACACAGAGAAGAACAAGGCCATAGTCGAAGAAGTTGACTGATTACTCACCGTAAGATTCATCAAAGAAGCTCACTACCCCTAAGTGGTTGTCCAATATTGTACTGGTGAAAAAGTCCAAAGGCAAATAGAGGATATGTGTAGACTTCATCGACCTCAACAAGGCGTGGCCAAAGGAGAGTTTCCCACTGCTGTGAATCCGCTTAATTGTCAACTCTGCAGCCGGCCATCGGATGCTAAGCTTCAATTATGCCTACTCAGGGTATAATCAGATCTGCATGAACTCTACAGACGAGGATAAGACCATGTTTACAATAAGCCGACAATTATACCGTTATCAAGTCATGCCCTTTGGGTTGAAGAATGCTGGGGCAACGTATCAAAAACTCATGAATCGAATGCTCAAGAAGCAGATTGGGCGGAGTATGGTGGTTTACATCAACAACCTACTGGTTAAAAGCAAAGAACCATCCCAATACCTGGAGGATTTGAGGGAAGCCTTCACCATTTTACGCCAATACAAAATGAAGCTGAACCCAGCCAAGTGCGCCTTTGGTATCGACTTGGGAAAATTTATGGGCTTTATAATGACTGAGAGAGGAATAAACGCCAACACAAAGAAAATCAAGGCAATCATGGATATGAAGCCCCCTCGAAACATCGACGAAATTGAGAGACTGATTGGCAAGGTAGTGACATTGAATAGATTTGTGTCCAGATCTTTAGGGTGTTGCGCAAAGTACCCCCTTGGAACGACGACTAGGATCGAGTGTTTCAAGCACTGAAGTAGTGCCTATCCAGCCCATCACTACTAAGCCAACCCGAGCAAAAGGACACACTTTATGTATATCTGGCAGTCTCACCCCATGCTTTGTCGACAACTCTGGTCAAAGAAAAGGGGGCAGTTTAGATGCCAGTGTACTACACAAGTCTTGCCTTGCGAGGCGTAGAGTCGAGATACCCTCGAATGGAGATGCTAGCCTTTGTGTTGGTAATAGCTGCTAGGCGGTTGTGACTGTATTTCCAAGATTAACCCATCAAGGTCCTGAGGAGTGTATGAAAGTGCACTTGAAATACTCTATTATTGGATTAAAATACTAAAATGTGATAGAAATAATTAGATATAATTTATATTATTGAATTTAATATCTATTCACATGAGATATATTTGAGTATAATTTTATAGTATTTTAAATCTCAAATATTGCATTACTGATTGGTGAGAGATAATTAGCGATTGGGTTTTACATTTAACATTTTTAAAACTTTACTATTCCATTTTTACACTTGATTTTATCTTTATAGTAGCCGCAAGGAGTATAAAATACATGGAGTAAAATGCATGAAAAAAAATAGGTGAAATGAAGGATTAAAAATAAAAAGAGAGAGACACACAGAACACATGCGGGCCCAACTTCAATTCCAAAAGCAAGTCTTTTGCTTGGCTCTTGGACGTGAGACACACAGCAGTAGGGAGAGTTTTGAGCGGCATGCAACACGGGCCTTTCTTTCGAGTTTTAGATGTAAGATGGGAAATGAGCAGATTTGTTTGGAGTTCCTATGTTAGACGCAACCTAGAGATTTTGAAAGGGAAGCTAAAGGCAACACATGGGATGAAGGAGTTTGAATTGACTTTGACTTCTTATTTTTGGGTTTGAGACGTAAGAAAATGGGAGTTTTGAATTTTCTTTGACTTGGTCTTCCCTTTTGCTTTGGGGGGAGACGTAAGAAAGGGAGGGAATGTTTTTGGCTTGGCTAGCTTGGACGCTCGCACAGATCTAGAATTAAAATGGGATTGGCCACCGTTTGCTCAATTTTCTTCATGAGATTTTTGTTGTCCATTATATTTATGGGTAACTAAATTCTCAAATATGGTTAGGGATGAACTTATACATTAGATGGTATTTTCAATTTATTTTTGATTTATGTATTTGATTTTCAATTACTAAAACTCTTTTGTTTTATTATTCTCAATTCATTATTGATGCTTTCTTCTCTGAATAATCATAAAATTAGGATTCAATCATGCTTTTTCTATTGAATCGTTTAGTTCTTTGATTATGTTTGGATCAATTATTTATCTATATTGATTTAATTCTTTGTTGCAATATTGCTTCCTGAGTATATTGTCGTTGTTGGATTTTCTCAATAGTGATAATAATTTACATATTTTAAAAGTGGTGAATGATTTTTCAAATGGTTACATTTTGTTTAATCTTAGTTTATAAATCTATACCTTCCAATTGAGAATTTTGGGAATTGAGTTAGTCAATGAATTAAAAATAATTAAAATATTAGGTTTGTGCGAGGGATTCTCAATGCTTTACTATTTGTCAAATTTGATTATTTTTTCCGTTAGTCACTTTGCTTCACTTTAACTTGCATTTAAAATTAATCTTTGTTCTCCATTAATTATTTAATATTTTTCTTTAGTTTCTTTGATCCTTCTACTATTCTTTTAATTTGTCTCTCTGTGGAATTAACACCCCAAAGCTGTGCTATAACTACCGCATTATTCTTTGGCCATAATCAGGTCCTGACAAAAGCTACTCTATGGAAGATACTGCAAAAACCAGATGACTCTGGATGCCTAGTGGGCTAGTCAATTGACCTGAGTGAGTTTGACATCGATTACCTTCCAAGACACGCAACTAAAGGGCAAGCCCTAACAGACTTTATTTCTGAATTTACTGACTTTGCCGAAGAAGTAGTGACCGTACCAATTGGGAAACCTTGGTAGGTCTTCATCGACATCTCATATTGCCGCGTTGGCGGGGGAGTAGGGATCCATATAATAAGCGACTCTGGGCATGAACACCATTACATGGCGAAACTTATTTTCAGAACCACCAACAACGAAACAGAGTATGAAGCACTAGTGGTAGGGCTCTCGATAGCAGAGGTACTAGAAGCCACCGATGTCAAGGTAAAAGTGGACTCTCAAGTAGCTGTTAATCAAGTTCTAGGAGTATACACAGCTAGGGGTGAGAAATTAAAAAAGTACTTACAACTAATATGGGAGAAGCCTGATCGATTTTGTCACTTCAGCATCGAACAAATATCAAGAGAGGATAACAATGTAGCAGAAATACTAGCATGAACAATTTCAGGAATGGAGGAATCTGCTTTACGGTGGGAAATGGAAAGTAGAGTGATGGTCCCATTTGTTGGGACTAAGATTGCTGAAATGGGACCCGGAGAACCAGAGAGGGTCCGAGAGGTGGTGAAATACCTAGATATAGGAGAGGTTCCAAAAAAAAAAAAAAAAAAAAAAAAAAAAGAAAAGAAAAGGAAGAGGCGAGGAAGATCAAAAGAAGGGTTGCATGGTTCACCTGGATTGACATAATTCTCTATAAGTAGGGTTTCTCAACCCTCTTATTGAAGTGCGTCACCCCATAGGAAGTCTAATACATCCTAGTAGAGGTACATGATGAGTGTGCAAGAATCACTCCAAAGGGAAAGCTTTGGTGAGAAAGGTCGCGAGAGGAGGTCACTATTGGCCCCATGCCCTTAAGAACATGAAGAATTTGTCAAGAAGTGCATGAAGTGCCAAGTATTCACTCCAATATCGCACTGCCCTTCAGAGGAGCCAACCTCCATAATGTCCCATTGGGCATTTGCGCAATGGAGAGTTTACCTGGTAGGGCCCCTCCCACCGGGGAAAAGAGTAAGATTTGTTGTTGTTGTAAACTACTTCACCAAGTGAACAAAAGGAGAACCCTTGGCAACCATTATGTTGAGAAGCATCACCAAGTTCCTATGGAAAACTATTGTATGTAGATTCGAGATTCCCTCGAGCATCATCTCGGACAATGGAAGGCAATTCGACTCAAAAAATTATCAGGAATGGTATACAAAGCTAGGAATTCAGTTCAAGTACTCCTCCACAGGACACCCCCAGGCCAATAGGCAATTAGAAGCAACCAACAAATGTGACGCCCTGACTCCCAGGTACAAAACAACACAGGAGTCGTGACGTCAGGATGATAAAAACACGGGTTACATATCCCAACGATAAGTGCTCAAGTGTGTGCAACGTGCAACCAAAGCACCAAAGAGTCGCAGCGGTTAAGATAAATAAGTCTACTAAGTACCAAAATTTTATTTAATACAAAAATTATCCAAAATAAATATCCGAAATTACAGCAAAAGTCAAATACATAAACAAGCGAGAAATAAATTCCATAATCTAAATTGACAATAACCATATGTCACCTCCTCCAGGGAGCCGATCCCACAAGCTCCACAAACTCACCTGCACCAAAATCTACCTGAAAATGGATATTTTTGGATCTGGTGCATGGTACATCATATGCATGAATGGTTGGTAGCATTAATATATTTTGATCTTGGAGATTGTTTGGATTATTACTTACCTGCGGTACCATTTTATGGTACTGTAGATTTTGGTGCAGGTGAGTTTGTGGAGCTTATGGAATCGGCTCCCTGGAGGAGGTGACATGTGGTTATTGTCAATTTGGATTATGGAATTTATTTCTCACTTGTTTATATATTTGGCTTTTGCTGTAATTTTGGATAATTTTTGTATTAAATAAAATTTTGGTACTTAGTAGACTTATTTATTTTAACCGCTGCGACTCTTTGGTGCTCTAGTTGCACGTTGCACACACTTGAGCACTTATCGTTGGGATGTGTGACCCGTGTTGTCATCATCCTGACGTCACGACTCCTGTGTTGTTTTGTACGTGGGAGTCGGGGCGTCACAACAAATCCCTGCTTGGAATCCTAAAGAAGAAACTTACAGAAAAAAAAGGAGAATGGGAGGAAGAGCTTCCAGGTGTCTTATGGGCATATAGAACTACAGTCAAAAGTTCGACAAGGGAAATCCTGTTTGCCCTAACATACAGAAAAGAGGTTGTGGCCCTCATAGAGATCGGATTGCCAAGCTATAGTATCCAACACTTTGATCCAAGAAATAATGATAGAGCATTGGAAGAGCCCTTCGATCTGGTGGATGAACAACGAGACAAAGCCTAAGCCTTGGCAACCCTCAACAAAAGAAGAATCGAGCGCTACTTCAATCAAAGAGTCAAGCCTAGAACCTTCAAGATAGGCAACTTGGTCTTAAGAGAAACCGGATTAACCATGCAAGAAGAAGGAAAGCTTGGCCCCCATTAGGAAAGACAGTACATCAATCGACTAGGCTCATATGGCTTAAATTATGCCTAGGGAAAGGAACTACCACATCTATGGAACGCCGAGTATCTAAAGACATACTATCCTTGATTTTATACCCTTGACTTTGTATTAATAAGCAATGAAGAGCACTGAATAAAGTTGATTGTTTCCTTCTCATGCATCCCCCAATCTGAATCGCAATGCCCAAAGCGGTTGAGTACTTAGACTCGTAGTGATGAAACAGGCGTGTAAGTCCTCTGACTGCACAACCTTCACCTACCAAGGTCGAGTTCTTAAACCCACAGTGATGAAACGAGCGAGTAAGTCCTCAGACAACGAGACCCTTGCCCACCAAGGTTGAGCCCTTAGACTCGCAGTGATGATACGAGGGCGCAAGTCCTCAGACTGTGCGACCCTCGCTCATTGAGGTCGAGTCCTTAGACTCAATGTTACAAAACGGGGGTGCAAGTCCTCAGATTGGCTGACCATTGCCCACTGAAGTTGAGTCTTTAGACTCGTGGTGATTGATGCTACAGGCATGCAAGTCCTCAGATTGCACAACCTTCACCCACCAAGGTCGAATCCTTAGACTGGAGGTGATGAAACGGGGTGCAAGTCCTCAGACTTCGCAACCCCGTTCACCGAGGTCAAGTCCTTAGACTTGCATTGATCAAACGATGCGCAACTCCTCAGACTATGCGACCCTTGCTCACTAAGGTCGAGTCTGTAGACTTGCACTGATGAAACGGATGCCCACACAATCACGACGACTAGAATACAAGTATCAGAGGAACTCAGAAAAGTTACTAAGAGAGTCAAAGGCTTGCAATACAAAATGTCCAAAGTAAAACATCAATTTACATGGAAGAATTATTACAATCAATTTACATAGGAGAAAAAGACCACCTACAAAAAATACGAGTCTAAAAAAAATGAATGACTATTGCAACCAAGAAAGAAAGAAGCCTTGCTAAAGTAAAAGGAGCTAGAGGAGCCAAGGGAGCTGGAGGTGAGAACGCGTCAAGCATGATATCCCTTCCTAGAGAATCAACATACTGGCGAGAAGCGCAGTCAGGCTTGAACGGCTCAAGGTCTTGGGTCCTTAAGTAGGTTTGAGGACTTGCCAACAAGAAGGTCCTTAACCTTTCCAAGCTAGCCTCATTGCCATAGCCAAAAGCCCTGTTGCGAATAGACTTGGCTGCCAGGAGTTGAGAGGAAAGGCGAAAAACTTCCTCGCCTAAAGTAGCCAGCTTAGACTCTAATTCCTTGATACGCTTATTGCAAGTTTTGACCCTTTGGTCGAGACGCAACATGGAATCTGTCAATTAACTCTGTCTCTTGTTCATCCCCTCGTGATCCTTCTTCATCTTCGAATGTCGAGTGAATAGCTCCTCTAGTGCCCTCTTTGCTTCATCCAGGTCAAGTCCCAGGTGATGATGAGCTTCCTCGCTCTTCACTGAGACCTCAACTAGCTCATACCAACATCACCTGGCCTCTTCCAACTCTGCCTCCAGATAGGACAACTGTCCCTGTCTCGACATTTTTTCTTCCTGAAGCACCTGCAAATCAAAGTGGGCATGAGTGGCTTCTCCCCTCGTCTAATCGAGCTCCCCCAATGGTTGAGTCAACCTTTAACTACCGTATGTAGCCATCGGCCTGGTCAAGGATCACCTCTAGTTCAACCTTCTTAGTCTGTAGCCGTGCAACCTCCTTTCCTGCCCAGAAGGCGAACATATGCCTGGTCCTGGCTTCATCCTCCAAGTTGGCCCGTTCGTCGACAATCCAGGCAGCTAGTTCACACATAAGGATCCAAATCCAAAAGAGAGAAAAGTAGATGTCAAATCAAACAAACAACCTACCAAGGAGAAGAAATCTCTCAACTGGTCCGCCATAGCGTAAACAGAATCGCCGCTTGCCTGGGACCCCGCCACATTCAAGGGTTGAGATAGGCCAGCATGCTCCTCGCCTCGTGGAAGGCCCCAGCAGACAAGGGCTGGAAGCACCCTAGAGGGTGCCTGCCCTTTCCTTAGTGTTAGGCAGAGATGAACCTACTGTCATGGGGTCGACTATTGGTGATTGCCCCTTGCCTTGCCCCTCAGCACGAATGGAAATCGACGCAGGCTTATCCTTCTAGACGGGGAAGGATTACGCCCATCCTCCTTGCCCCCCCCCAAGAGAGGCTCTGAAAGGCGAAGATTGAATCGAGACCCTACCGCCACTCGACTTCAAGTCGTGGGTGAGTACAGGGGTTTCACTGCTAGAGACAGTCGAGGGAAGGGAGCCAGGGGTAGGCTTTCTTTCCCCTGCCTTACCCTGAGAGTCAAGCTCGGCCCGCTATTCTTCAGTTGAGACTCGACTTCTCCCATCGGGGCCATGTCACGGGGAATGTTGATAAAGTCTAGAAGAATGCAAGAGAAACCTACGTCAATGTTCGCATCCTCCCCCTCGTCGACCATATCCAGGTCGACTAGCGGGGTTGATGGAAGAACAAAGTTGGACGATTGGGTAGATTTGAGTTTCCGAGAAGGGAACTCGAAGTCAAGGGCAGTGGCCAAATCCATGAGGGCTTGCCCCCATCAAATTGCCTAGACCATCTGAGTTAAGAGAACCTTCTCAGATGGAAGACTACCCCCGTACAGGAACCCGAGCCAATATAGTGAAATTGCCTAGCTAGCGAGGAGGCTCCAAATCACCATGAAGTAGGGCCGAACACCAATATTAGGACTTGCTCAAATGGCCACACTGACAGAAGTTCTTTGATTTGCCGAGCTTCGTGCTACAAGTCCAGTCTCTTGATTTGCCACAAAGTTGGGCCGGGCACCATTCCCAAGACTTTCCCAAACGGCCCCTCAGACACAAGTCCTTTGACCTTCAAATCTTGGTGCCGCCAAGTCGAGTCCCTAGACTGGCCATGAAGTTTAGGCCGGGCACTAGTTTTAAGAGTTGCCTAGATAGGCCACTCGGACACAAGTCTTTTACCTTGCCGACCTTCGCTCTACAAACCGAGTCCCTTGATTCGCCACAAAGCCAGGCAGGGCACCTGTCCCAGGACTTGCCTAGACGGCCCTTCCGACACAAGTTCCTTGACTTGTCGAGCTTCAAGCTATAAGACAAGTTCATTGATTCGCCGTGAAGTTTAGGCCTGTGACTAGGCCTAGGACTTGCCCACACGACCATTTAGACACAAGTCTCTTGACTTTCCGACCTTCATGCTGATACTAGTCCCTAGACTCGCGTCGAGTGTCACACTCGAGCCATAACTACTGTTAGGAGGGTACCTTCAAGAACAAGCCTACAGAGTTAACGGACCTCCGAGCTCCACAATTGCTTTGAGCGGGTTGCCTTCGGAAATGAGTCGACGGGCTCCACAACTGCCTAAGGTGGACTTAGGGGGTCTATGGGCCCTTTGCATGGATTACTTCACACAAACTCCAATACTAACAGTAAATCGAAAACAAAAGCATTGGACGGACATACACTTTTCAATAACGACAGACATACATGTATATGCACTATCGGACTACTCACCGTATGCGGTCGAGTACGCCTCTCACCACATCTGGCACCTCACTCGTATCATACGCGGTCGAGTACACCTTCGTCCACATCCGAGCTTTGCGCTTGCATCATACGTGGCTGAGTACACCTCTCGCCACATTTGAGTTCCGCGCTTACTTCATACGCAGTCGAGTACACCTCCCATAACATTCGAGCTCCACGCTTGCGTCTTACACGGCCAATTACAATCCCGTCTAACTCCACACCCAAATCTTTATCGCTTAACGCAAGTGAAGCGGACAACCAAGGACCAAATCCAGAAATTTATTTTCTCACAGATTTCTACGGACAACCTCGATTGGATATTTTATCTTAAAGATTCTCAAGGTCTTTGTTTGGACAAATTTCCCGTAAGAATCGTGGGCAATTGAAGAGGATAAAATATTTAGGCCCAAGACCAGGCCCAGGCCACCACTAGGAGACAAGAGGAAAAGCAGGAAGGTAAAGGAGAATAGTGTATCAGGAGGCAAGAGGGCGGCATCAGGAGAAAGTGGGAAAGGGAAAGGTGGTCAGACACGCAAAGCGGATCATGCCTCACCACTACAAGGGCACACAGAAAGAAGTATCAAATAAACGGTGATGACTGGAGTTCCAGCGAAGAGGTCTTCTTTAGCAAATATATTCAAGATCTCCATTTTACAGCGCGAAATGAGAGGTTATGAGAGACTATAAACAAATCATATTATAGTAGATTTTTTCCCCCCAAACGCCCGTAGACGTAGGCATTGTACCGAACCATATAAATCTCTGTGTCTCAATCTCTTTACTTTCTTTGCATTTGTTTTCTATACACCGCCATGGATGTACGCACTGATACCGTACAGTTGCACCGGACCACTGTCGGGAGCACCATACCTATACCATATCAATCTAGGCCCGAATTGTCATAGCGGGTCGAGAACAAATCTTTCTCCTCTTCCAGCCTGTTGTGCGATTTTTTAGACATCACATACTTACAATAAAAGTAACTTTAGAATCTGACGTACCACATCGAACTATATCAATTTGTGAGTCTACTTTTATATAATTTATTTATGTCTAAAATATTTCCCTATATAAGGGTCATGTGGGGGTAATGGGGATTTAGCACGCATTCAAGCGGGGTACGAGACGCGTTGCGTTGAATAAATCAACCTAGAATCTTGTTCAGACGATAATAAATTGTTTGTATACGCAGCTCCATTTCAAGGTGATTGATGAGGAGCTTTGGTGCAGTAAAAGGAAAGCTACGAGGTAACGAGCGAATTTACGTTTGTATTTACATTTATTTTAATCCTATTATGTATGTCTTTTTTCATAGGAAAATGATAGCATCACTATTAAATATGTCCAATGTATTTATTCATATATTTATTTATTTTTATTTTTTTAATAGTTAAGGAAGAGACTATTAATAAATTTATATATATATTTTTTAATGGTTAAAGATGTCTAAAAAATTATTAAAGATAAATTAAAGGAAAATAAAAAAACTCATGATTTGTACTAGTGTGCACATTTGTCTCATTTGGATTCAGAGTTGATCTACTCATCTTATCCCATCTAATCATTACAATTTTTTAAATTTTTATAAAAAATATAATAAACAATTTAACTTTTTCAAATCTCAAAATAATAATAATATTAAAAAAAATATTATTATAATATTTTATTCAACTTTCAACTTTTATTCCAACTCATGTTATTTTAACTCACTATCCAAACCTTACCTTAGTGTGCACATTTGATAGTTATCCTTGCGTTTTCTTTTTTCACAAATTTGTGTGGCATAAGCTGTGCCTGGGGCATATGCGCCACACACATGAGCAGATCTCTTTCGCCATGTCAGCCCTATGCCGTCGAAAAGTAGCAAATTGGCAAAGTTAAGCAGTGCTAATGGAAAAGACTAGAAAACCAACTGAAAATAGACAAAGTTAAACATAAATAAACAAGGTCGTGGCTGGCGAGGAGGGGAGGTGGGTAGAGCCAAAGCACCAACTCCCCTCCCGTTGGTGAACGGAAACTATCCTGAGTGGGACGTTGGGGAGTCTAGAGAGAAAATAAACAACGCAGAGAGAGGTTAACTAAATAATTCATTTTCTTATCCAAATTATTTTTACCCAAAAGTTTTATTAAAATTATTATTCATCGTCTTTCTCACTGTTTTTATTTTGAGAAAAGATATGCGCAATCGTAAATTATGTAATTGTCATATAATCACTTTAAAAAATAAATAAAATATAAAATATATATAAAAAAATTAATTTTTTATTAATAAATCTCACATGAAAAATGATTATACTCGCTTACTGTATACTTAAAATTATTCTTTTATTTTTATTTTTTAACCGGCTTCCGCTTGGACTTGGTTGATTTGGTCAAGGATTACATACGTAGATAACGTGTAACTCTTTCCTTGTCCGGCATATCTATCTGACAGCCGGCCGGCCTACTATTTTGAACAGTAGCCTGCAACTCAAGATCAGACCCTACGCGTATCTGCTAGCTAGCTCCCTGTTTTCAATCACTCTGCATTTAATACGACCATTTTTCCCAGGGAGCTGGTCTTTCTGCATGACTCTTTCTTAATATGCTTCTTTTAATTAATACCATTTTTTATATTACTGTCGCTCACCCTCTTCCTATATATAGAAGCTGCTAACACAATCTTTTCACAGCTAAAACTCAAGCACTTTCATCTCTTTCTAGAACGCATCTTCCATAGCTTCTTGCTCATACAATTTTCCAATGGCCTCCCGCTTTATTCTCCTGTCTGCTGGACTTCTCGCTTTGGCTTTCACTGCTGCAGTGGCATCTGATAGCAGTCCTCTCCAAGATTTCTGTGTCGCAGATGCAAGCAGTCAAGGTATTAAATGAAACTAACAATACGTCTGCTTTTATTGTAATTAACTTGCAAATTTCAACTAGTTGGGCATATCACCTTTGATCTCGAGAAGTTGAAGTTTCATGAGTCTTTGTTTCTCTACCACGAAGTTCCTACATATCTTACTCATTTTCAATCTAATTTCCTGATTATCTATATTATGCTTTATTGCATGCAGTGGTCGTCAATGGTTTTGCATGTAAGGATCCTAAGACGGTTCAAGCCAATGACTTTTCCGCCAGTGGACTTCATATGGCTGGCAATACATCAAATCCAGTCGGTTCAAAGGTTACCCCACTGACAGCTGCTCAAATACCAGGACTCAACACTCTTGGCATTTCACTTGCTCGTGTTGACTATGCACCATGGGGCATCAACCCTCCTCACACCCATCCTCGCGCCTCTGAGATCTTGTTGGTCTTGGAAGGTAGTCTGGAAGTTGGGTTCGTTACCTCTAATCCAGAAAACCGCCAGATCACAAAAGTGCTACAAAAGGGTGATGTGTTTGTATTCCCAGTTGGCCTCATCCATTACCAAAGAAATGTTGGCAATGGAAATGCCATCGCCATTGCCGCTCTCAGCAGTCAAAACCCTGGTGTTATCACTATTGCTAATGCTGTGTTTGGGTCGAAACCGGATATTGCAAGCGACATTTTAGTGAAGGCTTTCCAGGTGCATAAGAATGTCATCGCCAATGTCCAGTCCAAGTTCTAGACAAGCCGTGCTCGATAATTGCTGCATTTGCTGATGTGTACGTTATTTTGCTATTCAGTTAATTGTACGTTTCTCGTTAAATCAGCAATAATTCTTTAAGGGAGTCATGGTTTACGTATTTGTTGCACTTATAATTATATTGTGATTCTTTTCTCTTTTGNTGACATTTTAGTGAAGGCTTTCCAGGTGGATAAGAATGTCATCACCAATGTCCAGTCTAAGTTCTAGACAAGCCGTGCTCGATTATTACTGCATTTGCTGATTGTATTAGCTAGTGCATCTGTGCATGATATATTTGTGTGTTTCATGGCGTCATATGCAGTTTGTGTGTAATGTTATTTTTCTATTCAATTAATTGTACGTTGCTCGTTAAATCAACAATAATTCTTTAAGGGAGTGGTGTACGTATTTGTTGCATTTATAATTATATTGTGAATCTTTTGTCTCTTTTGGTTTTTGTTCTTTTTCTTTCCATTTATAATATCATTTTTTTTTCAGAATTTAATTACAATTTATAAACAACATGATAGAGTACTCATACCCTACGTCTGCACCATAAACTTTGTCTAGTGGTGGAGCAATGCCATTTGACAAAAATAGAATTAATTAAATTAAAAAATTTTTCGTGGTAATTATTTAGTCATGATCAATGTGGATGATTGTTTCTCTCTATAAATATTTTATTTTTCATTTTCGAGGTGATAGGAATATTAGGGATGAGTAAAAATTTAAAAATCTGACTACGTACCGGCTTCGATAAGCTAGAGTTTGAGTTTGATTTTTCTTTTTTTTCCTATCAAAAAAGTTGAAGTCGGAGGTAGCAATGTACCAACTCTGACTCCTACTCCGATTGTCCGACTTCGACTTTGATATTGTACGGCTTTTATAGAAATATATTAATCATGATATATATATTTTTATATAACTATAACTTATTTAGTTAGTTAAATTCAATAGTATACTAGTATGAGCTAATTATTACAAAATAATAACTTATACTATAATATAAATTGACTAAATTAATTAATAATAGTTTAGCATATGTAAGCACCATACTATTAACTATTACTACCATGTAACATTAATACATAATAACAACTAATGTATAATAACATGTAATACTAATAATATAATAACTAATATATAATAACATTTAATATTAATGTATTATGTATAAAGACAAATATATAAATTTATAATAATATGTAATACTAATGTATAATAATATGTAATGCTAATGTATAATAACATGTAATACTAATGTATAAACATTAATATATAAAACATATAATACTAATGTATAATAACATTAATTTGTACAATGACTTATTTTTCAATTTTGGTTATGCTTTAATAAAATTGAATTTTTAAAAAAAAAAAAACAGAAATCTGGAAGCCAAATCCTATTAGTGAGACCCCAAAATTGTTAAATTGAAGTTTTAAATGGGCGAATAAAAAGCCTAAGTTGGAGTCGGAGTCAGATCGGAGGCTATGCGAATCGGAGTTGAAGTCGGAGTCGGAATCGGAGGTAGGGCACTCCAACTTCGACATTGTCGGTGCTCAACCCTAGCTAGGGATACAACATGATATTGTGTGTATGTATGGAAGGTATTATATTTTTTTCCAAAAACAATGATGCATGGTGTGGCAAATTTTATTGAAACCCTTACTTTCAATTAAAGAATAACACATTACAAAAATAAAGTCTGAATATTGCAAAAATACTAAAACCAAGACTGTAAAATAAATTTTTTAAAAAAAAAGCAAAAAAGGAGAACACACTCACTGTAATAAGGAAGGCATTTAGGCCTGGTTTGGATGTTTACCTCTAATCATCTCATTCCATATTATCTTAATATCCAAACATCACAAACACAAATACTTTTCAATTTTTAATATTCAACTTTTTCATCTAATAATTACCTAATTATATTTATAATGTTCACGATTGTTTGAGAAATTTTGATGAATTTCATCGTTTTCGTTATAGATAATCACTAGTACTTAAATGAATACGGGAATAAAGTACATAAAATGATCATCTTGAATTAAGCTCCCACAGACATAGCAAAATATTGCATTTGACATGAAATGGCGAGAAATTAAACTAGTAAGTTAGAATATACTTGTTGACGTCAATTTCGTCACGCCTACTGCCCTACTCGATACCTGCACACAGATTGATCCCTAATCACTCAAGGGGGCCTCCGATGATTAAGTCAGTCTCTCATGCTTCTGATATCAAGGATATACAAAGAGATAGCTAGATGTTCTTACCCTTTTGGCTTCCCTTCCGCTCGCTATATAGTACCCAAAGTGTAGTGATTGCCTTCCATTTCCTAGGCGATATGATGTTTGCCCATGCTCTGATCAGGACCTTATCACGCTTACTGCGACGTCCCTTTCTGACTTCTCCTTCAAGGCCTGGCACAACTAGGCCCTTGAGGGGCCGCCTCATTGCATTTAATGCGTTAACCATCCCTAGCCAGTGCCAATGACGGCTGTTACTGCATTTAATGCAATAACCCCTATCCTGCGCCATGCCAGTGAGGGGGCGCGTGATCTTGATTTGCCCAGTGCTAACTAGACCCATAGTTGTTCTTGTCGGCTCGAGCCCTAGTGCAGCGGGCTGGGCCATCCCTGCCAAGTCGTTATAGGGCCTATGATTGGGTCCATGGGTACTTGGTTTGCTTGGATTTGCTCACTTTTACCCTATCAGTTACCCCACAAAATCTTGCTGCACAAGCGTGAATTTAAATCGTTCAAATTTTGTTACCTTGATTACTCATCATGCTCCGTGCGTGACGTCAACAAGTGGCATGCTTACTTTATCTGACATGACCATTGTACCTTACTTACTCCTCCATCACTTCATTTCATGTCAACGAGACTAACTCCAGTATATCTTACGATGGTGTCACATGGCGCCTCTTCCTTTTCCCTACGCTGGCTGTAGTTCATCGTCCCCCTTTTTGATAACTGTGGTATTTCCTATTCCATGTGCCTCCTTCTACCTTAATCTTTCGAGTTCCTTCCTTTGCTTCCTTTCTGCTTTCGCTTCTAGTGTGTACTTTCTTGCATTCCCGATCCCATCAGCTATACCTTCAGGTGGGTGGTTCCCTTCTTGAAGCCTACAACGAGGGGTCTTCATTGCCAAAGATTTCCAAGGGTTACAGATGCCCGACCTCCACCACTCAAGTGGAGCTTGACTCCGCCAGGTATTGCTTTGGGATCCTAGACTCTATGGAGCTGATCCTACCTGGGCCCATTCTATTGGATTACGAATTGGCAAGGGGTTGCCGAACGAGTCAGGCTGCACCTAGGTATGTTCCTTATCAGGCTCTGTCTCCTATTTCTCCTATCGATCTGGGCCATTCTGGACCTTCTAGGGTAGTTTTGGCCTAGGTTATCCCTAATACTTGGAGGATCGTTGTTCTGTTGTGTTGTCTGGCAGTGAGCCCTAGAGACCGCAGGGGAGGAGGATCTGGACCTCACCCCTCAAGAATTCCTCTATACTCATGTTGCTAGACATCATGGAGGAAAGCAGTATAGATTTCGCTCCCAACTAGGTTTCATAGTCACATGGCTGGAATCGTGTTTCTCTCATGTGAAGGACTGCGATTGGGAGTTTCCTGATGGAGAGGTTAGTGGTGGAGAGTTTCCTGTGAGGGCTTCGTGGAGGGTTGTTCCCAATGGTTGTGTCTTCTTAGTAACCGCTACCCCAAGGGAGCAAGCTCATGTTGACGCTATCTATGCCTAAGTCAGGGAGAACCATGGGGTGTTGGAGTCCAAGTAGATCGTCACTAAGGAGAACATTGATTGGTTCTTGGTGTCGCTAAGTCGCTTGGGCTCAACAGGTGGGGGGACCCCCAGCCTGGCGAGTTTGAATTGCGCATGGATAAAAGAGGACGATGTTCACTATGTTACGGCCCAAAGGGAAGAAACTGCTAATGGAGAATACTGATATTCCGGGTTTCCAAATGGCTTAGGAGAGTGGACGGGATGAAGACGGTCTCTCCGGCTTGAGGGTTCTGCATGTGACCCGTCAAGTTCAAACTCTCTGCACTAGACTTAGAAATCGCCTTCCTATGTGTACCTGGGGCACCTGGCCAATATCTTCAACTAGGCAGGGAGGAGATGGACCTGGTTCTTGATACCGCCTTCTTTGATAGCGCCCCAGTCCTCACATTTCCTTCATTGGAGGTTCCTTTTTCTAGGACCATTGATTGCCTGGCTACAATTGGTGCTCATTTGGGGGCTATTATGCCTTTGGCCTCGAGTAGGGATCTGCTGCTTGCTCTATATATGCACATACTTACACAAGGGTTCTCTCGATTAGGGTCCCAAGTCCTTTCTTGTTGGGAAACATGATTGGGTCCCTCAAGGAGGCACAAGCTCTGGATACATCATCTGGAAGGGGCCAAACAAGTGGTGGCAGCTGTGAAGGTGGTTTGTTTGGTGCCTTTGATGGGCAATTAGGCCTCCCCGGTTCTTTTGGAGACCCCACCACTAGCATTATAGGATGCCGCTCTCTGGGTTTTGAGTCGCTTGTTGCCTCACCGGCCTGGTTCCCCACTCAGCAGCCAACAAAGTTCCAAGAATCCTTCTTGGAGTTGTTGGCACAAGACCTTAAGGACTTCTTGGCCCCAGTATCTAACCTTCTAACTTCCTACTCGACCTTGTCTTCTTCTTTCTGTTGATTGATTGTGCTTCATTACAGGGGCTTCATTCTTTGGTAGGCGGGATTGCATACCACCATTCTTTTTTCATGGAATATACGAGCTAGTTCAGAGATTCACTAAGTCATCCTCAAGGAAAGGAGGAAATGGGAAGCCGATCACTACCGATTGAGTACTCACTGCCAGACTATGGAAGATGAGGTCGAGGCTCTGAAGGTGGAAGTATATGCCCTTCACTATGGTTTGGCCCTTGCTAGAGCTTCCCTCACAGAGGTTCTGGAGGACTTGGATGTATCCTAGCAGTGCGATGAAGGTATGGCAATCTCCTTGGTGTTGTCAAAGGAAGTCGATGACTTAGAATGAGACCACGCCTATCAACTAAAGAGTGAGCTGGCAGAGGAGAGGGGCAAGTGTCTTAAGTAAGCTAGGTGGCTTATCAAGTTTGAGTAGACCTAGTCTCATCTCCAGTGTGACCTCGACACCTTGTGAGGGAAGCATGACAGGAAGTTTTTCCTACTCAACCAAGTGACTGACAGGGTTAACAAATTCCTGGTTAAGTCCCAAGGGCGGGCCGCCATGTTGTTAGTCGAACTTGATTCTACTAGAGAAAAGGTTGTTAGGCTTTCTCCTTAAATCACTGTCGCGCTGATGGTGTCGAACAAGGCATTTGGGTCTGGATTCCAATTAGGGTTTCACAAGCTGAGGAGGTTTTTGTGGTCTAGGCCTCAAACTGATATGAGGACCTTAGATCAGGCGTCTCTTGGCCGTGATGGATCAACAGTTACCTATGTTGAATCTCTTAAGGTAGATCCAATCCCCGAATGCTTTTTCTAAACTAACCGCCTTTACCCCTTTTCGACGCTCTGACCTTTTTGATGGCCTGTTTTGTTCCCTAGTCTTTCTATTGTTGCTTTTTGTGTATTTTTTTTTCTTTGTAAACAGTATACAATGCTTAATGAATCAGATGCACTTCCTTACCTTTATGTGTTCTTGACCGGGGGCGTGGGGCAGAAAGATAGCAATGGGAGACTGCCAGCAATGAGTACTCGGCCAGCTTCCTCTAGAAGCTTTCTTCCACCAGGGGCATGGCCCAGAAGACCATAATGGCGAGTGCCAACAACGAGCACTCGGCCCAGTTCTTCTAATGATTTCTCCCACCGATGCCATGGCCCAAAAGACTACAGCGGGCTAGTGTCAACAACGAGCACTCGGCCAGCTTCCTTAGAAGCATTCTCCCATTGGGGGCATGCGATAGCTATGCTGAAAGCTATAAGTAGAGTTTGTGAGTTTCACGGAAAAAGACATATTTCTCATTACTTGCCTTGTGAAACTTTTACATGAAGTACTTTTTCAAATGCTCGACGTTCAACGGTCTGGGGAGTGTGTTCTAGATGATAAGAGCCTACTCTTTCACAAGTGACCACTCAGTATGGTCATTCCCAATTTGGACTGAGCTTGTTCCGCTCCTGTCGCTTGGACGTCGTCCCTGCCTCCCTCATCACAAGCTCGCCTATTTTGAACGACATGTGCCAAACCTTAATGTTGAAAAACCGATTCTTCCTATCCTTGTAAGTCGCCACTCTCGTGTTCGCTTCCTCCCTCTTTCCCTCTATTAGGTCAAGGCTTCCTTCCAAACTTCTACTATTAGTGCCCTAGTCGTAGTGTTGTGCACAATAGCTGGGTATGTTGACTTCCATTGGTATGAAAACCTTGCAATCTCTGATTGGGGCCCGTTTTGTGGTTCTATGTGCACATAGAGCCCCAAGTAATTCTTCTGGCCACGCTCATTTCTAGTTGGCCAACCTCTTTTTCACCATGTGAAATATTGTCTTATTAGCAACCTCTACCTCCCCATTGGCTTGGGGGTGCCCAGGTGAAGGGTATCTTACTTAGATGCTGAGATCAGCACACCAATCCTTGTAACGATTGTAGTCTAATTGTCGATCATTATCAAAGATATGGCCTGAGGTATGCTGAAATAGCATATGATTGATTTCCATAGGAACCTAATTGTATTCTCGACACTGATTGTCGCCAAGGTTTCAACTTCCACCAACTTTGTGAAATAATGGATGGCAACTATTGCGAACTTGACTCCACCCTTGACCACTGATAGCAGGCCTACTATATCGACCCCCCCTATAGAGAAAAGGGCCATGGTATTGTTACTATTGTCAGCTCCTTGGGTGGGCAGAGAGGTATGTTGCCCTATTGCTAGCATTGCTTGCACCTTCGGATGAACTTGTTGGCGTCTTTTAATGCTTATGGTGAACGGTACCCCACCCTCAAGACCTTATGTGCCAACGTTGTGCAGCTCGTATGGCTCCCACATATCCCTTCATGTATCTCTTTCATAACATATTAAGTTTCCTTCTTGGAAATGCACCCTAGGAGAGGAGCAAAAAAGCCCTTCTTGTACCATACTCTTTCGAACAATGTAAACCTAGATGCCTTTTTATTCACCTCTTGGGCCTCGACCTTCTTGTCTAGCAGTTCTTATGTCTAAGTACCTCGTTATGTTGTGGGCCCATTTCGGGATCTCAGACTCGACAACGACCACCATCATTGCTTTTTCCTCGATCAAAGGGGTCTCCCTCGTTTGGTTCATAAATTTCCAAGGTGACGGAGGGCTATCCACCCTTGAGGTGACCCATGCTAGCTTTTCCGTCCACCAATTTCTATCTCAGGAAATCTGTTGGATATTAAAGTATTGGAACTGATCAAGCCATTCCCATGCTCATCACAAATCGCCTTCAGCTTTTCCTCTTTTACTTGGTACAACCCGACCACCTCATTCACTACTACTTGGGACTCTGAGCACACCTCTACCTATTTTGCCCCATTTGTTCTACCATAGCTAGCCTAGTTAGCAGCACTTCGTACTCAAATTCATTGTTGGTGACCTTAAACATTAGCTTCACTATGGATGAGATCTCTTCTTTCTTTCAAATGACATGTAGATGCCTACCATCCTACTGTTGTGGCAAGCGAAGCCATCTTCGTGCACTACCAAGGTGGGCCCCTTGGGGTCTCTTGTGACTTTTCAGGAAAGTTGATGAATTCTGCAATGAAGTCTTCCTTGTCTTGATCCCTTGTCATGCTTTTAGGGACGTAGTCAATGTTGAAATTGGTGAATTTCATCGACCAGTTGATTAGGGGACTGTAAGTGTGGGCATGTGCAGGACCTTCCTTAGGGGAGCCTCGGTCAGGATTTTTATCGAGTGAGATTGGAAGTAGGGTCTTGGTAGGCAAGCTGCCACCACGAGTAGTTTGATACGTGGGTAGCATGCCTTTACTCCCCTCAGGCATGGTTTATGTAATCCCCTCAGGCATGGTTTATGCCTTTACTCCCCTCAGGCATGTTTGCCACCTTCTTCCTAGGCAAAGGCTGGGGAGGTAGCATTCGACGTGACCAAAAGGTACAGATACAAGGTCTCCCCTGGTTTAGTTTGGCTTAGGAGGGGGTTGGTCATGTATTCTTTTAGCTACTCAAATGCTTTGTCGGACTCGTCATTCTAGTCGTGCACCATTCGTAGTACTTTGAAGAATGATAGACACTTGTTCATTGATTGTGACACGAATCAGTTTAGTGCTGTTACTCTTTCGGTTAATTTCAGGACCTCATTTAGGGTCTTTAGGGGTTTCATTGCCATGATAGCCCTAATCTTCTCTAGGTTACCCTTAATCCCTCATTTAAAACCATGAAAACGAGGACCTTTCTGGCCAGGTTAAACTTCATCTTATGTTGGCACAACACTTCAAAGGCCTCCCTTAGGTCCACTATGTGGTTATAAGGCTCCATGCTTTTAACCAAGAGGTCATCCACGTAAACCTTCCATTTCGTTCAATTTGCTCCTTGAACATCCGATTCACTAGCCTTTGGTGTGTTGCTCCTATGTTCTTTAGTCTTCAGATTGATACCTATCCTTGTGGCTCCATGCTAGTACGGCCCTAAGTTTGACTAGAAGTGACGTCGGCTGTTCCCCACCAGCCCGATATGACTTCTAACCGTTGTGTAGGGTTTATGTAGGTAGATTGCAAGTTGCATTCGTTCACATTTTGACATCTTACTCAGTGAATTTTGGGTGTAGGGTAAAGGCTTCAGGGGTAGGGGAAAGGCTTCGCCGGCATGACATCGCGGGCTATCACTACCTTGTACTTTCCTTGAGTGGCTTGACGATCCTTGCTCTACCTCTCTTGTTGCATGGACATCTAGGTCTTCGATCTTGAGTTCTTGCATGTAGCACTCTCGTCTGGGGTATTCTCATTGCAATTCCTCCACTCCATTCTGTGAGGGAAATTTCATTTTCAAGTGCTATGTGGACGTGACAACCCTCATCTTGTTTAGCGTTGGCTGGCCTAGTAGGACGTGTGCCTTGACCACCAAGAAATCCGTCATAATAGTTAACATGTAAGGAGTTGAGCTTGTAGTGACTGGTAGCGTGAAGGTCCCTTGAGCGGCAATGGGGCCGAGCATAGCTTGTAGGCATCCCAGAATAGTATGTTTGCCGAGCTTCCATTATTAATCAAGATTCAATGGGTAGTGAAGTTTGTAATTAGTAGGGAGACCATTAAAGCATTGCTATGAGGGTAGGACACCCCACATGGTCCTCCACGGTAAAGGATATTGGGGATTCCCCCCTCGAACACCTCTTTATATCGCGCCCTCCAAGCATGGGCCTTTCTCAAAAACTTTGTCACTCCTCTAGT
The DNA here is from genome assembly GCA_003123785.1 of Pterocarya stenoptera. Classification (NCBI taxonomy): domain Eukaryota; kingdom Viridiplantae; phylum Streptophyta; class Magnoliopsida; order Fagales; family Juglandaceae; genus Pterocarya; species Pterocarya stenoptera. The sequence continues at coordinate 238,991 of QEOT01000688.1, forward strand.
GACCCCCTGGCTATGGTCGTGATTTGCCCAAGTGGGGACTCGACCAGACAAGGTTTCCTTGTGGGAAGGGAGCCTTGATCCGTGGTTTCCTCCTGTCCGGGCTTTTGCTCCCTCAGCTCCTTGGTGGCCTTTGAGTAGGCCCATTGGTCTGTTGCCAGATTTGGGGTCACCCTCATAGGCCGTGTGTTCCCTCCTCCCGTTCCACCATGATGGCTCAATGTGGCAATGGTAGCGTTCGCAAAACCCAATTGAACCCCCTGCTACGCCATGATAGGTGCATCACAGGTAAGCACTTCGATCCTTTGAATTTTAGCATGTCCTCCACATTGATGAAGTTGACTACCTTGTCCATGAATTCTCAGTGTTTCCAGTGTCTTTCTGGCTAGCTCAACCATGAATGGGCTCCTTGGCCATACCCGTCCTAAGATTGTTGCCAACATTATCTTCTTGTCTTAATCCTTTGCCTTTAGGCATTCCCTGTTGAAGCTTGCTACGTACGCCTTTAGGCTTTCATGTCCTCGTTGCTTTAACATAAGCATGAATACTGCGCGCCCTCTGTCACCAACTAGCCATGAACTGTGCCAGTATATACCTGCCTAGCTCCTCAAAGCTGGTGATGGGATTTAAAGGTTTCCAGGTGCTCGACGAGGTTTTTTAATCCGTTGTATGGTTCGATGTGCGGCACCTTGAACTTGGGAGGGAGCGGAACTGTAACACCCAGATCACGGCCAAACCCATGCACGTGAGTAACGTTTCTAGAATCCGTCACCCGAGTTCACGCCATCTTTCCCTTTTCGTGCATGTTCCCCTTCCCTTTGTTTTAGGTTTGTTCTGTTTTCCATTTATAGCCTATATATATGTTAAGCTTTTTCTCAACCCTAAAGTTATTGCTGCTGCTATCTCTCTTCATGCCTCAGCCATCCAAATGCTTCTAAGCATCCACTCTCTTCTGTGAACCTCAGTCCAAACCTTGCCACTGTGCCCAGCCACCTGAAGCCGCTGCTCAACGCCCTCGTAGCCGCTGTTGCAAGCTTTGTCTTGCTCTGTTTTTATGTCCGAAAACAGTGTAGATCAGCCACCTTAAGCCACTGCAATCACCCTCCACCGAGAACTCCACCGCGTGTGACCCCACAAAATCTGCTGGTGAAGACTTCCAATCACCAAGTTCGCCGCACGCCGCCTCAAGTTTTCCCGGAAAGCTCACGTAATTTCTTGTTGGCTCCTCTGTCCTCTCGGTCTCTCTCTCTCATTCTCTCACCGTGTGCCTCTCTTGATCATTAGACTCTCTTTCTCTCTCAACCAGTGACCAGCCAACCCCCTCCCAAAACCAGTGGTCGACCGCCTGCTCCACGCCTTCGTACCCCCTTCTCTCCATAAGTGCTGCCGCACCATCTTAGTCTCTCTGTGTTTTTTTGTTTCTCTTGTAGTTTCTAAAAAGGAAATATATATATAAATAGATTTATGCATCTGTGAACATAGTAGAAGAGGGATTATTACCATTATGCCCCTTTGATCATGGAAGCCTTAATCGACTTTTGGTTTCGGAAGGGCTTCCTTGTGGGCTATAGCTTATTTATTTATTTGGATTTTGGGTGTATGCGGATTTATTTTGCTAAGTTGGTATTTTTAAGAGATTAATATTTTTATCGGATTATTTATTAAGTAAATACTGTTAAACTGTTCAAAATGATCAGTAAGTTTAAAATCTCATTTTTTTTTAATCCTTTAAAAAGAATATTTTTTTTGTTGATGTAAACAAAAGTATAATCTTTTACTTATAATGATTTTGATATAGTCTTGTTATCTTAGTTTTTATAAATAATAGTAAGATCTCAATCGTAAATAAGTTAGAATTTAATGTTTTAGTCGGAGTTATTAAGTTGGATATTGATGAGTTTAGAAAGTGATGTTGATAACTCATCCCCTATCTCCATATTATGTTTCAGATAATTTTTGATGCAACAGTTGGGAGCCAAGAATAGGGAGTACTCACAAGTTTTGTTGATCATAGAAGACTAAGTGTCTTAGGGTATAATGACGTTTTGGAGAGTCTTTCCGGTAGTGTTGATATTTTATGTGGCTTTGGTATTTTGAGTAATAGATATTCCTAGTCTCTGTGGAAATGTTTCGTATATTATTGAGACACTTCTGATGTGCCCTTATGTAGGAACGTGAATATTTGTATTGAACAAATAGGTTAATATGTTATGGAGACTCTGGTTTATCTTAAAAGTATTATTGGAGATGATTTTAGGTGATTTTGAGCTAACTCTCTGGACCCCAAGGAACGGGGCGTTACAGTTGGTATCAGAGCCAGGTTTGAGATTCTGCAGACTATAAATTATGAAGTTTTGGACCCCTATAAGTTTAGGATGTAATTTCAGGTTTTAGGAATTTGAGGACTAAGAGATGACGATGTGGATAATTAAGGTTTGAGGTTCTGCAGATTATAGTATATGAGGTTTTGAGTTACATGCAGGTTTAGGAAATAATTTCTGTTTTGGCTTGATGTTTAGAACTGTGCGAACTATAGGGGTTAATCTTGATAGTATATAAGGTTTTAGAATCAGCAAACTTTGGGAATTGATGTTTTACGAAACTTGAGATGTTAGATTTTACAAAGTTTATGAGCTGATTTCATGATGATTAAGGTTTTAAATTCTATGGGCTCATTCTGTAGATTTTACAACTGATTCGATAAGATTGAAGGTTTAGGTTTTGGAAGGGATGCTAGATTCTGGAGGTATATTGTTACGACTTTGCGTGTACATTTTTGGTACTTTTAAAATTTCAAAGAACTATGTATGTTCATGTTTTATGATTACAACTAGTTGCATGTGTTTATATGAACTCTATATTTTGAAATGATTGTTAAAGATCCAGGTTATTTTTGTCAGGATGCCACCTCGTCGTCATGAACGAAGTATGTCGGATCCGAACGTAAACGAGAACGAAAGGGAAGCAAACCCGAGTGCTTCCAAAGTACTACGAGCAGTAGCTCACCAATTAATAGATGATCTTGTGCAAAATTCCTTAGGTCGCCAACGCGACTTTAATGAAAGAGGTGGTACCATAGAACAATTCAATCGAATGCACCCTCTTCTTTCGATGGGAGAGGCGAACCAACCCAAGTGGAGGATTGGATTCAAGATATTGAGGAGATATTGCGGGTATTAACCTGCACAGAGGTACAAAAGGTGGCATATGCCACATTCAAGCTAACCGGGGAGGCAAAAAGATGGTGGATTTCCGAAAGAACTATCAGAGAAGCAGGAGGGACAGAAATAGTTAGTTGGCTACATTTCAAGCAGATTTTTCTTGAACGCTTTTTCCCAAGCTCGGTCCAGGATGATAAGGCTATGGAATTTGCTACTTTAGTGCAGGGAAACATGACGGTACACTAGTATGCAGCTAAATTTATGGAATTATCCCGTTTTACTGCGTATCTGATTCCTGATGAGGAAAAGAAAGCGTGTAAATTCGAGCAAGGGCTAAACGAAAAACTTTACGAACGAGTAGTCGGCTTCCAGATTCGGAACTTCTCAGAGTTGGTTGAAAAGGCCACAGTTTTTGAACGAAGCCTTCAAAGGAGTGCTGCATTGCACGATCAGAAGAAGAGGTCTATTCCATTTGGATATCATTCTGGCATGGACCAAAGATCGTGGAAAAAGAGGAATGAAGATAGTAGCTCAGGAAAAAGGTTGGATCAGGGAACCCAACAAGCATATCAGTGTAGAACTTGCAATCGAGTACATGCTGAAGTGTGCAGGAAGGAGGCGAGACTATGCTACCGTTGTGGCAAATCGAGTCACTATATCAGGGATTGCCCATTGCAATTGGACAACAACAGGCCACCTCCACCCAAGGTAGAAAGGACAGCGCGAGGCATCAACCAGCTTACCACTGAGCCTGCGCGGGTTTTTGCTCTAACACCTGGAGAGGCTGAGGATAGGAATGATGTGATCACTGGTACGACTTCTTTGTTTTGTTTTTTAGATATTAATTGTTGGTTAAAATTAAGACTTGGAAATTTTAGTTCATGAATGATGTTGATTGTGACCATAGGTACTCTTTCCTTGTTTTCTAATAATGCCATTGTGTTATTTGATCCGGGAGCGACACTTTCTTTTGTTTCTATGACTTATTCTCGATTTTGCACCTTAGAAGCAGAAAAGTTGAAGTGCAAGTTAGTGGTCGCGACCCCAACCGGAAATTCGGTAGTTTGTGATGAGGTTCTACCAGGGTGTCCTTTATCTATTGAGGGAAGATTAATGCCAGCAGATTTAATAGTGTTTAACATGATCGGGTTTGATGTGATTTTGGGTATGGATTGGCTAGCTTGCTACCATGCCAGTATAGATTGTTTTAAAAAGGAAGTGGTATTTAGACCCCCAAAAGAAGGTGAATTTCGCTTTACAGGTTCGAAAGTGAGGTTGCATCCACCCATCATATCTGCCATTCAAGTTGAAAAATTGCTACGTGGTGGTTGTCAGGGATTCTTGGTTTGCGTGGTAGAAGCACCAAAAGAGGATTTGAGGTTAGAGCAGATACCAGTTGTGTGTGATTATCCAGAGGTTTTCCCAGAAGATTTATCTGGACTCCCGCCTAAGCGGGAGGTAGAGTTTACTATTGAATTAGTCCCGGGCACGGCACCCATTTCGAATGCACCTTACCGGATGGCACCGTCTGAATTAGTGGAACTCAAGGAGCAGTTGCAAGATTTGTTGGACAAGGGTTTCATCAGGCCCAGTGTATCACCTTGGGGAGCTCCACTCCTCCTTGTGAAGAAGAAGGATGGATCGATGAGAATGTGTATTGATTACAGGGAACTTAATCGGGTGACCATAAAGAATAAGTACCCGCTACCCCGTATAGAAGATTTATTTGACTAGCTCCAGGGTGCTCAGGTATTTTCAAAGATTGATCTTCGATCGGGTTACCATCAATTGAAGGTCAGGGCAGAAGACGTGGCTAAGACAGCTTTCAGGACCCCGATATGGCCATTATGAGTTTTTGGTCATACCTTTTGGCCTGACTAATGCCTCAGCAGTATTCATGGATTTAATGAATAGGGTGTTCCATGAATTTTTGGATAAGCTTGTAGTTGTTTTTATTGATGACATACTGGTATACTCCAAAGGCAAGATAGAGCATGAAGAACATTTGAAATTGGTACTTGGGACACTCAGAGATAAAAAATTGTTTGCTAAATTGAAGAAGTGTGAGTTTTGGCTTGATTCAATTGCATTTCTGGGGCATGTAGTTTCAAAAGATGGCATTTCAGTGGACTCGGGAAAAGTGGAAGCAGTAGTTAACTGGTCAGCACCGAAGAATATTCATGAGGTTAGAAGCTTTTTGGGATTAGCAGGTTATTATCGTCGATTTATTGATGGTTTCTCTAGGATAGCAGTTCCTCTCACTGCTCTCACAAGGAAAAATAATAAGTTTGAACGGACAACAAAGTGTGAAGAGAGCTTCCAGGAGTTGAAACAGAGATTAGTGACAGCTCCGGTGTTAACAATCCCCACTACTAAAGGTGGATTTTTAGTTTATAGCGATGCATCGAGGCTTGGTTTGGGTGCGTACTGATGCAACATGGGAAGGTTATAGCATACGCCTCTTGACAACTGAAAGCGTATGAGCAGAATTATCCCACGCATGATCTCGAACTTGCAGCAGTCATTTTTGCACTTAAGATTTGGAGGCACTATCTGTATGGGAAAAAGTGCGAAATTTATACGGATCACAAGAGTTTGAAATATTTCTTCACCCAAAAGGAATTAAATATGAGGCAGAGGAGATGGCTCGAGTTGATCAAGGATTATGATTGCACCATCAATTATCATCCAGGCAAGGCTAATGTTGTAGCCGACGCCTTAAGTAGGAAGGCAATGGGACCAGCAATTGCAACCCTTACCACTCAACATAGGTTGTTAATGGACTTAGAAAGAGCCCGTATTGAGGTCATCATTAGTGATACCAGTACTTTCATGGCCAGTTTGATAGTTCAACCAGCCTTGATAGATAGAATCAAAGTTGCTCAAAAAGTGGATTCAGAGTTGGTGAAGCTAGTGGGAGAAGTAGGGAATAGGGAAAAATCCGACTTTAGCATTTCTGATGATGGAGTTTTGAGGTTTAGAGGTAGATTGTGCGTTCTGGCTAATGATGAATTAAAAAGGGTAATTCTCGAAGAAGCACATCGTTCTTTGTACAAGGTTCACCTGGGGAGTACCAAGATGTATCGGGATGTGAGAGAATCTTTTTGGTGGAATGGTATGAAGAGAGAAATAGCTAAATTCGTGGAACAGTGCCTAACTTGCCAACAGGTAAAAGCGGAGCGTCAGAGACCAGCAGGATTATTACAACCACTCCAGATTCCAGAGTGGAAGTGGGAGCATATCTCCATGGACTTTGTGATAGGTCTACCAAGGACTTTCAGCGGACAAGATGCTATATGGGTGATCGTGGATCGCTTAACGAAAACTGCTTGTTTTGTACCCATTAAAGTTTCTTATAAATTGGAGAAACTAGCTGAGCTGTATGTGCGGGAGATAGTGAGGTTACATGGGGTACTAGTGTCCATTGTGTTGGATAGAGACCCTCGTTTCACTTCCAAGTTCTGGCGAAGCTTACAGGAGGCAATGGGTACTAAGTTAAGTTTCAGTACTGCATTTCACCCACAGACAGATGGACAGTCAGAAAGAACTATTCAAATCTTGGAAGACATGTTGCGGGCATGTGTGATGGATTTTAAGGGGACTTGGATGCAACACTTACCATTGGTCGAGTTTGCTTATAATAATAGTTTCCAGGCTAGCATTGGAATGGCACCTTATGAGGTTTTGTATGGCAGAAAGTGTAGATCTCCATTATATTGGGATGAAGTAGGTGAAAGGAAACTTTTGGGGCTAGAGATTATTCAGCAGACTACAAAGAAGATAGATATCATTCGGGCTAGAATGAAAACAACTCAGAGCCGACAAAAGAGTTATGTAGATAAACGTCACCGCCAGTTAGAATTTGAGGTTGGGAATAAAGTATTTTTGAGAATAGCACCGATGAAAGGAGTTATGAGATTTGGAAAGAAGGGCAAGTTGAGCCCAAGATATATTGGGCCATTTGAGATTCTTGATCGGGTTGGACCGGTGGCAGATAGAGTAGCACTTCCACCAGCACTTTCGGGAGTGCATAATGTATTTCCTATTTCCATGTTGAGGAAGTACATACCCGACCCGATGCACATTATTGACTATGAACCACTTAAAATTCAAGAAGATATGACTTATGTGGAAGAGCCAATTCGGATTTTAGAAAAGAAAGAACAAGTGTTACGGAATCGAGCTATTCCTTTGGTTAAAGTGTTGTGGAATAATCATACTACTAATGAAGTTTCTTGGGAATTGGAGGAAGAAATGCGAAATAAGTACCCGAGACTTTTCAATGGGATGTTCCACAATTTATAACAAATTCTGGGGACGGAATTTTTTTGAGGGGGGGAGGATGTAACACCCAGCTCATAGCTAGACCCATGCACGTGAGTAACGTTTCCAGAATTCGTCACCCGAGTTCACGCCATCTTTCCCTTTTTGTGCATGTTCCCCTTCCCTTTGTTTTAGGTTTGTTCTGTTTTCCATTTATAGCCTATATATATGTTAAGCTTTTTCTCAACCCTAAAGTTATTGCCGCTGCTATCTCTCTTCACGCCTCAGCCATCCAAACGCTTCTAAGCATCCACTCTCTTCTGTGAACCTCAGTCCAAACCTTGCCACTGTGCCCAGCCACCTGAAGCCACCCGTAGCCGCTGTTGCAAGCTTTGTCTTGCTCTGTTTTTATGTCCGAAAACAGAGTAGATCAGCCACCTGAAGCCACTGCAATCACCCTCCACCGAGAGCTCCACCGCGTGTGACCGTACAAAATCTGCTGGTGAAGACTTCCCATCACCCAGTTCGCCGCACACCGCCTCAAGTTTTCTCGAAAAGCTCACGTAATTTCTTGTTGGTTCCTCTGTCCTCTCGGTCTCTCTCTCTCATTCTCTCACCATGTGCCTCTATTGATCATCAGACTCTCTTTCTCTCTCAGCCATTGACCAGGCACCCCCCTCCCATCCACCGTGGTCGACCGCCTGCTCCACGCAGTCGTACCCCCATCACTCCGTAAGTGCTGCCACACCATCTTAGTCTCTCTGTGATTTTTTGTTTCTCTTGTAGTTTCTAAAAAGGAAATATATATATATAAATAGATTTATGCATCTGTTAACATAGTATAAGAGGGATTATTACCATTATGCCCCTTTGATCGTGGAAGCCTTAATCGACTTTTGGTTTCGGAAGGGCTTCCTTGTGGGCTATAGTTTATTTATTTATTTGGATTTTGGGTGGATGCGGATTTATTTTGTTAAGTTGGTATTTTTAAGAGATTAATATTTTTATCGGATTATTTATTAAGTCAATACTGTTAAATTGTTCGAAATGTTCAGTAAGTTTAAAATCTCATTTTTTTTGAATCCTTTAAAAAGAATATTTTTTTTGTTGATGTAAACAAAAGTATGATCTTTTACTTATAATGATTTTGATATAGTCTTGTTATCTTAGTTTTTATAAATAATAGTAAGATCTCAATCGTAAATAAGTTAGAATTTAACGTTTTAGTCGGAGTTATTAAGTTGGATATTGATGAGTTTAGAAAGTGATGTTGATAACTCACCTCCTATCTCCATATTATGTTTCAGATAATTTTTGATGCAACAGCTGGGAGCCAAGAATAGGGAGTACTCACAAGTTTTGTTGATCATAGAAGACTAAGTGCCTTAGGGTATAATGACGTTTTGGAGAGTCTTTCCGGTAGTGTTGATATTTTATATGGCTTTGATATTTTGAGTAATAGATATTCCTAGTCTTTGTGGAAATGTTTCGTATATTATTGAGACACTTCTGATGTGCCCTTATGTAGGAACGTGGATATTTGTATTGAACAAATAGGTTAATATGTTATGGAGACTCTGGTTTATCTTAAAAGTATTATTGGAGATGATTTTAGGTGATTTTGAGCTAACTCTCTGGACCCCCGGGAACGGGGCGTTACAGGAACCGCCATGACTTCTACATTATATGGCAGGTTAGTTCTTTTGAGTAGATTGTCTATGGATGACGATGTCCCTATGCATTTTGCCATCTCCTCATATTTGTCCATGTGGTTGCGCAAACCTTTTTCAATCTTTTCCTCTCTTTCTTGTGGCTTGCGGCAGCCTCAACCTCCCATTGCGACTCCTTGCAGGTGTGCCTTAGCTAGTCTTAGTCCATTTCTCTTCCGAGTTTTTTGCTTCTCTGTCTCTGGGCCTTGTTCTCCTTTTGTAAATCCTCCATTTATGCAACCATCTTTCCCAAATTCTCATTCATTTCCTTAAGCCTTCTCTCCACCTCATTACTGGGTGACTCCTCCTCTACCATGGCTCCTCGATTGAGGACCACCTAAGAGTGCGTGGTAGTAGGCATAGTGCGTCAAACTATTTCGAAGATCTCACAGATGTCACCAACTATTGCCGTCAATTTCGGCATGCCTACTACCCTACTTGGTACCTACACACAGACTTGCCCTTGATCACTTAGGGGGAGCCTCTGATGCTTAACTTAATCTCTTTTCCTCCCAATCAAGAATATACAAAAAGATAGTTAGGTAGATGTTCTTATCTTGTTGGCTTCCCCTCCGCTCGCTATATAGTACCAGAGTGTAGCGACTGCCTTTCCTTTCTTGGGCAATATGATGTTTGCCCATGTTCTGACAGGGACTTATCATGCTTACTGTAATGTCCCTTCTAACATCTCTCGATATTCGAGGCCTGGCACAAGCAGGCCCCTTGAGGGAGCACCTTATTGCATTTAATGCGGTAACCCTCCCTACCCATCGCCAGGGAGGGGTGTTACCGCATTTAATGGCAAGAAAATAACCTTTGCCTGTTATCACTAAGCAAATCTAGTCCAATGGACAAATTGCCTGAAAACTCCGACCATTACAAGAAAATAATCCTTGATTGGGATTGCCAAGCAAGATTAGTCTGACCGACATACTGCTTGGTTACGCTAGATATTCAACCGGAAATATGTTCTTTGCACGTAGAATCTTTACACACACATATATAGGGTCCTACTAGTTGGCCACCCAACTTTTACCGTTGGGCGTGACTGCAAGTTCATTCTATTTTTTCTTTTTAAAATAGATATTTTTAAACACTTTTTAAACATTTAAAAAAAATACACAAATTCAATAGTAGTAAGTTTGTTAGACATTTAAAAAAAAATAAAATGCAATAGCGATCAAATCTAGGGAAAAAACCTAGGGGCCAAACTAACATTTTCCATATATATATATATAAATAGATAGATAGATATATCCATCCTTATTATTTCGGAAGGTAAATTGTTTATCAACACTTGTCTTGTTAGGATGTTGGATATACAAGATATCCTTAAAAGAGAACGCGATAATAGTTCAAGATAGTTCAGTTATCTATTCTTAATTAAATAATTTAAACCAGTCATCATCAGAGCCTTCGATAAAGTTATAGTACTTTCTTATTTTATTTTTATAATTGTATCATATGGCGCCGTTATTCAAGGGATCCCTAAGAACCGAAAAACAATGCAAATTAATTCCCTGGTGTCAATCATGCAACATATATCACCAGCAGGATAAAACAAATTCTTGCTAGCTAGCTTTTGCATGCAAAAGCGGAATTTGAACTATTTATTTAGTCCATCGACGTTCTAGATCATCATCCTTTTTTCAGCTTTTTTCTTTTAGTCCAGCTAGAAAGTATATAGCTAGGCCGATCAATGAAAAGGTCTTCGTCTTTAACAGATCATAGATTAATTAATGTTATAAATAATGGCTTTAATCTAAGTAGAATCTACCGTCCTTCCAATACTCGATCGGACTTGCATGGATGTCTTTGGTCTAAGATTAAACGCGTACGTCCATAAGATATAATTCTTTCCCTATCGAGCATATTTCTTAGCCGGCCACAAAATCATAACTAGTGAAACCTTAGCTAGCCTCCATTTATCGTAAAGGAGATTTCCTGGAAATTGCCTGTTATCTCACTCACTTGGCACCGGTCTTGCAGGAGACTCCTTCTCTGCTTCTTAATGACATCTTCGATCGCATTATTCTCTCATTCTCTTCCTATATATAGGAAGCTGCGTACACAATTCTTTTACAGCTCAAATCCCAGCTACTCTCTTCTCTCTCTATACAACATCCTCTTCCATATATATATAGCAACTTCTTAGTACTCTTACAATACTTTGGCAATGGCGTCTCGCTTTCTCCTGATAGGACTTCTTGCTTTGGCTTTCACTGCCTCATTGGCCTCGGATCATAGCCCTCTCCAAGACTTCTGTGTCTCGGATACAAACAGTAAAGGTACCAAAAGAACCTAACATATATGTCTGGTTGTGTTGTAATTTGCAAATTTCAACTAGCTAGGCATATCACCTTCGATCTCGAGAAGTTGAAGTTTCATGAGTCTTTGTTTCTCTACCACGAAGTTCCTATATATCTTACTCATTTTCAATCTAATTTCCTGATTATCTATATTATGCTTCATTGCATGCAGTGGTCGTCAATGGTTTGGCATGTAAGGATCCTAAGACGGTTCAAGCCAATGACTTTTCCGCCAGTGGACTTCATATGGCTGGCAATACATCAAATCCAGTCGGTTCAAAGGTTACCCCATTGACAGCTGCTCAAATACCAGGACTCAACACTCTTGGCATTTCACTTGCTCGTGTTGACTATGCACCCTGGGGCATCAACCCTCCTCACACCCATCCTCGCGCCTCTGAGATCTTGTTGGTCTTGGAAGGTAGTCTGGAAGTTGGGTTCGTCACCTCTAATCCAGAAAACCGCCAGATCACAAAAGTGCTACAAAAGGGTGAGGTGTTTGTATTCCCAGTTGGCCTCATCCATTACCAAAGAAATGTTGGCAATGGAAATGCCATCGCCATTGCCGCTCTCAGCAGTCAAAACCCTGGTGTTATCACTATTGCTAATGCTGTGTTTGGGTCGAAACCGGATATTGCAAGCGACATTTTAGTGAAGGCTTTCCAGGTGCATAAGAATGTCATCGCCAATGTCCAGTCCAAGTTCTAGACAAGCCGTGCTCGATAATTGCTGCATTTGCTGATGTGTACGTTATTTTGCTATTCAGTTAATTGTACGTTTCTCGTTAAATCAGCAATAATTCTTTAAGGGAGTCATGGTGTACGTATTTGTTGCACTTATAATTATATTGTGATTCTTTTCTCTTTTGGTTTTTGTTCTTTTTCTTTCCATTTATAATATCATTTTTTTTTTCAGAATTTAATTACACTTTATAAACAACATGATGCACTCATACCCTACGTCTGCACCATAAACGGTCTAGTACTGGTGGACCAATGTCATTTGACAAAAATAGAATTAATTAAATTAAAAAAAAAAAAAATTCGTAGTAATTATTTGGTCATGATCTATGTGGATGATTGTTTCCTCTATAAATATTTTCTTTTTCATTTTCGAGGTGCTAGGGATACAACACGATAATGTGTGTATGTATGGAAGGTATTATATTTTTTTCCAAAAACAATGATTCATGGTGCGACAAATTTTATTGAAACCCTTACTTTCAATTAAAGAATAACACATTACAAGAAATAAAGTCTGAATATTGTGGCGAAACAAAAATGTTGGAAAAATTAACTATTGCGACGACTTTTTGTATTCACTGAAAAAAAACATAAGTGAACAAACAAATGCATTGGATGTGCAGCGATGTATAAATCGTTGGGAATACTAATATGCGGAGATTTTAGGCACCTATTGCGGCGAAATCAATTGCCAGAAAAGCCCAATTTTCTTGTAGTTAAAGCTTAAAAAAGAGAACAAGCTCACTGTAATAAGAATGGAATTTGGGCTTGGTTTTGATGTTAAAAGCCTCTAATCTCAACTCATCACATCTTATCTTAATATCTAAACACCATAAACACAAACACTTTTCAATTTCAAATATTCAAAATTTTTATCTAATTATTACCTGATCATATTTATAATGTTCTTGATTGTTTGAGAAATTTTGATGAATTTCATCATTAGTTTCATTATAGATAATCACTAGTACTTAAACAACGAATACGTGAATAAAGTACATAAAATGATCATCTTGATTAATTGAGCTCCCAACACATAGCAGAATATTACATCCGACATGAAATTGAGAGAAATTAAACTACTCAGTAAGAATATACTTGTTGACATCAGTTTCGTCACGCCTACTGCCCTACTCAGTACCTGCACACAGACTGATCCCTAATCACTTAAGGGAGCCTCCGATGATTAAGTCAATCTCTCTTGCTTCTGATATCAATATACAAAGAGATAGGTAGATGTTCTTACCCTTTTGGCTTCCATTCTGCTCGGTATATATCAGCCAATGTGTAGCAACTGCCTTCCATTTCCTAGGCGATCTGATGTTTGCCCATGCTCTGACTGGGACCTTATCACGCATACTGCTATGTCCCTTCTGACTTCTCATTCGAGGCCTGGCACAAGCAGGCCTTTGAGGGGTTGCCTCATTGCATTCAATGCGTTAACCCTCCCTAGCCGGTGCTAGGGATGGGTGTTATCACATTTGATGTGGTAACCCCTATCTTGCGCTATGCCAGTGAGGGGACCGTGATCTCGATTTGCCCAGTGCTAGCTGGACCCGTAGTTGATCCTGTCGGCTTGAGCCTTAGTGCTGCAGGCTGGGCCATCCCTGTTGAGTCACTATGGGGCCTGTGATTGGGCCTATGAGCACTTCGTCTGCTTGGCGTTGCCCACTTTTCCCCTATTAGTGACCCCGCAAAATCTTGCTGCATATGTGTTGGTGTGAATTTAAATCGTTCAAATTTTGTTACCTTTGTTACTCATCGTACTCCGTGCGTGATGTCAGGAAGTGCCATGCTTGCTCTATCTGACATGACCATTTCACCTGGACCATGCTACTCTGCCGCCTAGCGTTTACCGCTGGGCGTACCGCTCAGTGCCTTTTTTTTTTTTCATTTTACTTTTTACATTTTTTTAACATATTTAAATATATTTAAAAAATAAAAAAATACATCAATATATTTAAAATCACTTTCTTAATCACTACGTAAAAACAAAAAAAAAAAAAATTGCCCAAGCGGTACACTTGGGCGGTACATTACGGGCGGCAGACCAGCTTTATTCTTTCACCTTACTTACTCCTCCATCATGTCGTTTCATGTCAACGAGACTAACTCCAGCATATCTTACGTTGGTGGCATGGTGCCTGTTCCATTTCCTTACGCCAACTGTAGATCGTCATCTCCCTTTTTGAAAACCATGGTATTTCTGCAACACCTTGCTCATTCTTTCTAACATAACCAAATTGTGAGAACGGAATTTAATATGAGGAGAGGATGTAATAGTCCATCCCTTCTCTTTAGCCACTGCAAGTCTCGTTATGTGTGTCGAATCTTGATGGCGTATTTTTAAAAATATTATGTGATTTCTAAAGCTAACTCAGTTTGATTTTAAATGAGATAGTTATAATATTTTTGAAGTGCTCCAAAAATGTTATAATTGTAGAAAATCATTTTATCAATATGATTTCAGTTATTTAAAATATTATGAGATTTAAATTATGTTAAAAACTGTAATTATTTAAATGATTTTATTCTCTTAAAGATATTAAATAAGACTTCATCATTTTATTAATGATGAAAGAAGCCCCTCTCTTTTAGTTAAGTTAATGTTTACATATTTTCAAAATCAGTATTTAAAACTCACCGTTAGATCGTTTGAAGATCCCAAGATAAAGGGTTTGGATTAAAACCCTAACTCCCTCTCTTTCTCCCTCACTTTCCTCACCTTCCCTTTCTCTCATCCCTTTCCCCTTGAGCCGGACGGAAGCCCCTCTCCCTCTCACCCGATTATCTTCTCCTCCAGCTTGGTGCAGCCGCACGCTGCCCAGCCTCACTGCCAGCGTCTTCCCCTCACTCCGGCGAGCACCTTCCCACCACCGGTGAACCCCATGTAGCCCTCTCTCTCCTCCTACGGTAGCCCAACCGAAATGAGTTTCACCCATTTATCTCCTCCTAGCACTACCGTAGTCGGCCAAGGCCGCCACTGAGCACCGCCACGAGCTTCCCCTGACCACCCCCTTCCTCCTCCCCTTGACCTAACTGCCTTAGCTCCTTCCTAGACCGCACCCACGCAACCCCCACAGGCAAGGGTTCACATACCCATGGCCGAGCTCCGCCTCTGACTGCCACCGCACCACCACTAGAGGCTCCTCCTCCCACCGGCGACCTCCCCTAGCCACCCCCATGCCCAGCCGAGCCTCCCTCCTCCCGCACGCCCTCTCACTCTCTCATGGGTGTTCCTCCACCCTTTCACCCCGGTCAGCCGCCGTAGGCTTCCGTGCCACCTCCACCTCGCCACCACAGCTCCACTAGCAACCCCCTAAGTTCTTTCATGGCCAGCCACGACCAGTCGAGCTCCCTCTACATTTTCCCTATTCGAGACACACGGATTCCCTTTAGAAACCCAAGGCTCCGCCATGCTCTGCCACCCTAACCACCATGAGGCCACCCTCAACCTCCCTTAACCTCCTTAGCCTAGCGCTAAGCCCAAACTGCCACTTTTCGTGGTGGATAGCCACCATACATAGTGGGCAGCCACTGTACGTGGCTAATCGCCACTGTACACGGCCTTAGCTGCCACCCATGGACTCCCCACCATGTCGGCCACCCTCGCACAACCTAGATCTAGTAGCCAGAATCCTAGATCCGATCCCCGAGATAGTCCCGTTGTAAGGTCACGATAGTGGCTGCTACTGCCCAAGCTAGTGTCTTCTGACGCCACTAGCCATGTCGAACAACGAGCAAAGCACGGGTTTCCCATCAATGGTATAACTCTCTTTCCCTTTATCCTCGTTATTATGTTAGTTGGTTGGTTAGACTATGGACTTTGCTGTTAGTATTTATGGATTTTACTATATACTGTGGTGATGTAATGTGCTGTGTGCGTGAAGTGTTGGGCATAGTTAGGAAGTATGCTATGTAGTGTTGTAGACTGTGCTAGGAAGTGTGGTTGTGAAGTATGTGCTGTATTGGTGATGTGGCATAGTGTGGAATAAGGAGCGTATACGTAAGATATCCCCTATTGGCGTAATGTGGAATGGGAAGAGTACATGTGGAGTGTACTCTGTGTGGCGTAGCATAGTGTGAAGGGACTACACGTGGAGTGTATTCGAAGAGGTGAGGTAATACACCGTATGGTGTGTTGCGAAGATAAGGATGGTTGTGTAGTTGACAAGTGTAGAGCATGGTGAGTAGTGTCAGGAACTGTGGAACAGTGTCCCAAAGTAGTTGTGATGTGGCTTGTAGTCTGAAGTGACAAGTGTCACCGTGTAGTTGACTTATGGCTGGGAGTATGTGTGAAGTGACATAATAGTATAAGAGTAGCACAGCGGAAGCATGATGGGGGAATGTCACAAAGTGACATGGTTAAATAAGAAGTCGTGCTTGTAATGGGTGAGGAGTTAGTGCAAGAATGACCTAGCAGGAACGTGACGAGGTGTCACGATGTGACAGGAGTTTGTAAGAGACTGTACTCATGATGAGTTAGGAGTTGGCGTAGAAATGACGTAGCGGAATGTCAGGTGATGTGACAAGGTCACGATGTAGCTTGGGAGTAGTCTCGAGTTATATGATGTCAAGTGAAGTGTAGTAATGAATGGAGTCTTGTCGTGTCAAGTGTTGGGGTGAACTATCAAGAGGGATGGGTAGCATGAAGAATCAGGTTAGTCGAGTTTAGAGAACGTTGGTATCAGAGTATGGGTTTGTTTACACAAGCAGGTGATCAACGTGTTATATGTTGGTCTTAGGTGATAAAGGGGTAGGGTACATGTGCATCTAATTAGACATATATACCAGACGGATTCACCATATGTAATGGGTAATCTATCCTAAACATTGTTACACAGTGCTTAAGCCTCAAAGTTGGTTTAGAGCCATGTGGCGTGTATGGATGGGCATGAGGATTTAGTGTAAGCTAAGATGCATGAAGGTAGTGACGGGTGTATTGTCTAGGATTGGGATGCGTGACTTCATCGGTTGGAATCATGCGTCGGAATGTGGTCAATAGGAAGGGTAAGAGGAAGGTCTTAATGTCTTAATCCTAAAGTGAATCATGAGGTTCACTCTAGTGGAAAGGCACTCGAAGTAGAAAATTGAGTTTGGAAGAGATAGTGACCGTAAGTAGAACCCTAAGATTTTAGCATAGTAAGGGACACATAAGAGTACGGGATATAAGGAGAGTGTTTCAAGTGAAGTGTAATTCTACTTCTAGTTTAATTGCTTATGCACTAGATAGAAAATGATGCTAAGGTTATGTGTATGCATATAGGTTGCCATCTGGCACGCACATGAATGGACTACATGATATGAAAGTAGCATGGAGTTTAGGTAAGTATTACGTTCATACTCTTCAAGAGTTTTTTAAATGATATGAAATGAAAATGAAATGATTCTCCTTTACGATGCTTTACAAAATGAAATGACACAAAAGATGTTTTACGAAAGCATGCTAAGTATCATGTTTAAAGGTATATGTATGTAATGGCCCTTCCTAGCAACCCATTTTTACGCAACTAAAGTATTAATTGTATGCATGTGAAGGGATGACTATACGCAGTATCTATTGTATGTATTTTCACGAAACAAGATGTGAGCTATATGCCTTGTGCTTTTAACTGATGCTTTAAATGATGCAAAGAAAGTGTTTTAAACGTCCATATGAACTGGTGTTAAAATGTCTCTGAGAACTGACCTTTTAAAAGATGCCATGAGCTGATGGTTTATGGATGCCATGAAAGATGTTTAAACTCATGCTTTTAAATGTCATTTTTCCATGAACGAACTGTTAAATGAAAAGGACTGAAAAAGAAAAGGGTAAAATGAACAGAAAAGAAAGGACTGAACGTTTTAATGTATGAAAATATGTATGGACATGACTGAATGAAAAGGTACCAAAGGACTAGACTAGGCAGATTGCAATGCTGGGTAAGTAGTACTGGTAGTGCACGCAGTGCTGCCTCCTGACTAAAAGGGATTCCCAACCGGTAGCCACGGGTGGAATACAGGTCCAAAGGAAGACCGCTAACCCCAATACATGGGGCGTAACAGTGTGTACCGACCAAAGAAAAGTGATAAGAAAGAATGTATGAATGCATCAAACTCTTTAAGAAATGAAGGCACTGAAGGGAGAAATGTTTTACGAAAAGAAAACATTTTTAAGAGAAACCTCACCTAGTGATGTTTTCAAATGAATGCATGCCTCATGTACGTATAGTATGTATGGAGTGATGAATGCATGACTGAAAACCTACGTTAGTATATTTTAACTGTATGAAGTAATGCTTACTGAGTATTCGACTTATTTTATTTTTTATGTGTGCCCCTCCCCCACAAGAACTAAATGAGCAGAACGCGTCAGGACGGACAAAACCTAAGGGGAAGAGCACGGAAGTCTAGGCATGCAAGTTTTAAATGTATAAGAGGCCTTTTTATTTTAAGATTGATGTTTCCCACTGTAATCCCCTTTTATTCTCAAAACACATTTTATTTTATAACATAGAGTCTTGCACCCTGGGTATGGAAGTAAAAAATTTTAAAATGAACAGTAATTTCCGTGGTCTTTTCTAAAATAATTTTCTAAAAAGTCCCACCGCAAGGACGGGCGTTACAATTTTCCTATTCCATGTGTCTCCTTCTACCTTAATCTTTCTAATTCCTTCCTTTGCCTGCTTTCTGCTTTCGCTTCTAGTGTGTACTTTCTCTTGCATTCCCAATCCCATGGCTCCTAAGCGATCAACCAAACCCTTTCAGGTGGGTGGTTCCTTTCCTGAGGCCTACAACGAAGGCTCTTCAATGCTGAAGATTTGCAAGGGCATTAGATGCCTGACCTCCACCACTTAGGCGGGTCTTGACTTTGCCAGGGACTGCTTTGGGATCCAAACTCTGTGGAGCTATTCCTACCTAGGCCCTCTGATTGGATTACGAATCACCAAGGGGTCGCTGAATGAGTTAGGTTGCACCTAGGGTATGTTCCTTATGAGGCTCCATCAACCATCCGATTAGTCCGTGCCATTCTAAACTTCCTCGGGGGTGGTTTTGGCCTAGGTTCTCCCAAACACTTGGAGGATCGTTGTCCAGTTGTGTTTTCTAGCAGCAAGTCCTGGAGAGCGTTGGGGAGGAGGATCTAGACCTCACTCCTCAAGAATTCCTCTATACTAATGTTGCTAGACGTCATGGTGGAAAGCAATATAGATTTCGCTCCCAACTAGGTTTCATAGTCACATGGCTAGAATTGTGTTTCTCTCATGTGAAGGACTGGGACCAGAAGTTTTTCTTCGTCTCCGGAATCACCGAGGAGTTTCCCGATGGAAAGGTTAGTGGTGGAGAGTTTTCAGTGAGGGCTTCGTGGAGGGTTTTTCATAGAGCATCGATCATAATGGTTGTGTCTTCTTTGTAACCACAACCCCAAGGGAGCAAGCTCATGTCGATGCTATCTATGAGTGAGTCGGGGAGAACCATGGGGGTGTTGGAGTCGAAGTAGATCGTCACCAAGGAGAACATTGATTGGTTCTTGGTGTTGCAAAGTCGCTCGGAGGCAATAGGTGGGGCGACCCCCAGCCTGGTGAGTTTGAATTGCATGTGGATGGAAGGGGCTGACGTTCACTACTTTGGGGCCAAAAGGGAAGAAACTGCTAGTGGAGAATATTGATCTTCAGGATTTCCAAATGGCTTAGGATTGTGGATGGGATGACGACGATCTCTTCGGCTTGAGGGGGTTCTGCATGTGACCTGTCAGGTTCCAACTCTCTGCACTGGACTCAGACGTCTCCTTCCTATGCGTATCTGGGGCACCTGGCTGATATCTTTAACTAGGTGGGGAGGAGATGAACCTGGTTCTTGATACCTCCCTCTTTGATAGCACCCCAGTCCTCACCTTTCCTTCATTGGAGGTTCCTTTTTTGGGACCATTGATTCCCTGGCTACAACCGACGCTCTTTTGGGGGCTACTTTGCCTTTCGCCTCAAGTGGGGATTTGCTGCTTGCTCTATCTGGGGACATACTTACACAGGGGGTTCTCTCGATCAGGGTCCCAAGTCCTTTCTTGTTGGGTAACAGTTGACTGGGTCCCTCAAGGAGGCACCGGGTCTAGATGCATCCTCGAGAAGGGGCGAAACAAATGGTGGCAATTGTGAAGACAGTTTGTTTGGTGCCTTTGATGGGCGGTTGGGCCTCCCCGATTTTTTTGAGGACCCCACCTTCAGCATTATAGGATGTCGCTTTCTAGGTTTCGATCCACTTCTTGTCGTGCCAGCATGGTTTCCCACTCAGCAGCCAACAAGATTCCTGGAATCCTTCCTGGAGTCTTTGGCATAGGACCTTAAGGACTTCTTGGCCCCGGTATGTAACCTTCTAACTTCCCGCTCGACCTTGTCTTCTTCCTACTATTGATTGATTGCATACAACCACTCTTCTTTAATGGAACAGACGAGCTGGTCGAAGATTCACCGAGTTGTCCTCGAGGAGTGGAGGAAATGGGAAGCCGATCACTACTAGTTGAGTACTCGCTACCAGGCTATGGAAGACCAGGCCGAGGCTTTGAAGGTGGAAGTCTATGCCCTTCATTGTGGTTTGGCCCTTTCTAGAGCTTCCCTCACAGAGGTTTCAGAGGACCTGGCCTTATCTCAGCAGCGCGATGAAGGTACAATGATCTCTTTGGCACTGTCAGAGGAAGTTGACGACTTAGAATGAGGCCGCGCCAAACGACTAGAGAGTGAGATGGTGGAGGAGAGGGGAAAGTGTCTTGAGTAAGTTAGGCGGCTCGTCGAGTCCGAGCGAACTTGGTCTCGTCTCCAGTGTGACCTCGACTCCGTGTGAGGGTAACATCACAAGAAGTTTGTCCTACTCAACCTAGTCACCGACAGGATTAACGAACTCTTGGTTGAGTCCCAAGGGCGGGCCGCCATGCTGTAAGTCAAACTTGATTCCGCTAGAGAAAAGGTTGTCAGGCTTTCTCCTCAAATCGCCACAGCACTAGTGTTGCGGGACAAGGCGTTTTGGTCTGGATTCCAATTAGGGTTTCGCACGCTAAGGAGGCTTTTGCAGTCTAGGCCCCAGACTAATCTGAGGACCCTAGATAAGGTGTCTCTTTGTCTTGATGGGTAAACGATTACCTATGTCAAATCTCTTAAGGCAGACCCTATCCCAAATGCTTTTTCTAAACTAGCCTCCTTGACCCCCTCTCGACGCTCTACCTTTTTTGATGGCCTGTTCTGTTCCCTGGTCTTTCTATTGTTGCTTTTCGTGTCTTTTTTTTTTCCGTTGTAAACAGTATACAATGTTTAATGAATTAGATACACTTCTTTACCTTTGTGCTTTCTTGACTAGGGGTGTGGCCCAGAAAACCGCAACGGGCGAGTGTCAGCAATGAGCACTCGGCTGGCTTCCCCCGTGAGCTTTCTTCCACCAGGGGCATGGCCTAGAAGACCATAATGGCGAGTGCTAGCAAAGAGTACTCTTCCTACTTCTTTTGTAGATTTCTCCCACCGGTGCCATGGCCCAGAAGACCGCAACGGGCTAGTGTCAGCAATGAGAACTAGGCCAGCTTCCCTGGGAGCATTCTCCCACCAGGGTTGTGGTTAGCTGTGCTGAAAGCTATAAGTAGAGTTTGTGAGTTTCATGGCAAAAGACATATTTCTCATTACTTGCCTTGTGAAACTTTTACACGAAGTACTTTTTCAGATGCTTGATGTTCAACGGTCTGGGGAGTTTCTTTTCGAACATGTCTTCTAGATGATAAGAGCCTACTCTTTCACAAGCGACCACCCAGTATGGTCCTTCCCAGTTTGGACAGAGCTTATTCCGTTCCTGCCACTTGGATGTAGGCCCCACCTCCCTCATCACAAGCTCGCCTATTTTGAACGACATATGCCAAACCTTATTGTTGAAAAATCACTTCATCCTATCCTTGTAAGCCTCTACTCTCACGTTCACTTCCCCCCTCTTGCCCTCTATTACGTCGAGGGTTCTCTTCAGGCTTCTACTGTTAGTGCCTTAGTCGTAGTGCTGTGCACAATAGCTTGGTATGCTGACTTCCCCTGGTATCACAACCTCGCAACCTCAGGTTTAGGACCCGTGCGGTGGTTCTATATGCCCATAGAGCCCCAAGCAATTCTTCTAGCCACACTCCTTTCTGGCTGGCCAACCTTCTTTTCACCATGCGAAATACTCTCTTATAGCAACCTTTACCTCCCCATTGGCTAGTGGGTGCCCAGGTGAAGGGTATCTTACTTAGATGCTGAGCTCAGCGCACCAATCCCTGTAATGATTGCAGTCAAATTGTTGGCCATTATTAGAGATTATGGCTTGAGGTATGCTGAAACAACATACGATTGATTCCCATAGGAACCTAATTGTATTCTCAGCTGTGATTGTTGCCAAGGCAATGGCTTCCACCAACTTTGTGAAATAATCGATGGCAACTATCGCGAACTTGACTCCACCCTTGACAACCGACAGCAGGCCTACTATATTGACCCCCCACAGTGAAAGAAAAAGGCCATGGACTTGTTACTACTGTCAGCTCCTCAAGTGGGAGCGATGTAGGTTGCCCTATTGCTAGCATTGCTTGCACCATCGGATGAACTTGTTGGCGTCTTTTAATGCCTGTGGAGAATGGTACCCCACCCTCAGGACCTTATGCGCCAATGCTCTGTAGCCCATATAGCTCCCACATATCCTTTCATGTATCTTTGTCATGACGTATTGAGCTTCCTTCGAGGAAACGCACCCTGAGAGGGGGGTAGAAAAGCCCCTCCTATACCATACTCTTTTGACCAATGTGAACCTAGATGCCTTCTTGTTTACCTCCTTGGCGTCAACCTTCTTGTCTAGTAGTTCTCATGTCTAAGTACCTTGCTATGTTGTGGGCCCATTTCGGGCTCTCAGACTCGACAACGACCACCATCATTGCTTTTTCCTTGATCGAAGGGGTCTACCTTGTTTGGTTCATAATTTTCCAAAGGTAGGGTGAGCTATCCATCCCTGAGGCGATCCATGCCAGCTTGTCCGCCCACCATCTTCTATCTTAGGAAATTTGTTGGATATTAAAGTATTGGAACTGATCACTCCATTCCCCTGCTCATCACAAGTATGCCTTCAGCTTTTACCCTTTTTCTTGGTACAACCTGGCCACCTCTACTTATTTTGCACCATTCTTTTTGCCACAACCAACCAAGTTAGCAATGCTTCATACTCAGTTTCATTGTTGGTGACCTTAAACATTAGCTTCACTATGGAGTAGATCTCTTCTTTCTTACAAGTGACATGTAGACACCTACCATCTTGCCTTTGTGGCAAGCATTGTGCACCTACCAAGGTGGGCCCCTTGGGGGATCTCTTGCAAAGTTTTAGGAAAGTTGGTTAATTCTGCAATGAAGCCTGCCATGACTTGATCCTTTGTCATGCTTTCCGGGACTTAGTCAATGTTGAACTTGGTGAGTTTGATCGACTAGTTGATTAGGTGACCGTAAGTGTGGGCATGTGTAGGACCTTCGTCAGGGGAGCCACGGTCAGGATTTTTATCGAGTGAGATTGCAAGTAGGGTCTCGGTCTGCGAGCTGCCACCATGAGTAGTTTCATACGCGGCTAGTGTTTCTTTGACCCCCTCAAGCATGGCTTGTGTAATACATTGGCTTCTGTTTGCCACCTTCTTTCTAGATAAGGGTCGCGAAGGTAGCGTTTGGCATGACCAAAAAGTACAGATACAAGGTCTCCCCTAGTCTAGTTTGGCCTATGAGGGGGGTTGGTCAGGTATGCTTTTAGTTGCTCAAATACTTTTTCGGACTCGTTATTCTAGTCCCATTCGTAGTACTTTGAAGAATGGCAGACACTTCTTCCTTGACTGTGACATGAATCAGTTTAGCGCCGCTACCCTCTCGATTAATTTCTGGACCTCATTTAGGGTCGCTAGGGGTTTTGTAACATCCCAGATTTTAGTGTATTTTAATGGAGGATTTATTTAATTTATTTTGTGATTATTTATTTATTTATTTATTTTTAAATTTTGGGAGTTTTAAATATTGTTTCATAATATTTTATGATGTGAAAATTATTTTATGTGCTTTCTAGATTTTATTTATTGTTTTGGCTTTTAAAATGATCTTTAATTTAAATTGATTTATTTTTTAGTTTTAAATTTTTATTGTTGCATTTAAATTATTTCACTGCGTTTGGATTATTTTAATTAGCTTTCGGTTTTAAATTCATCTTCGTTGGTTTTTTTTTTCGGGACCCAGATTGGAAGACTGGATCTTCCCTTTTTCCCTCTTCTTTTTCTTTTCTTTCTTTCTTCTTCTTTCTTTTTTTTCTTTTCCTCCTGTTTTTTTCCCCCCCGCGCGCCCGCCCTCTCTCTCTCTCTCTCTCTCTCCTCTCTCACGTGCAAATCGGGTTTGGCCTTGCTGTCACCGTTGCCGGCCGCCGTGGTCGACACCGCCGGTGCCGTTCGGTTCCCCAGCCACCGGCGACCTCACCCATAAATTTTCAGGCCGCCTAACGCTGCC
Organism: Pterocarya stenoptera; assembly: GCA_003123785.1. Taxonomy (NCBI): domain Eukaryota; kingdom Viridiplantae; phylum Streptophyta; class Magnoliopsida; order Fagales; family Juglandaceae; genus Pterocarya; species Pterocarya stenoptera. The sequence continues at coordinate 263,667 of QEOT01000688.1, forward strand.
GTTAGCCGCCGTGAGCCGTGCGAAGCCTACGGCTTCTCCTCGCCGTTCCGCCGCCGTCCGGCCACCATTGGCCACCATTTCTTCACCACTTCTTCACCGGCCCAATACCAAGCTTTTCCACCCAAACCCGGCCCCGATCCGTCGCCGGAGCCGCCCGTGCGAGCTCCACTTCCGATTTGAAATTCTCGGCCGTAAACCACCCATTTCCGCCGCCATTCACGGCCAACCACCACCACCATTAGATTCCCCACCTTCCTTAGGCCCTACCCTATCAATTCCAAGTTTTCGTTTGAACCCGTGTGAGAATTTGAATTTCACTGTGAATTTCGGTCACAGTGTTTTTGCACTGTGACAGTTGCTGTTTTGGTGCTTCCAGTTCCTCCGTGATCCTCCATAAATTATTTTAAAGCACTGTAAGTATTTCTCCAAAAGACTTTTAAGATTTAAATATATTTTTGCAATGACCTGTTTTATAAATTGTGAATTGGTTATCTGATAGACTGTGTTGGTTATTGAAAAATTGTTGGTAACTGTTGGTTATTGGTAACTGGTCATTTTCATGGCATAGTGCACGCATGCGTGGGTGTGTACAATTGTGGAAACTGTGTTTTGTAAAAAAGGCTTTTCGGGTGTGTGTGTATCACCCCCAAGCCGAGATGGGTTATTATCTCGGTGGAGCTCCTCTGGGCACTCGGGAGCGGAATGTACTGAGTGTCGTCCCCTGGAGCTGTTGCTCGGGACTTGGACGAGATGGTAGCGCTCTCGATCCGACTCCGTGATCTCTCGTGCTGGCGGAGATCAGAGGATGCTTGGCTATGTACGCGGTGGGCGCGGAACTGGGCATCACTCGTATTGTATCACTCGCATGGTCGCTACCTGTGGGGTGACGAAGGGAGCCAGGGTATGTGGATGGTCCCTAGGGGAGGCCATGGTGCATACGGGATAAAATTGGAATTAAAGTAACTATTCCTGGTTATTAATTGTGCCAAATGGTGATTTTTGGCGTGTGTGGGAAAAGAAACTTGTGATTTTCGAGAAATGGTGTTTTTTCTCGGGTTTTGCACTTGGGTCATCATGTGCATGCATAGTGGTTGTTGTATTCTTATATTTGTTATCTTGGAGTATTTTTGGGTTTTACTTACCTGTGGTACCATTTATTGGTACTGCAGATTTTGACGCAGGTTTTGAAGAGGTTGAGCCCGAAGATGCGGCTTCACCTGAGGAGTAAGGACATTTGGCTATATTCTATGTTGTATTTGTATTTTTATTTGAGGTTGTTTTATGAACAAGAAAATTGTATTATGTTGACTTGTGGATTTCTGTATTATTTTTGTATTCTATTAAATTCTGGTACTTAGTTATCTGACCTAATCTTTCCGCTGCATTTTATTTTGTACACGTGTTGCATTTCACACACTCGGCACGTGTCGTTGGGGTGCGTGATCGTGTTGTCATCATCCCGGGTGTCTCGATTTCCGTGCTTGTCCGTACATGGAAGTTGGGGGCGCCACAGGTTTCATTTCCATGGCAGCTCTAATCTTCTATGGGTTAGCCTTAATCCCTTGTTTGAAACCATGAAAACGAGGAACTTTTTGGACACAACGTCAAAGACACACTTGGCCGGGTTAAACTTCATCTTACGGCACAACACTTCAATGGCCTCCTTTAGGTTCGCTATGTGGTTACGAGGCTTTGCGCTTTTAACCAAGAGGTCATCCATATAAACCTTTCATTTCGTTTGATTTGCTCCTTGAACATCCAGATCACTAGCCTTTGGTATGATGCTCCTGCATTCTTTAGCCCGAATGACATCACTCAACAACAATATAGGCCTCGATGAGTTATTTAGGAAGTATTCTCCTGATCCTATGGTCTCATTTGAATCTGATTGTACCCTGAGCAAGCTTCCATGAAGCTGAGCATGCAGTGGTCGACAATCCATGCCGAAGCTCCTGCACTTCTTCCTTATCTTCTTGGCCTTTAGGTCCACGTTAAGGAGATCCTCCACAATCTCCAGATTGATACCTGGCATATCCTCGTGGCTCCATGCTAGTACGCCCCTATGTTCCCCACCAGCCCGGTACAAATTCTAACCATTGCGTAGAATTTATCTAGGTAGATCACTACTAGCTTGAGGGGCTCGGTGGGCTCCGTTTGTTGCAGGCTGCATTCGTTTGCATTTTTATATCTTACTTAGTGAGCTTTGGGGGTAGGGGAAAGGCTTTGTCGATGTGATGTCGTGGGCTGTCACTACCTCGTACTTTCCTTGAGTGGCTTGACTCCCCTTTCACTGCCTCTCCTTTAGCACGGACATCCAGGCCTTCATTTTTGAGTTCTTGCATGTAGCACTTTCATGTTAGGGTCTATTCTCATTCTTGTGTGGGAAATTTCATTTTCGGGTGGTATGTGGAGATGACCGCCATCATCTTGTTTAGCGTTGGCTAGCCTAAGATGGCATTGTAGGAGGTGTGGGCCTTAACCACCAAGAAATCCGTCATGATAGGTACCATGTAAGGAGTTGAGCTGGCAGTGATCGGTAGCGTGATGGTCCCCTCTGGTTGCACCGGTTCTCCCACGAATCCTTAAGCAGTGATGGAGCCGGGCATAACTTGAAGGCATCCCTTAATAGTATGTTTGCCAAGCATCTGTTATCGACCAAGATTCAGCAGGTAGTGAAGTTTGCGATTAGTAGGGAGACCACTAAAGCATCGTTGTAAGGGTACGTGTTAGGGACCCCGGCCAAGTCCCCAAACACTAAGGTCCTCTAGCTTGCCTCTCCTTGTGATGACCGATTGCACCTTGACTTATTGCTCGGTCTTGGAATGATTATGACAATTAAGAGTCCCTAGGTTAATGGAGGTTTGGCGTTTAGTGGTGGAAAAGATGATTGTAGTGATGATGATGTATTAAGGTGATCTAAAAGATGAACTTGTGAGTATGATGCAATGTGGCACGGCTTGATGTTATTCCTTGATGGTGGTGCCACTTGGGTGGTGATTAAGGTTTGAATGTGAAGTGAGGCTAGGATTGAAAGGTAGAAGATGATATCCAAAAATGTAGGAGGTGATTAGGTTGGTTAGGATTTTCGGCTAGGTAAAATATCGAAGGGATTTGGTGGTTTGTATGAGGCTAAGGTTGGTTCCTAGAATTTTGCAATTCAAGAATAGAAGATAGGGTTTGGATCCTAAATTATAGGACTTGCTTATGGAAGATAGAGTTTGGGTCCTAAATTATAGGACTTACTTATGGAAGTTAGGGTTTTCAACTATGGCAATTGGGATGAGTGATGGTGATTTATTTTAGGAAATATGATAATGTGAGGAATCAAGAATATGAAGGATGATGTTAGGATATGTTTGATATGCGAGGAAGTGCAAGAAAATATATGAACATGCAAGAAAATATATGAACTAAGATAGATAATTGGATGGAAAATGGATAAATACTCATAAGATAATCATGGAATCACCACTTATTCATGAATTGCAAGGTGATGTCCATCTCCTTGGGATTCACGAATTTCACCCAAAAAGCTCAAATGCAAAAACACAAAAAAATGTCAAGAACAACTCAAACCGTAGGAGGGAAAACCCTAAAAGGTCCTCTTTCAAATGTCTTGGGTGGGCCCCATGATGGGCTCGTGGCATGGGTTGGCCCGTGGTTGGCCTTGGCTAGCCCATGGCATTGGCCATGGGCATGGTTAGGTGCTGGTCATGGCCTGCTGCGGGTGTGCACCTGGCCCAGGCCATGTGGATTGGGTGTTGTGTTGCTACCATGCATAGGGGGTGTCATGGCCTAGGCGTGGGCCTGGGCGTGGGCCTGGGCGTGGGGCTATTGCACGCAAGCAGGGGCCTGGGCATGGCCTGTTGCTGCATGCATGGGGCTGTCTTGGCCTAGGCATGGGCCTGGGTATTGGCTGCTACTGTGCGTGTTGCTATGGTGCTCACTAGGGCATGTCATGGCACAACCATGGCGTTGTGATGGCCAGGCTGTGGCTAACCTCGCTGGGTGCCTATAGGGTTATAATGGCATAGGCCATGGGGCTGTCAAGTCTTGTCAGCGGCAGTGTCAATACATGGCCCGTGGGGCTGTCAAGGCAAGGGCCGTGGGGCTGTCAAGGCTTGTCAGCGACAGTGTCAAGGCTTGTCAGCGACAGTGTCAAGGCATGGCCCGTGGGGCTGTCAAGGCTTGTCATGGCATAGTTGGCAGCTTGGCAGTGGGCCACTTTCCTTGGGGTCTTTATAGTAGGACACCCCACGTGGTCCTCGTCGGTGAAGGATATGAGGGATTCCCCCTCGGTCTTTGGTCGCTTCATTGGATGATTGACTGCGAACCCCAATTTATATCACACGCTCCAAGCATGGGCCTTTAGGAAAACTCCGTCACTCCTCCTCTAATAACGCCTTGGCTATGGTGGCGATCTCCCCAAGTGGGGAGTCAACCCTACAGGGTTTGAGGGAAGGGAGCCTTGATCCATGGATTTCTCATTCGGGCTTTCACTCATGCAGCTCCTTGGTCGCCTTTGAGTAGGCCCATGGGTCTGCTGCTAGATTTGGGGTCAACCTTGTAGGTCGTGTGTTCCCTCCTCCCGTTTCACCACGATGGCTCAATGTGGTGTTGGTAGTGGTGGCCGGACCCAATTGAACCCTCTGCTTTGCCGCAATAGGTGCATCACAGGTCATCACTTCGGTCCTTTAGCCTTCAGCATGCCCTCCTCATTTATGAAATCGACTGCCTTGTCCATGAATTCTCAGCGTCACCGGTGTCTTTCTGGCTAGCTCAGCCATGAACGGGGCTCCTAGGTCATACCTGTCCTAATAGTGTTGCCAACATTATCTTCTTGTCTTAATCGGTTGCCATCAGGTATTCCTTGTTGAAGCGTGCTAGGTACACCTTTAGGCTTTCATCTCCCCATTGCTTTATCATGAGAAGGAATATTGTGCACTACCTCCATCACCGGCTAGCCATGAACTAGGTCAATATATTCCTACTTAGCTCCTCGAAGCTGGTGATGGGCTCTAAAGGTTTCTAGGTGCTGAATGGGGTCTTTTGACCTGTCGTATGGCTCGATGTGTGGCACCTTGAATTTGGGAGGGACCGGAGCCACCATGACTTCTGCGCTATATGGCAGGTTAGTGCTTGTGAGTATATTGTCTATGGATGACAATGCCCATATAGTACCATGCGGTTGTGTAAACCTTTGTTCATTCTTTTCCTCTCTTCCTCATGGCTTGGGGCACCCTTAGCCTCCCCTTGCAACTCCTTGTTGGTGTGCCTTAGCTAGTCTTAGTCCATTCCTCTTCCAAATTTTTTGCTCCTCCGTCTCAGGGCCTTGTTCTCCTTTGGTAAATCCTCCATTTCTGCAACCATCTTTCACAAATTCTCATCCATTTCCTTAAGCCTTCTCTCCACCTTGTTGCTGGGCGACTCCTCCTCTGCCATGGCTCGTTGATTGAGGACCGTCTGGGAGTGCATGGCAATAAACATAGTGCATCAAACTATTTCGAAGATGTCACAGATGTCACCAATTTTTGCCATCTATTTTAGCATGCCTACTACCCTACTTGGCACCTACACACAGACTGTCCCTTGATCACTCAAGGGGAGCCTCTGATGCTTAACTTAGTTTCTTTTCCTCCCAATCAAGGATATACAAAGAGATAGTTAGGTAGATGTACTTACCCTTTTGGCTTCCCTTCTGCTCACTATCTAGTACCAGAGTGTAGCGACTACCTTGGGCTATGATGTTTGCCCATGTTCTGATGGGGACCTTATCACACTTATTGCAATGTCCCTTCTAACATCTCTCGATCTGGCACAAGCAGGCTCCTTGAGGGGGCGCCTCTTCGCATTTAATGCGGTAACCCTCCCTACCTAGCACCAAGGAGGGGTGTTACTGCATTTAATGTCAAGAAAATAACCTTTGGCTAAAATCACTAAGCAAATCTAGTCCAACGGACACACTACTTGAAAACTCCGACTATTACAAGAAAATAACCCTTGATTAGGATTGCCAAGCAAGATTAGTCTGACTGACATGCTGCTTGGTTACACTAGATCTTCGACAAGAAATATGTGCTTGGCACGTAGAATCTTTATACACACACACATATATATATACATATATTTAATTATATATAGGGTCGTACTAGTTGGCCACCCAGCACTTACTGCTGGGTGTGACCGCTAGTTCATTCTCTTTTTTCTTTTTAAAAAATATTTTTTAAACACTTTTTTAAATATTTAAAACAATACACAAATTCACTAGTAGTAAATTTTTTAAACATTTTAAAAAAATAAAATGCAACAGTGATCAAATATAGAGAACAAACCTAGGGGCCAAACTAGCATTTTTCATATATATATATATATATAATAAATAAATATATATATTTAATATAAATAGATAGATATATCCATCGTTATAATTACTTCGGATACGGTAAATTGTTTATCAATACTTTGTCTTGTTAGGATGTTGGATATACAAGATATCTTTAAGAGAGAACGTGATAATGGTTCTAGATAGTTCAGTTATCAATTCTTAATTAAATAATTTAAACCAGTCATGATCAGAGCCTTCGATAAAGTTAACGTTATAATACTTTCTTATTTAATTTTTACAATTGTATCTTATGGCGCCGTTATTCAAGAGATCCCTAAGAACCGAAAAACAATGCAGATTAATTCCCTGGGGTCAATCATGCAACATATATCACCAGCAAGGTAAAAACAAATTTTTGCTAGCTATTTCATGCAAAAGCGGAATTTGAACTATTTATTCAGTCAATCGACGTTCTAGATCATCCTTTTTTCTGCTTTTTTCTTTCAGTCCAGCTAGAAAGTATATAGCTAGGCCGATCAATGAAAAGGTCATCGTCTTTAACAGATCATAGATTAATTAATGTTATAAATAATGCAAGCTTTAATCTAAGCAGAATCTACCGTCCTTCCAGTACTCGATCGGACTTGCATGGATGTATTTGGTCAAAGATTAAACCGGCCACAAAATCATAGATTAATATAATTTCTTTCCCTGTCCAGCATATTTTTTAGCCGGCCACAAAATCATAGCTAGTGAAACCTTAGCTAGCCTCCATTTATCGTAAAGGAGATTGCCTGGAAATTGCCTGTTATCTCGCTCACTTGTATGCATGCAGCGCCGGTCTTGCAGAAGACTCTTTCTCTGCTTCTTGAATGACATCTTCGCATTATTCTCTCATTCTCTTCCTATATATAGGAAGCTGCGTACACAATTCTTTCACAGCTCAAATCTCAGTTACTCTCTTCTCTCTCTATACAACATCCTCTTCCATATATATATATATTGCAACTTTGTAGTACTCTTACAATACTTTGGCAATGGCGTCTCGCTTTCTCTTGCTAGGACTTATTGCTTTGGCTTTCACCGCCGCATTGGCCTCGGATCATAGCCCTCTCCAAGACTTCTGTGTCTCGGATACAAACAGCAAAGGTACAAAATGAACCTAACATATATCATGTCTGGTTTTGTTGTAATAATTTGCAAATTTCAACTAGCTAGGCATGTCAGTTTTGCTTTGGGGAGGTAGAAGCTTCTTGAATAATTTTCTTTATTCCTTTTTTCCCCTACTACAAAGTTTATATCTTAATTACTCACTTTCAATTTGTTCAGTATATACTTTATTATTTATTTTATGCTTCATTATTGCATGCAGTGGTCGTCAATGGTTTGGCATGTAAGGATCCTAAGACGGTTCAAGCCAATGACTTTTCCGCCAGTGGACTTCATATGGCTGGCAATACATCAAATCCAGTCGGTTCAAAGGTTACCCCATTGACAGCTGCTCAAATACCAGGACTCAACACTCTTGGCATTTCACTTGCTCGTGTTGACTATGCACCATGGGGCATCAACCCTCCTCACACCCATCCTCGCGCCTCTGAGATCTTGTTGGTCTTGGAAGGTAGTCTGGAAGTTGGGTTCGTCACCTCTAATCCAGAAAACCGCCAGATCACAAAAGTGCTACAAAAGGGTGATGTGTTTGTATTCCCAGTTGGCCTCATCCATTACCAAAGAAATGTTGGCAATGGTAATGCCATCGCCATCGCCACTCTAAGCAGTCAAAACCCTGGTGTTATCACAATTGCGAATGCTGTGTTTGGGTCGAAACCGGATATTACAAGTGACATTCTAGTTAAGGCTTTCCAGCTGGATAAGAATGTCGTCACCAATATCCAATCCAAGTTCTAGACAGGCCACCAAGATTGTTGTAATATTTAACGTTGATTGTATAATTAATGTCTGCACATTTGTGTTTGACAATTAATGGTCTCGGGACAGTTTATGTACTGCAAAGTTATTTTTCTAGTAAGTCGTTTCTTCATGTCGAGTCGACAATAATTCTTTGAAGGAATACTGTATTTGTTGCAGGATTCATAGATTTCTTATGGCTGTGTTGTTTCTTTTGAATTTTGTCTCATAAAATATGGTTATTGTGGACATGGTTCCATTTATTGATCTCTCGCTTTCCATCTGTAATCTCATCTTTCCTTTTATAGAATGGGTCGATTACATTTTCCAGGCAACATGGCATGATAATTTCATAACCTACACGCACTATATTATATACACGCGCGCACACATGCACAGAGTTTTATCCGTCGTTATAAAAAACAATTGTTAATCCGACAGTAGCAAAATAGCAAACGAAGGATAGATAGGTAAATCAAAAGATACTTTCTGAAATATGAGTTACGTCATGTTAAAGAATAATTTCACATTGTCTGTAGATAAGATCTTGAGTATGTTTATAAGAAATGACAATAATCCAGCTTTCTTATAGAATCGATTTTATGAGATGAATTAGATTCATAAATGTTTTGAAGCCAATAGGCTTATTGAAAGTCAAAAGGTATATATTTGTTTCACATCGATCATGCTATCAAGAAGATAGTTAATTAACTTGTTTTAAGGAGTTGGATTTTTATTGTATTATTGGATTGTTTTATTTTTTTAAATATTGAATTGCCTTATTTTTTAAATAACTCATACCATTCTTAAAAAATCGTACGGAAACATAATCATAAGCGGGTCATAACATAAGGGATAAACCAAATATAATAAAATTTTCTCAAAAGAAAATACAGGGGTAAAATGTAATTTTATTTAAGAGATATTAAAATCTAATTAAGGAAAAATAGACATCGAGAAAAAGATGAAAAACAAAACAAGAGTCCATCATCATCTAAATATAAAATCTGGGCTGGTTTGGAAGGGGAGGAGAATTTTTTGTTTTAGATGAAAGTTTAAAATATTATTTTTTAATATTATTATTGTTTTGGGATTTGAAAAAGTTGAATTGTTTATTATATTTTGAATGAGAATTTGAAAAATATGTAATGATGAGATGAGATGATAATTTTGTATTTTGTCTCACCTCCAAACCAGCTAAAGGACAGTTAATTTTGTCCATCAAACAAACAATATTTTAGAACCTCAAAGGGACAATAATGTGTTGTGAAATATTATGCAAACACACGAGCAGGGTATCAAGAGGGACTCGAGCGAACACTAGGGTTTGCTTCTCGCTTGAGCGGAGTGTCGAGCAGGGTCGAGCAAACTTTGGCTAGAGCCAACTTTCAG
>QEOT01000689.1:2754-17992 GCA_003123785.1 Pterocarya stenoptera
TCAGTGCCTCCTAAAGGAGTGGTGTTGTGACTGAACCGCGACCACCTTCCACTTTGTGTTATCGTCGCTGTGGGTGTTTCTTCTGTCAAAGAAAAAGTCCCTTAGCGCCTCCCCCATTCTATTCCAGCCACTACCCTCTTCCTTAGGAATGAAAATAAAATTCCTCCTCCCAGCACCACCATATTCCACCACTGCCATATAATGGCCTCGATTATTCGCACAGCATTGTGCCATAAAGCTACGGTTGCTTCCTGGACTGTGGTGTAAAAATCCTTTTTTTCTTCCTTTGAACACGTTTCCATGGCCTTGGCCAGCCACTGCATCGATGAAGGACCTAGAACCACCTTAGCCACCATCCTCCAACTCTTCTCTGTAACAGCCAAACTGCCCCCCTCTTTCACGAGAGTAAAACATTTAGAACCCATGACCAACTCCTTAGAAAGACCCATTTTGTTCACTCCCATAAAACTCACATCACCTTCCATCTTGGTAACTTGTAAAGAAACAGAAAATAAAGGAGGAAAAGAAACAAAGTAGGGAATCAGCTCCGGCGAGAGGCGCTGGAGATGAGTTTACGTGCGTGCATGAGAACAAAGGAGAAAAAGGGGAAAAATGTATGGAGAGAAAAAAGTTAAGCAAATCTCTCGCCGGAGATGAGTTTACGTGCGTGCATGAGAACAAAGGAGAAAAAGGGGAAAAATGTACGGAGAGAAAAAAGTTAAGCAAATTTGTTTTTGTACAAGTACTTGAGTGCATATACATAGAATTGCCTTCCAAAATTCAGCCTTGTTAACAAACCTTGATAGAATGTCCCTCTTTAAGTATGCAAGCCAAGGATTCTAGTTCATAGTTTTGCATTGCTTTTAGAAGGCTTGGGTTTCACTGAAAATGACCATTTGACTTGCCCATGTTTATTGCTATGGACATCATTGTTTAGATTTTAACTAAGTTTTCTTCTATTGAGATTATGATTCATATTTCTTTTCATTGTAGGAAATGGCTGAAAATGCTTCAACAGTGTTCAATGTTCATGTATCTGAATTTATTGATGCTATCTGGGTTGCCCTAAGGGATCAAACATTGGCTGTTCGAGAGAGAGCTGTGGAGGCTTTGCGGGCTTGCCTTAAAGTTATTGAAAAGCGTGAGACACGCTGGCGTGTGCAATGGTTAGTCCATAGTTTTTATAACATGTAAAGTTTGGAGTTTAATTTTTCTTCTTTTCTTGGGGGGTGGATTTGAGTCCACTTTTGGGTGTCCGGGAACAACTCCTTGATCAATGAAGGATTGAATGTTGGAACCTCGTGAGGGTAATATGTACAAAGTCCTTATAGTGGAGGATTTTTTGTGGTCTATTTGATTTTTTTTAATCATTGATGTCTGGACATACATACACACACCAAGTTGAACATCCCATGCCTTCTAATTGGTATCTGTAGAATAAATTCTCCGTCCCAGCCTTGTGACCTATATGTGAACCTCAAGGCTTTTTATCATGATGAGGGGCCAATGCAATGAATACCAACAGCCCTTGGCATATTTATGTTATTGTCATTATTATTGCTCCTGATAAAAAAAAAATTATTATTGCTCTCTCTCTCTCTCTCTCTGGGGCACACACCACACCATGCAAAAACAATTATTTTTACGACCATGCAAAAACAATTATTTTTACGTACAAATGGCCTTTTTTTTATACATCTATAATATTTTCAATGCATTCTTCATTTTTCTTTCCATTCCCATGATATTTCTTAAATATTTCCAACGAGTCTGTCTTTGGACTGACCCAAACAGTATATTGAAACAAAGTTTTGTTCCTTGCATTAAGCAAAACAACTCTTTAGAAAAATACAGCATCGTCATAATTTGTAGATTAGAAAACAAGTGGGCAATTCCTTTGCGAAATTGTGCTTAATTACATATGTGGCAATTCTGCCAAGATGAAGGAAGAAACCACATGAATCAAAATTTTTGAGGAACATATAGAGAGAGAATTGGATTTGGTCGGATAATGTGTAGTAGATGAACTTTGTTTTGATATTGCAAGAAGGGGATATTGTGATGGTTTACTTGACTTAAGTTGTCACTGCACATTCTGCTTCGTTTATTTATCTTCTCTTGGGTTGACTACAAAATTTCCACTATCTGGTACATTTGCTTTCCTTCCGTTTCTCCCCCCCCTTTCTTTATTTTTTGATAGATAAAAGATTTCCCCTCCTTCTGATGCCTATTCGGACATTTTGTTCTACTTTCTCATGTTGTTGACAGGTATTATCGGATGTTTGAGGCAACACAGAGTGGATTGGTTAAAAATGCTCCTGTTCAGAGTATACATGGTTCTTTACTTGCTGTTGGGGAGCTTTTGAGGTTGGTGTAGTTAGTTGAATTTGTATTTCTTGATGGCAGTATGATTTTCTAGCATTAATATGTTAGAACGTGGGGATGCACATTACCTACAGAAATAATAATTTGGAGATGCACATCATGTTCTTGTTATTCTATTATTTTAATTTATTTAGTAATCCCTAATATTGTGCTTATGTAATTTAAATGGACTAAGGCATGGATGTGTTTTGCATATGTTTTATGCAAGCAACCATCATAATGTTACGTGTGAGTCTCATCTATTTAGTAGAGGTAATCATGGTAGCTAAATGGAAAACATCAGTTGTGTACGTGGGGTAGCCTATGTAGAAGGAGATCATATTATACGGTTTTGTTAGGCTCTTTAAGCATTGGGTGTTGGAAGTGAGATCATATGTAACATGTTATCTTCCTATGGAAGCAACCCATTCCCTTGGAAAAGCATTTGGTGTATTAAGGCCCCTATGAGAGTGGCCTTCTTTGTTTGGAAAATCAATTGAGGGAAGATTCTCACTTGGGATGATTTAAGGAAAGGGAATATATGTGGAGGTATCCAATGAGGGCGTTGATTTAAAAGTTTGACAATATGTGGCTGAAAATTGAAGGCTTTGTGGACAGGGTCGGGCAATGGTGGTGTTTATCAGATACAATACCCCTAGCTTCATGTTTGCAGGCAAGCTAAAAGCGCTAAAAAAAGACTTAAAGCTTTGGAATACTCAATCTTTCGGTGACATAAGGGTACAAAAGAAAATCAAGGTGGAGGAGATTCAGGAGTTAGAGTGGATACAAGAGGTTCAGGTCCTCTCCCCAAATGAGTTATCAAGGAAGACAGAATTGGTCTCAGATTTAGAGAGGGTTATCCTATTAGAGGAGATTTCATGGCGTTAAAATCAAGAGCATTGTGGTTGACAGAAGGGGATCGAAGCACAAAGTTCTTCCATAGAATTGCTAACTCTCACAGGAGAATCAATACCATTGAGATGCTGAAAATTGGTGGTGTGGAATTTGGATTGTACGGAGAGTCAAGTGATTTGCAAGCATGTTGTTGATTCTTTTGAAACAGAACAAGAGGGATGGCGACCAACGCTTGATGGCCTCGGCTTTGAGTCTATTGAGCCGCATGATGTCTCTTGGTTGGAGAGGCCTTTTGAGGAGGCGGAGGCTCATGATGTGGTGAGGAGAATGGTTAAAGACAAGGCACCAGGTCCTGATGGCTTTTCTATGGGCTTCTTTCGAACATGTTGGGAAGTAGTGAAGGAGGATCTAATGCAGGTGTTCTAGGAACTGTTCTTGGCTGGAAAATTTGAGAAAAGTCTAAACTCTACTTTTATTGCATTGATACCCAAGAAAGTTGGGGCATCGGAGGTAAAGAAGCTTCGGCCAATTAGCCTTGTGTGGTATATAAGATAATCTCAGAGGTGCTTGCAAATCGCCTAGGAGCGGTTTTGGGAAAGATTATTATAAAACCCCAAAATGCATTTGTAAGGGGTAGACAAATCTTAGATGCGGTTCTCATTGCCAATGAATGTCTGGACAATAGATTAAAAGCTAGCAATACAAGGATGCTTTGCAAGTTGGATATGGAGAAGGCCTACGACCACGTTAACTAGGACTTCTTACCAAGGTTTTAAAAACCGTTATGTTCCTGTTGGAATGGTTGGAATTTTTCATGCCGAAACAATAACTGGCAAGGTGTGATGGGTTCTTCTGTTTCGGCTCAAATTTCGGCCGTTCCGGTCCATTCCGGCCAAATTCCGGTGTTTCGCCAGAACACGTATTCGGGTCCGAAATTGGGCTAAATGAAAATTTGGAAAATATTCTGAAAAGAAAAGGGCAAACTTGTAAAAGCCTAAACCCTTTTCATCACATATATATGCACCATTTCCCGTACAAGCAAGTTAATAAAGCCCTTAAAACCCAATAGAAAAGAAATAAATACTAGAAAAATGTTAATACATGAATTGAAGTAAAGTAAATGGGTGAGAGAGGAAATTAGACTTGATCTTTTCAAGGTAATCAGAAACAACAGATTGTCAAAGGGGCCCATGGCAATGTATATGCACTATGTTTTTTTTATGAAGATATCTGATTTTTTAGCAGGTTTTTTTTACATCAATTTTTTTAGTAGTGTGATTGAGAACTAATTACAACTTATAAATATTATTGAGTTTTTCAAATATGTATATTTTTAAGACTTGTATTGATATTATTTTAGAATATAATTTTTCTATATATCGACTATCTCGAAACGATACGCCGAAATGTACCGGTATCGAAATATTCCATTCCAGTACTTCAACCAGAATGGAATTCAAAACTTTGCTTCTTATCGTACCTACTTGGGAGGTGTGGATTTGGGGAGAAATGAAGCTCGTGGATCAGATGGTGTATATCAATGACAAAATTTTCAGTTTTGATCAACGACAGTCCAGTTGGCTTTTTCAAAAGTACCAAAGGTTTAAGGCAAGGGGACTCATTGTCCCCACTTCTATTTGTCATTGTAATGGAGGTGCTTAGCAGAAGGATCTCGACATTGGTTAATAATGGTTTTATGGTTGGTTTCTCGATTGGTGACCCCAATAGGGGTACTATTAATATTTCTCATTTGTTGTTCGCAAATGATACGTTAATCTTCTGTGAGGCAAACCAAAACCAGGTTTGGGCATTGAAGGCTCTTATACTTTGTTTTGAAGCAACGCCCGGTTTGAATGTGAATTTTGACAAATTAGAAATGGTGCCTGTTGGACGGGCTAACAACATAAGGCAGCTGGCTAGCACGCTAGGATGTAAAGTTGCTTTTCTTCCCATGAACTACCTTGGCCTTCCGTTGGGGCCTGCCTTAAGAGCTATTCCAATATGGGACACGGTGATCAAGAAGATGGAAAGGAGATTGGTAGGTTGGAAAAGGTTGTATCTGTTGAAAGGTGGCATGATCATCTTAATTAAGAGTACGATGTCTAATTTGCCAACTTATTTCTTGTCTCTATTCCTTATTCCAGCAAGTGTGGCACACCAGATTGAGAAACTTAAGCGTGATTTCTTGTGGAGTAGAGTGGGTGATGAATTCAAATTCCATCTAGTTGGTTGGGACAAGGTATTCTCCCATTTCCTCTGGTGGGTTGGGTATTAGAAATCTGAGAATTTTTAATCGGGCATTACTTGAAAAATGGCTATGGAGATAGAGTCTAGAACCAGACGCCCTATGGAAGGTGGTGAATGAGTGCAAATGTGGAGGTTTTTTTTTTTTTTTTTTTTTGGGGGGGGGGGGTTTTGGTGTACTAGAGAGGTGAGTGTGGCTCATGGAGTGGGAGTCTGGAAGCATATTATATGAGGATGGGGGATCTTTACTCGAAACACAAGATTCTTTCTGGGTGAGAGCTCTAGGATTAAATTCTAGAGCGACTCATGATGTGGAAATGGTGCTCTAAAGGACATATTCCCTTATGTTTTCCGGGTTGCTTGTGAAAAAGAAGCCTCAATTGTTGATCTCATGGTGATATCTGGGGAGTAAGTTCAATGGAATATCAATTTTAGTAAGGCGGCCCAAGATTGGGAAGTGGGCAGCCTTGAGAACTTTTTTAGTCTATTATATTCCACAAAATCGAGCAACCAGCGAGCTAATATGTTGTGGTGGATACCTGTAGGTAAAGGTACATTCTCGGTTTGCTCTTTCTATAAGTCTCTTACACACTCGCTGAATAGACAGTTTCCATAGAAAAGGATTTGGTGACATAAGACACCTCTCAAAGCGGCATTTTTCGTGTGGACAGCTCCCTTGGATAAGATCCTGACAACAGATAATTTGAGGAAACGCAGGGTGTTCATAGTGGATTGGTGCTGCATGTGTAAGAAGTCCTGGGAGACAGTGGATCATCTCTTACTACACTATGAGACAACTTGAGTATTGTGGAATTAAGTGTTCAACAGATTAAACTTAGCTTGGGTCATGCCCGCTACGGTGGATGCACTTTTGTCCAGCTCGACAAATTTAAGAGGCATTCGACAAATCAAAGCTGTGTGGAAAATGATCCCTATTTGTATTCTATGGTGTCTGCGGCAAGAACACAATGAACGGACGTTGGAAGACAAGGAGCACTCAATAGAGGAATTAAGAGCTTTTTTTCTTAGAACTTTATGTACATGGGCAAAAAAAAAAAAAAAAACTCCTTTGAAAATCTGAAAAGCTCTCCGTACGTATACATCTGATACCCATAAAACCCTAATATACCCATTTAGCCGCCACCCATATCCCACCAGCGATCGGAGAGTAGCACCTCACCTCCGCCATAAACGAGGCCGACGGACCCCGGCGTCGGTCTTCTCCGGCGAACAACTCCTTATCGCGAGATCTACTTGTCAAAGCTTCCTTTTGCGAGTTCCAAACACACTTGTCGGCGAGGGTACTCACCACCTCCACAGACTAGGTCGATGGGCCTTGGCGACCTCGCTGAGGGCCATCCGGCGACGGTCATCCCGTTGGCGACCTGGCTTTTCCCTAGGTCTCTTTCTGCCATCTTCCAAAGTGCTCCAGTGGTCGTGCTGCTGACTCAAAGGGCTACGGTGAGTCAATGACAGCCCAACAGCTGCATCTTTCCATCCGGAGATGACGTTTGGTTGCTGAACAGGTTCCTTCATGACTGGGTGTTGGGGCTGTTAGGCTCAGAATGGGTTCTTCTATGGAGTTGGTCATAGGATCTAAATCCTTTACACTTGTGAAGGAGGGGAGCATGTTGGGCATTACTGAAAGGAGTCGAAGGGTGATTTCGAAATTGGTTTTGGGTTCAACAATAGTAAAATGGCTGGCTAAGGGCATGACTGCATGCACAAATGAGAAACGAGATTTTTACTCCACTGTCCGGGAAGGCAGACGTACTTTCACGGCGTATCGCTGCTTGAATCCTTGAGGACGTTATATGGCAGTGGAGGAGTATGGTAGTGATGGGAGGGAGAATTTTATATTCATCCCTAAGGAGTGGGGCAGTGGCTGGAGAAGGAGGGGGAGGTACTGCATGAGTTTTCCCACGGCAAGACCAGTCCTATGGATGGACAAAGAGGTGCTGGAGGGGGGGCCAATCCCTCCAATTCAAATGCAGGGGGGCTATAGCAAACATGTAGGTGGCGCGGAAGAGAACTTGGAAGGGAAAGACCCAAGTACATACTCGGTGTCGAGGCTATCCTATGCGACCGTTTTGAAGACGAGTCATGCCTCGGGGATTCATAATGAGGGGGGTTTGCAAATCATCCCTCAGGACCCACTTGTAGAGATGCCCAATTCTTTAAAGGAGATGGAAACCCAATTGGTCGAGTTGAAGGTAGCAATAGCTTGCTTGTCTATGAAAATAGACCTACTTTCAGCTAGAGACAATAGGGTTGTAAGAAACAAGACGGGCCCGAAACCTTTAAACTCTAAAGGAAAACGGAAAATCGGATTCGGTCCTGTCCCTATAAGCAGATCCAGGAGAGTATGGCAGGTCAAAAGGAAATCTGGAATATTTGAAGCAGGGTCTACGTCTTAGGGACCTCGGTCTTGTCCCTAAACACTAAGGTCCACGAGCTTGCCTTTGGTGATGATGGTGACCGAGTGTCCTTGCCAACTTGCTTGGCCTTGCACGTATAATGGCAATGATGGGTTCTTAGGTTGATGAAGGTATGGTGTTTAGTGATGGAAATAATTATGATGATGAGTTCAGGTGATCTAAGTGGCAAATATGCGTGTTTGATGCAATGTGGAACGGCTTGTGGGTTGCCCTTGATGTTGGGCCCTCTTGGATGATGTTTAGGGTTGATATGATGAAGATGGGCTATGATTTAGATGGTGGCTAAGGGAAATTTCGAAATTGGGAAGAGTTGGCTTAGGGTTGGAGTGTAGGATGAGATGCTAGGAATGGAAGGATGTGGTTGAATGAGGCTAGGATTCCTTAATTGATGGAGTCTCTTTGGGAAAGATGGGAATTAGGTTAAGGATGAAGATGAGTCGTGTTTGAATGGGTTTAGGGTTGTTTCTTGAGTTTAGGGATTTGGAGATGGAAGATGGGATTTGAATATAGTAAGATTGGATAATAGTCTTTGATTGATTTGAATGATTCTAGAGAATGAGTGATTTGAGGGATTGAATATGGAAGATGAGATTTGGTTATGGTAAGATAAGGAATGTATGATTTGAATATGGCAAGAGGTGGGAGGTCTTTGATTGACTTGAGAGATTCTAGGAATGAAGTGATTCTAGGGGAATTGAGTGATTGTAGGGATTGGATTTAAAAGATGGAAGAGGATTGGGATTCGGTCTTGGCTATTGGGGTAAGTTTTGGTTGACTTGAGATATTGTAGGAATGGAGAGATTTAAGAGATTGACAATGGGTTGGCAATTCCTTAAATCACGGGATAAGGATATGTAGGATAGGCTTGGGATGATGGGTAAGGTGGCTAGGGTTGATTCTAAATGGTAAAATGTATGGGAGTTGTTAGGAAGTTGGTGTTTGACTAAGGCAATGGATGGATTTCGAATTTGGATTAATTGGAAGATGGGATAAGGATTCCTAAGTGGTAGGAATTACCTTGTGGGAGTCTAGGGTTAAGTTGGATGAAGGGTGGCTAGGGTTAGGATTCCTCAAGTTTAGAAGATGGTTTTGGAATTGGTAGGATTTGTGAGATTGATTAGGATGAGTCAACTTTCCTAAAATAAAGGAAGTTGCCAAGTGGGACTCTTGATGGATGGCTAGGGTTTGTAGAAGACAAAGGTTTCGACTAGGGCTTTGTTGAATGGATGGAGGCTAGTTTTGGTAAGTGACAAATATGGGAAGATAGAGGCTTAGTGAATTTCAGCTAGGATTTGTGTAGATGATGGAGGCTAGGTCTTAATGGAATTGATGAATATGGAAAGTAGGGCGAACAATGTGTTGGCCGAACTATGTGTGGAAAAGATCAAATGAGTGAATGGATTGTATTTGTGAGATGGAAGGATGCAAGTCAATATATGAACAATGGAAATACTTGTGATCACGTGGAAAATTGTATGAACAAATGATGAATGGACTCAACAAAGGAATATGAAGACTCTTTATGGTTTATATGGATATTTTGAGAAATTAAATAATACTAAGATTGAGGCTTAGGATGTCTTTGATTTGCAAGAAAATAAAGATGAAGAAGATGAAAAATATAAAAACAAACAAGAAAAAATAAGAACAATGCATTTTTGGGTTTGTGAATATAGAATGAAGAACATAGACATAAGATGGATAATTGAATCAACACCTATTCACGAATTGCAAGATGATGAAACAAAGATAGACAATGAAATGGAACAAAGACAATACTCATAAGATAGATAGATAAATTACCATTGATTTACGAATTGCACAATGATGAAATAAGATAGATTGAATCACCACCTATTCACAAATTGCAAGGTGATGATCCTCTACTAGGAATTCACGAATTGCACTCAAGTAGCCCAAGTGCTAAGCACGGAAAGGTGATCTCAAAAACAATAATCCTCTCACTTAAGGATTTACCAAATTGTCAAAAGATGTAAAATGAAATGCCTAAGGGTCCTATTTATAGAGATTACAAAAAACNGTAAAGATGAAGACGATGAAAAATATAAAAACAAACAAGAAAAAATAAGAACAATGCATTTTTGGGTTTTTGAATATAGAATGAAGAACATAGACATAAGATGGATAATTGAATCAACACCTATTCACGAATTGCAAGATGATGAAACAAAGATAGACAATGAAATGGAACAAAGACAATACTCATAAGATAGATAGATAAATTACCATTGATTTACGAATTGCACAATGATGAAATAAGATAGATTGAATCACCACCTATTCACAAATTGCAAGGTGATGATCCTCTACTAGGAATTCACGAATTGCACTCAAGTAGCCCAAGTGCTAAGCACGGAAGGTGATCTCAAAAACAATAATCCTCTCACTTAAGGATTTACCAAATTGTCAAAAGATGTAAAATGAAATGCCTAAGGGTCCTATTTATAGAGATTACAAAAAACCCCCAATAGGTCTCTTGAAATATAATTAAATAAAATAAATAAAGATAAATAAATGATATGGTCTTGCATGGCCAATGTGGCCCGTGATATGTCTTGGCCCTTGGTTGGCCTTGGCTAGCCTTGATCCTAGAAATGGCCTGATCTTTGTTATCCATGCATGCCTAGGACCTTGTCTTAGGGCTATTTTTTGATGGGGTCCCAACACTACATCCGGTATCGGCATTGAGACATCAGTAATGGAATGCCATTTGCCTCTGGTTACACCCTTAGTCCCTAAAGAAACTATGGCTCCCTCGTCAGAGTTGAACGAAAATGGTGTATTGCCGAGGTCTAAAAGAGTTGTAGAATCTGATACCACCCCAGAGGTGAAGGAACTTGCTGTNGATTTTTTGATGGGGTCCCAACACTACATCCGGTATTGGCATTGAGACATCAGTAATGGAATGCCATTTGCCTCTGGTTACACCCTTAGTCCCTGAAGAAACTATGGCTCCCTCGTCAGAGTTGAACGAAAATGGTGTATTGCCGAGGTCTAAAAGAGTTGTAGAATCTGATACCACCCCAGAGGTGAAGGAACTTGCTGTCACCCCATAATCTCCAATGGGCCTGAAACCATTGGAGAGAACTGATGGAGTTGCTGGAGAACTAATGAGCTTGGCGTTGGTGCCTTGTATAAAGGAACATCCAGGGTCGGGAGTGCAATTGGATACTATGTCTGGGGATAATGTTGCTCCCTTGGTCTCTCTTCCTCTAATAGTAGATTGGATTCTGTCTAAAGTTAGCGAGATTCAGCAATTTGTGGGAATTTCATATGGAGGATGTGAAGACCAATTCAAAGAACTAATCAATGCGATTGAGGCAAGCCATGCGCTTAAAACCAAATCAAGTTTCAAGAAAAACAGGGAGTTACAGCGTCTGTATTGGGCAATCAACTACGACACTAAGGGCGGCAGCTCAACTAGAGGGAAGTCCAAAGGGAGGGCATCATGAAGTTTTAGTTGGGGTTGGATTTTCGGGTAGCGTTTTAGTTCAATGGGAAGGTGTATTTTAGGTTGTTTTCGTTTTAGGTGGGGTTGGGTTTTAGGGTCGGGTTTGGTGTATTTTAGGTTGTTTTTCACGGGTTTTTTGGGTCATTGGGGTCAATGGGTAAGGTGTTTTCTTGTATACATCAGTGTACTTGGTTATTACTTTTTGATATATATAATATTTTTGCTTATCAAAAAAAAAAAAAAAAAAATGGGCCATGGCTATAGTCTTTAATGGCCTCAATTTGCATGACTTCCTTGTCTCTATAGATTCCACATAGATAGAGCGTACCTTTGTATATCTTCTTGTGTATTTAGGTTATGACTATCATTATTTAATAAAATCGTTTACTTATTAAAAAAAAAGGAAAGGGAATATTATCGTGATGGGTTGGTGTTGCATATGTAGAAAGAATGGGGAATCAATTGATGCAGGAGCATCTAAAGTCTTAAGCAAAGTGGGCTTATCAGTCCACTTTGTTCTACCCTATAACGACCCAATCCTAAGATTAGGATAAGTTTTATGTATTTTTTTTCTTTTAAAACTATAAATATTCTATTATTATTATTATTATATCAGATTTTGCAGTTATTAGTTTTAATAATAGTTATTATTAGTATTATTATTTATATCTTTTTCATATTGTTCATTTTAATAAGATTATTATCATTTTATTTTTAGTATTTTATTAAGACCCACTTTTGTTATAGCCAATAGAATTTTGTTTGAATTTAAACTTTATTCTCTATATCCACCCGTAAGCCAAATCTTTATCTCCTAATTGATAAATTTCCTAAGGAAAACCAACTCAGTTTATGATCGGTTTCTCAAGCCATGCATGTCTCTCTCCGTTAGTCACACATGCACGTCACTACGTTTATTTATACCCTTCATGCACAGCCCCTTGCACATACTGCCTTCCATTTGTTTTCTCTAGGGTTCCTCCATGCCTATATATATACACACACGGTTAGATCTCATATATGAAGAAAACGTCATGCCGCAGACCGTCCTAGCCCACACTCAGCCTCCCTACACCATGAACCTCCACTCGGTCGTCCCCTCCACGAAAGGTTGAGAGCCACTCCACCGTAGTCGCTTCAACCTCTTCCTCTCGCACGGACGCAACCACGCAAAACCATGGCACTAGTGCAGCTTCTCCACATTGCAGCAACTCCACGCTGCCCAGAACACACCGACTTCACCTCGCTAGAATCCACCACAGTGTATGTCCAAACACTGGCCAGTTACATCGCAGCCTCGCCACCTGAAGCCAAGCTCCAAGCATGGCAGCCCCTGTTTTTCACACCGAAAAACAGAGCACCCGCTCTTCTCTTCACAAGCTACCCAGCCATGAACCACCCCATGCAGAGCACCACATAAGCCAATGGCCAGCCACATCTCTTCCACCTCGTGCCTACTTGTATGCCGAGAACCCAGCTCAACAGCGTTGCGGCCTCTTGCACCCGTAGATGAGCAACTCGACACAGCCAGTCCAAGTGGTTTTGCCAGCCACCTTAAGGACATCGGACCACCACCCACGGCGCCAGAATCGACTGACCATTCCAGCCCCGTTGAGCCCACTCCCTCCCGTTGAGCATACAATCGCCAGCCACCCAGCCCAGCCATGTGCTCCTCCTCCCTCTCGGCAGGCTCTATCATCAGCTCTCTCTCCCTCTCTCGGTGTCGCACCACCACAGGGACTCCCCAGTTGCGCCGCCGTGAACCCCCCGCTAGACGCCTAAACCGCTGCACGTCAACTCTTCCACAGTGAGCCCCTGTTTCGCACGTCTCTTTCCCTCTTTTCCGAGCACTCTATTTCTCTTTATAGTATGAAGTTGTGTTTTTAGGTTTTAATTTACTACATACTATAATAATAAGATTACCTTTATGCCCTTTTAACCTAGTATCTTGGAGGATTGTTTTAAATTATATTTATAAACCTACATTTAAGTCTATGTTAATTATGGATATTATTACATCATTTTATTTGAAGTTGTGTTAGGCTTAATATTTTAAATGTGAGCTTTTACTTAAATATATATTTATATATATGCATATTTATATATATATATATTAGTTAAAGACTCAATTATTATAAAGAAGTGTTTAAAGAATTTGAAATATATGTTCAAGTCTAATATTGAGCCTAATATTTTAGTTAATATTACTTTGCCTATTTAATAGAATTTAATAGAATTTTTATGCTCTATTTTAAATAGAAAACAATTAAGGAATTTTAAACTATATTATTTAGTATTAATTTTATAATTAAATTCCAATGGTAAATAGCAAGTGTTTAATCGTTTATTTTAAATCTATGTTTTTAGACTCATTTTAAATAATTATTTCGACTCATTTTAGTTTGTTTTTATGTTTTTAACCACCCAGGTGAGGATGATGATTACGAGCAGGCAGACCAGAATTAGAAGGAGCAGTTGACTTAGTTTTAGACCTTTTAGAATGAGAAATTGATTTTTATGACATAACTTTTATTCAATTTATTCATTTAAGTTTTTGAAGGCATTGTTATCAGACAAAGTTTTATTGAAATAAATCAAATTTCATTTATTAAATATGAGATCTTTTGCCGGATTTATTTTATGAAAAATACGTGACACACCTAGCCTATAGGAAGGGGGTGTTACAAACCCACCAACTAAGCATAAGCTTCTTCTTTTATTTTTTCGTTGGTCCATTAAAAGTCATCTGTTTAGGAATGAAGGTTTAGGATTGATCTGTTATTGGCGTAATGAAAGGCTAAGATCATAGGCTTGCTATAGGCTATTATAAATATCCTTTTTGAGTCAATTTAAGCAGCCTTTTCTTATCTCTTGAATAATATATAAGATATGAATTCTTCTTGGGACTCATTTTGAACCTAGAAATTGATCTTCTATTAGTCCAGCTTCAATTTTATTTCCCTCTTTGCTATGGTCTTCGGTTTTATTCTTAGAGGTTCTTAAATCCGTTGTTTGTACTTTCAAAAAAAGAAAGAAAATCTGTTGTTTGTGTCAGTCATCTTGAAATTTAGCATCTTTTTTCTCTATTCGACCATATCTACACTGTCTAAGTTCTTCCTGCTTTGTTAATTATTATAATATAATTTTGCTTATATACTTCCTATGTACTTGGGCTATGCTATTTACTTGTCTTCATAAAACTTCTTATTATTTATTAAAAAATTATTATAATATGATTTAAATAATGAAATTTATCTCTTCCTATCAGTTTAAGCTTTTGGGATAAGTGATGTTTAAAATAGGAAAATTCTATACACTAAACTACTATCTCATTTTCATCCCACTATGTAAGTGTGGCACATTTATTACCATTTGATGATTCTTTAAATATACATCTTACATAGTGGGATATGAGTGTGGTGAATAACATTACTCTTTAAAATAATATCGGGGCAATGATCATGATTTTGAACCATGACTCTACGCTTCACCCCCATTTAATTATATATTTTACATGTTGGGTCTACTTATTAAGAAGAAGTCTGGTCCACATGTGAGGAATATTAGAATATAATTTAAATATAAAAATTCCATTCTTACCTATAAAAAGACTTAATAATATTAAATTTACCTTTTCCCATTAACTCATGTTTTTGGGAAAAGTGGGTTTAACATTAAGAGCTACCGTGGATCATTAACTCTTGCATTGTGAGATGACAAGGGTTTATGGGATAGCATTTTTGGTAGAACTAGCTTGGCTTGGGTGATGCCTTTGAGAGTGGTTGATCTTCTAGCATGCTGGAAAGGGCTTCATGGTTGCACTCAAGTGGATGCGGCTTGGAAGATGGTTCCTTTGTGTCTCATG
>QEOT01000689.1:45888-67663 GCA_003123785.1 Pterocarya stenoptera
ATTAAAAGACCATACATGTATAATATTTTTGCTGTTTTACTGGGGGGTGTGTTGGCGGGGCTCCACCTTGTATCAGAACCGCAATACTCCTCTCCTCAGGGTTTGTTTGTGCTTATCTTTTTCACTCTCTCTTCCCCACGAATCAGTTCATTCCTGCTGCATCAAGTTGGGGCAGGGATCCCCCTCCATGTAACCCAGCCACTTGGCAATTTTTAACGTTGGATATACAGTGAAGAGTGTCACAAACTGAGAGGCATGAATACCAAAACTTCTCATCATTCTCTTTTTCAAGTTTGGTTAGGGAAAAAAAAACCAGAAACCACTGAATTTTTCCTGATTTAACAAACCTAAAGTTATTAAGTTGAACCAAAGTTATTGATGGCTTCCAGCATTCACAGGTGTGCCTGTTAAGTTCCTTTTTCTTTTCTCTCTCTTTTCCATGCAATCTTTCATTTATTGATTTTTGTTGACCAAAGACGGTGCACCATGTAGATTCTTCCCCAGTTCGTCTTCATTTAATTCCAAGTTAGCTTTGCTTCCATGTGGTTCTGATTTTGTGATGAAAGTTTATTCATTACTGAAGTTTGTCATGCTAAATGGTTTAAGGTTGGGGATAAGTTGTGTTTGCATGGTCTCCGGGATTCTTCGTCATTGAAAAAAAGTTGGGGATAAATCTTTGATCATGCTCTAGGCTTCAATCATTTTGATCTCTTTGATTCGAAATGTATGTATATGTCTTCCTCAGTTTCTTTCTTGCCTGCAAATTAGGAGATTGTGTGATATAGTTTTAAGGTAATGCAACTAGATAAAAATTCACTCCTAACTGCATCTACTACTTCCAACTTTAAGATAATTGGGCATCTTTAATGTGATGAAACCATTTGGCTTTTCTTACCTTGCCTATGATTGCTTCAATTGCATGAACTGTTTATTTGTAGGAAGAATGATGAGCTCCGGAAGGATGCTGTTGATGCACTTTGTTGTCTGGCTCATGCCCTTGGGGAGGACTTCACCATTTTTATACCATCAATACAAAAACTTCTGTTCAAACATCACTTTCGGGTTCTGCTTCTCTTTCAAACTATCATCTTTGTTATCCTTGTTTTCTTTCAAAAAAGGAAATTACTTATATCCGATAAAACATCTTTTGCATCTGAAGATACTAACTGCAAAAGTTATTTTTTTAGCATAAGGAATTTGAGGAAATTGAAAGTCGCTTGCACAGACGTGAACCATTGATCTTGGGGAGCATGAGTGCCCAAAGACTAAGTCGACGACTTCCAACAGAGGTTATCAGTGACCCTTTAGATGATAAGAAGATTGACCCTTACGAAGATTGGTCTGACGTGCATAAAAATCTCAGAGGCCGTCAGGTACACTCTTGGAATATATGTCGGAAGAGACAACTCTCCTTTAAATACAAGCCTCTGCAGCCTATGTTTGCCTGTTGTGTACACCATCTTTGTCAAAATATCTTAGCAAGCCAAGTCATTGGCTGTATACATATGCACATTGCTTCTTTTTTTTTTTAATAAGCAAGTTAAAGATTTATTGATATAAAGAAAGGGTAATATCCTAGTACATGGGAAGAATACATGAGAAACACTATGCCATTAAGAGCTAAGAAACCCAGAAAAATCTGGAAACTAAAGCTAGAAAGATGAGAATGTCCAGCAATCCAGTGATGTAAAGTTCTGAAAAAGGAAGTCTTATGGCCAAAGTTTTCTCACAATTTTAGTAGCAATGACCATTTTTCTCTCCAACTGCACTACATTAAGCATATCAGAATCATTTTCCACAATATTTTGCTTTGATGGCTACCAAATTGCCCCTTCCAACTCCAATTTAGAATCCAAACTAGTCCAAAAAGCCTGTAAGGTAGAATTCTAGAGAGATCCGAACTATGTACTTCACAGTGGAGCAAGAGATGTTCAACTGGTTCTCCATTACTCTTCACAGGCCACACCAAACTAAAACAATTGGCTATTTGCTTTCTTTTGTTAGCCAAGGTAGATCCTCACCATAGATAATTTAAGGAAACACTGGATTATTATAATGGATTGGTAATGCATTTGCAAAAAGAGTGGAGAGACTATTGACCACTTACTACTACTGTGAGGTTGCTGTGGCTCTATGAATGAATTCTTTGCTAGAGTGGGATTAACTTGGTTGCTGTGGCTCTGGTCATATCTGCTTGGCTTGCCTGAACTTTCTTTTTACAACCTGAGCTATATAAATTTCATCTAGGTCAATGATGGTCGATTACGCACTGCTGGGGAGGCTTCTCAGCGCAGTACGAAGGAAGATTGGGCAGAATGGATGAGGCATTTTAGTATTGAACTTCTGAAAGAATCTCCTTCTCCAGCCTTGAGAACCTGTGTGAGGCTTGCACAGTTGCAGGTATCACTATTAGTTTTGATTTGCACAGTTTTTTTCCTCAGGGGTTTGGACTTTGGGTTCTGATTTTTCAGCTTTTTTGCAGCCTTTTGTTGGGCGTGAGTTGTTTGCAGCTGGTTTTGTTAGCTGTTGGGCCCAATTAAATGAGAGTAGTCAGAATCAGTTAGTTCGCAGTTTAGAGATGGCTTTTTCATCCCCAAATATTCCTCCCGAAATCTTGGGAACACTTCTCAACTTGGTATATATTTTCTCTTTCAGCATTCAAGTTATTCCTATAATTGATCAAAGTTAGGGAAGTGAATAAAAGATGGCTTTGGTTACTTAATTACACAATTTTCCTCTTGAACAATATTGTTTGGGCTGTGATACAGCAGCTGGTAAGTTGGTGACTAATTGTTTGAACAAGGGCTATTTTTTTACGCCTTTTGGTTTGATATGGGAAACCTGATGCGGCTGATTCACTAGAATAGGAAAAGTCAATGGTGGTTAGCTAGGACAGCCTTCCATCATCAAAACTGGCATGCGTTCAATTGATTGAAATTATTAAATGATCTGCAGGCAGAGTTCATGGAGCATGATGAGAAACCTCTTCCTATTGACATCCGCCTCCTTGGTGCTCTGGCAGAAAAGGTGTCATGTCTCCTAATATAGTTCATGCAATTTTACGATTTTTCTCCAGGAAAAACTAACTCTTTTCCTGTCATTATTATTTCATATTATTATCTTCTCTAATATGTTTGTTGTATATTTACTTTGTCAATATTACACATCAGTGTCGTGCATTCGCTAAAGCCCTGCATTACAAAGAGATGGAATTTGAAGGAGCATGCTCCAAGAAGATGGATGCTAATCCTGTCTCTGTAGTGGAGGCCCTCATACACATTAACAATCAATTACATCAGCATGAGGTACCTTTTAGAAAGTTTATCATTTAACTGCTGCTACCTAATTTAATTTTGATATCCCCCTTTATTGAACATGTTTGCTTCCATTTGATTGATGGACATTTGTTTTTCTAGGCTGCTGTTGGGATATTGACCTATGCCCAGCAACATTTGGATGTTCAACTGAAGGAGTCATGGTAAAGCTGAGCATTCATCTGCTACCATTCATTTTTGTGTCTGCGAAATGAGCAGCAATGGACCTGTTTTTATGTGTCTTCAGCGTCAAGTATTTCCATAGAGAGTGCTCACATTAAATTTCTCTTCTTTAGGTATGAGAAACTGCAGCGATGGGATGATGCGCTCAAGGCTTACACTGCCAAAGCATCTCAAGCAACTAGCCCACATCTTGTTTTGGATGCCATTTTAGGTCTGCCTTTGTTAATGTGTTAGTTTGGAGTCATTCTTGTATGTATTAATTTGTATGAATAATTCATATTTGGGTCTTCTACAGGTCGGATGCGATGCCTTGCTGCTTTGGCTCGATGGGAGGAGCTTAACAGCTTGTGCAAGGAATATTGGACGCCTGCGGAGCCAGCTGCTCGACTAGAAATGGCACCAATGGTTAGCTTGTGATGTTATAATGGTTGTTGTCAATATCTTATTGCTCATGCTTATGTTCCTTATGTGGTGGTCTCAGGCTGCAAGTGCTGCATGGAACATGGGAGAGTGGGATCAAATGGCAGAATATGTGTCTCGATTAGATGATGGTGATGATACCAAACTTCGGGGTTTGGGGAACACTGCTGGTGGCGGTGATGGAAGTAGTAATGGAACATTTTTCAGGGCTGTCTTATTAGTTCGCAGAGGAAAGGTACACTAATGTTTTACTGCTGACAATGCTTTTTGCAATTTTTGAGAACCATTTACAATTTTTCCCTCCAGTATGATGAAGCACGCGAATATGTTGAGAGAGCTAGGAAATGCCTTGCGACCGAACTTGCTGCTTTGGTGAGTTTCTTTGATGAATGATGAAACCTTGGCACTTTGTCAACGTTCTTGCTCTATTTTCATTTTAAAACTTTATCTCGAGGTTTAAAAGAATTGATGTGGTCTTTTTTGTTTTGTTTTTTTGTTTTTTTTTTGTGTTTTATATTTTTCTTTTTTGAAAAGTAAACAATTTAACTGTATTTCACGAAGTACGAAATACCATGGATTGTATTTCATAAATGGAGGAAGAGTGGCTGCCCAAGTCTTGGATTTTGCCAAATTTTGAGAATTATTGTCCTTGGTGGTATTTAATTATATATTTAGGCTTGTTTGGTGCCAGGGTTAGTAGATGTTTGGTTACAGGCTTGGTTTATATTCCTCTTTCCATGTTTGGATTGGATTTTATTTACTTATCAGGAAGTTGTCTTCTATTGGAAAACAATTGTGGAGAGATTGGTAAACAAGGTAGACTTTACATTAGAAAAGAAAAAAACTTCATTTGTAAGTCATGTGTCACTGTGTTGTTTATTTTCAAATAAACAGCATGATACAACATTTTGTTTATTTTCAAATGCAAGGGAAGACCATTTTTTTATAAGTACGGTAATATTAATCCAAGCACAGAGTGATGCAGCCCAAGTATGCATGTAGTGTAGAAAAGGAAGCACCCAAATAGTGAGAAGAACAAGAACATAAGTCCATGAAGTTCCTAATATTAGATTTTGATTTGACCCAACAATGAATTTTCCAGAAAAATAATCATTTGCCTTCTTAACAATGACTTGTGTTACTGCCATTGAAGTTGGTCATACTCAGCCCAAGAAATTAGGATCCAAAAAACAGAGGGAGCTAAAGAGATTAACATGGTCTCTTAACTATGAGGGAAGCACAAGCTGAGAAAGATCCAAAGGGAAGGGGCTAGCACCTTCTTTATGAAGCCCAAAGTTGTTTCTTGGAACGTCCGAGGGCTTAACGAGGCTAATAAGCACCTTAGGATAAAAATTTACTTCGTGAGTGGAAGGCTGGCATTGTGTGCTTGCAGGAAACTAAACTGAAACTATTCCAAGAAGTATTGTTCAAAGGTTATGGAGCTGTACATATGTGGATTGGGCTTACGTTGCATCTGATGGGGCTTTAGGAGGTGTATCAGTTATGTGGGATAGAAGGGTAGTAGAGAAATTGGAGGAGTTGATTGGGGAGTACACAGTGGCATGTTTTTTTAAGAATGTGGAAGACAATTTCTTATAGGCTTTCGCTGGTATCTATGGGCCAAATTTGGTCAGTAACAGAGGACTTTTATGGGAAGAAATAGCTGGAATACATAGCTGGTGGGACCTACCTTGGTGCATAGGTGGTGACTTTAATGTTACAAGGTTCCTAAGCAAACGTCCAGGAGAAAGTAGGCTGCGGCCAGCAATGATGGAATTCTCGGAGTGTATCTTTGATTTGGGATTGGTGGATATTCCTCTTATAGGTGGAGCATACACGTGGTCTAATTAATAACCATACGTGGTCTAGATTGGATAGATTTTTAGTCTCATTGGAGTGAGAAACTCGTTATCTGGACCTATGTCAAAAGAGGTTGCCTCGTCTTTGTTCTGATCATTTTCCTATCTTGCTGGATTGTGGTGGTATTCAAGGTGGGTCGGTATTTTAAATTCGAAAATATGTGGCTAAAAATGAAGGTTTTGTGGACAAGGTTAGACAATGGTGGTTCTCATATAAGATTCATGGCACCCCTAGCTTCATTTTTGCGGGTAAACTGAAAGCTCTAAATCTCTATTTAAAGCTTTAGAGTGCTCAATCCTTTGGTGATATAGGCGACAGTAAGAAGTCCATGTTGGAGGAGCCATAAGAGGGTCGGGTCCTTTCTGTGGAAGAGTTATCTCAGAAGTCAAAGTTAGTTTCAGAATTAGAGAGGGTCATTTTATTAGAGGAGATCTCTTGGTGCCAAAAATCAAGAGCATTGTGGTTGAAGGAAGGAGGTCGGAGCATGAAATTTTTTCATAGAGTGGCTAACTCTCATAGGAGAACTAATGCCATTGAGATGTTGAATATAGATGGTGTGGTTTGTGCGGAGGCTCCCACAATTCGAGAGCATGTTGCTGATTTTTTTGAACGCTTGCTTACCGAAAAGGTGGGGTGGCAACCAAAGCTTTGATGGACTAGCATTTGAGTTCATTGAGCTACATAATGTTTCTTGGTTGAGAGGCCTTTTGAGGAGACAAAGGTTCACAATTTGGTGGGGAGGATGGTCAAAGACAAAGCACCTGGTTCAGACGGATTTTCTATGGGATTTTTTCAATCATGTTGGGATTTTGTGAAGGAGGATTTAATGAAGGTGTTTCAGAAAATTTTTTCGGTTGGAAAATTTGAGAAAAGCCTAAGTACCACGTTTATTCCACTTATTCCCAAGAAGATTGGGGCGTCGAAGGTGAACGATTATCGATCCATTAGTCTTGTGAATGAGGTGTATAAGATCATCTTCAAGGTGCTTGCTAACTGCCTAGGGGAGGTTTTGGGGAGGACCGTTACGAAACCCCAAAATGCATTTGTACAGGGTAGGCAAATTTTGGACTCATTTCATTTCGCCAATGAATGCCTAGATAGTTTGTCTCTCTCTTCTTTTTTTTTTTTTTAGTTAATAAGAAAATTTTATTACATTTCCCCACTCGTGCGAGAGAGGAGAGAGAAACACTCGTGCCGTGTAAGGGTTACTACCTTGTCACTGCCTTGACCGGCGAGTGGTTGCTCACCGCCGACTCATACATCACGTCGAGCCCCGGTGACCTCACAGAGGGTTGTCCGGAGCTGGTCATCCCGTCGGCGAGAGATACACATGTGCGTAAGGAGTATTACCCGTAAGAGAGTAACCCATTCGTCGTAACCTAGGTCGGCAAGTGGCTCCCGGCGGCACAGAATAGACCGATGGACCCCAACGTCTACATGGTTGTTCGGCGTAGGTCATCCCTCCGGCAACCTGGTTTTCTTCTTCGCCTAAGAAAACAGATCTGCCGTTACCAGCGATTTTGCTGTGTTGTCTTTCAGAGCACTCCGGCGAGCTTCTGGGAATACTCCGGCGTCAAGCTTTGAGTTTGAAGTCGTTGGCCTTCAGCAGTGGTCCTTAGCCTTGTACCTATGTTAGCATATCTCTGACCTGGTTTCAATGTGCTGATGAATGGCTGTTGAAGGAGGGGAGTTGGTCAGTATGGGTTCATTTATGGTGTTAGTCATAGAATCTAAATCCTTCACTCTGGTGAAGGAGGGGAGTATGTTGGCCATTACTAAAAGGGGTCGAAGGGTGATTTCTAAGCTGGTTTTGGGTTCAACAACAGTGCAGTGGCTGGCTAAGGCCATGGAAGCGTGCACAAAGGATGGAAAACAAGATTTTTTCTCCACTGTCCGAGAAGGTAGACGCAGTTTCACGACACACCGATGCTCAAATGCTCAAGGACGTTATATGGCGGTAGAAGAGTATGGTGGTGGTGGGAGAAGGAATTTTATTTTCATTCCTGAGGAGGGGGCAGTGGTTGGAGAAGGATGGGGGAGGTGTTGCGTGACTTTCCTTTGGCAAGAGAGGGAGCGATGGGTTGGAAGGACAAGGTGCTGTAGGATGTGGCTCTACTAGGGAGTTGCGTAGCAGACATGTTGGTGGCGTGTCAGCGAAGGAAAATTTGTAGGTGCATAAAGATTCAATTACATCCTTAGTGGCGAGGCGATCCTATGTGGCAGCTCTAAAGATGGGTCATGCTTCAGGAGTTCAAAGTAAAAGGGATCCGCAAATCACGTCTCGAGACCAGCTTGTCGAGATGCACAATTCCTTAAAGGTGATGGAAATCCAACTTGTCAAGCTGAAAGCAGCGATAGCTTTCTTATCTTCGAAAATAGACCGGCTTTCAGCTGGAGGCAACAATGTTGTAAGAAACAAGATAGGCCCGAATCATTTAAACCCAGTTAAAGGAAAACGAAAGATCGAATTCGGCTCTATCCCTATTTCTAGATACAGGAGAGTATGGCAGGTCAAAAGGAAATCCGGGTTGTTTCAAGCAGGGTCTACATCAGGTATCGGTGTAGAGACATCAATGGAATATCATTCGCCTCTTATAATACAGGATAAACAGATAGTCGGTACTACACCCTTGGTCTCCGAAGCTCTCTCGTCAGAGTTGAAGGAAAATGGTGTATTGGCAAGGTCTGAAGGAGATGTACCAGAGGTGAAGGGACTTGTCACCCTAGAATCTCCAATGGGGACCATGATACCATTGGAGCGAACCAATGGAGTTGTTGGAGAACCAAAGGGTTTGGCGTTGGTGCAATTGGATACTGTGTCTGGGGATAACGTTGCTCCCCTGGTGTCTCTTCCACCAATAGCGGACTGGATTCTGCCTAAAGTTAATGAGATTCAGCAGTTTGTGGGAATTTCACATGGAGGATGTGAAGACCAATTCAATGAACTAATCACTGCGATTGAGGCAAGCCACACGCTTGAAACCAAAAGTTTCAAGAAAAGCAGGAAGGTACAGCGTCTTTTTTGTACAATCAACTACGACGATAAGGGTGGTAGCTCAACTAGAGGGAAATCTAAAGAGAGGACATTGTGAAGACGGGAATCAAGGGTTTGGGGTTGGATGTTCGGGTAGAGTTTTAGTTCTATGAGAAACAAGGGTTGAGGACCGGTCTAGTGTATTTTGGGTTGTTTTTTTCACTGGCTTTTTGGGTCATATTGGGCAAGGTGTTTTCTTGTATACATTCAGTGTATTTGGTTTCTCCTTTGATATATAATATTTTTTACTTAAAAAAAAAAAAAAATTATTACCATGAATAGGCAAAGCCCTAGATAGTATATTAAAATCTGGCAATCAGGGAATCTTATGCAAGCTGGATATAGAGAAGGCCTATGATCATTTCAATTGGGAGTTCCTACTTTACTTGCTTGGGAGGTGTGGATTGGGGGAGAGATGGTGCTCGTGGATCAGATGGTGTATATCTATGGTGAAGTTTTCAGTTTTGGTGAATGGCAGTCCAGTTGGCTTCTTTAACAGCTCTCGAGACCTAAGACAAAGGGATCCTTTGTCCCCACTCATTTTTGTCATTGTTATGGAGGTGCTTAGCAGAATGATCTCAACCTTGGTGAACAGTGGTTTAGTGGCTGGATTCTCGGTTGGTGACCCCAATAGGGTACTCTTAACATTTATCACTTGTTGATTGTAGATGATACACTAATATTCTGTGAGGCAGAACAAAACCAAATTCAAGTATTGAGGACACTTTTACATTGTTTTGAAGCGGCATTTGATTTGTAAGCGAACTTCGACAAATCCGAGTTGGTGCCAATTGATAATGTTCGCAACATCAGACAGTTGGCTAACACTCTTGGATGTAAAGTTTCCTCTCTTCTCATGAATTACCTTGGTCTTCCTTTGAGGGTAGCCTCAAAGCCTAAATCGATTTGGGATACAGTGATTGAGAAGATTGAACGTAGATTGGCAGGTTGGAAAAAATTGTACTTGTTGAAAGGTGGTAGGATCACCTTAATCAAAAGCAATCTGTCTACAGAGCTGCTTCTAAGCGGTCGGTCTAATTTTGAAGGAATAACAGCCCTCCATTTAGAAGCTGCCACCTTAGAAATCACACCATAATCACGCTAGACTCGTGCACATGGGATAGAAATTGATTCACACTTTAGCTGAGAAAACTTCACTCGACTTCAGCTTAGCCCGACCTCAACCCCGACCCTGTGCGTCCAGAACCAAAGCCGAGCATACCTCCACCGCCAACAATCCACCACCACCAGTCCGTCTCTGGAATGTACAAACAGCAACTCCGAGGAAAACATGAATTTTAGAAATTGCCAGAAGTTGTTGACAAAATAAGTCTGGTCTTCTTCTAGTCTTCTTCCCCAAGGATAACCATTCCATTAATGGCAAAAACAAAGCTTTTCTCCTCTCCATCTTCTTCTTCTTCTTCTTCTTCGCCCAATACACCATTTCCATCTGCGCCTTGTTCATCTTCATCACCTTCCTCCTCTTCACTCTCTACAATTTTGAACCCACTACCATTTCCAGCACCCAACCTCCCCTCAAAGATTTTTTTATCCAAAATCCTCGGCCTCCAAATTACATTAACAACCCCAAATCCAAATCCAAGAATATAACAAGAAATTTTTATGTCCTAAAATAAATAGCCGAAATGAATATTATTAAGTACATCTAGATCATTAAAAATCCATACGGTGAGGGGGAGGGAGAAGGGGCTGCGAGCTGCGAAGGGGTGGATCGTCGAAGGGGTTCCATTGCAATTCAAAGGGGCTACGAAGGGGTTGGTGCCGATTCGATGGTGGGCGAAGGGGAGGGGGCTGTGTCTCTTGCGAAAGGGCTGTATCTCTTTTGCTGTAGCCAAGTATTCCATGCAATGCTGGTTTACAATAATTGTGGTGGAATGTCTAGGTGTCCCTCCACTATTGGCAGGCTATTATATGAGGATCCTTGGACGAACCGGCTTGTAGGAATTCTCATCTGTCTAATTTACCTGCATATTTCTTATCTTTGTTCCCAATTCCAGCAAATGTGCCAACCCGTATTGAGAAACTTCATCACAACTTCCTTTGGAGCAGTTTGGAGGAGGATTTCAAATTTCATCTGGTTAAGTGGGATAATGTATGCTCCCCAATCTCTTTTGATGGGTTGAGAATTAGAAATCTGAGAATTTTCAATTGGGTTTTACTTGGAAAATGGTTATGGCGATATAATATGGAATCGGAAGCCTTATGGAAGGCAGTGATTGACTGCAAATAGGAGGTTTGTAATTGTGGGGGGGAGGGGGGGGATGGAGTACTAGGTAGGTATGTGGGGTTTATGGAGTGGGAGTTTGGAAGCACATTAGACGAGGGTGGGGAGTTTTTGCTCGTTACACTAGACTTGTGTTAGGAGATGGCTCTAGAATAAAATTTTGGAGTGACTTGTGAGTGTGGTGATAACACCCTTAAGGACTCATTCCTTTTAGTTTTTTAGGATTGCATGTGAGAAGAAGCTTTAGTGGCTGATTTTATGGAGATATCTGGAGACCTAGTCCAATGGAACGTGAACTTCATCAGGGCGGCCCAAGATTGGGAGGTAGGCAGCTTTGAGGATTTCTTTAGTCTTTTCTATACTCCATGAGACCGAGCACTCAAGGATCTAACACGTTGTGGTGGGTACTCGCAGAAAAAGGTACATTTTCAGTTCGCTATTTCTACAAGTCTTCACACAATCGCAGAATAATCATTTTCCCTGGAAAAGGATCTGGCAAAATAAGGCGCCTCCCAAAGCGACATTTTTTGCTTGGACAACTTTTCTAGGTAAGATTTTAATTATGGATAACTTACGTAAATGGGGTGATTATAATGGATTGGTGTTGTATGTGCAAGAAAAGTGGGGAGACTGTGGATTTTCTATTGCATTTTGAGGTTGCTAGAGCGTTATGGGACAATGTATTTAGCAAGGTAGAGATAGCTTGAGTTATGCTTGCCACAGTAGTTGAGCTTTTGGCCAGTTGGGCAAATTTAGGAGGTGTTCCACAAATCACAGTTGTGTGGAAGATGGTTCCTATTTGTATCCAGTGGTGCTTATGGTAGAAGTGTAATGACCGGACATTCGAAAACAAGGAGCGTTGCGCTCTGCGCTCATTAGAGGAACTTAGATTACTTTTTGCTAGAACTTTATTTCTATGGACCATAGCTGAAGATTTTAATGGCCTTGGTTTTCATGATTTTCTTGTTTCCATTTCTTCTTCCTAAATAGGTGTTACCTCTTGTATACCATCTTGTGTACTTGGACTATGCCTATTCTTATTAATGCAATCATTTACTTATTAAAATAAAATAAAAAACAGTGACTTGTGCGATAATCCTAGCTTTTGCCTGATTTGGGCTACATCAATTTCATCCAGATTTCATGCGCACTGAATTATGGAGACCATCAATTGTGGCAAGGTCACTTTGAAAACAACATCAAGTCATGGGTTTATTTTCTGAGGAGCTCTTTTTTTTTTCCGTTTAACCCCATAAACATTATTGATTATCCTCTCTTTTTGATTTATTTTCTGGGCAGCACTTGGCAGTAATCTTGCAACTGTTTTTGTATACTTCTTTTAGAGAGCAGTGAAAATTAATGTGGAATTATTCTTAAAAAATCCATATTGCAAGTATTCAAGTAACCATCATATCTCCCCAACACTTCTGCAGCATGCCATTGGGGAGCATCTGCTATGGAGGCCTTGTATTGCCAAACTCGGGAAGCTCAAAATTTCTCAGTGAGAGTTTCCCTGTAGAAAAACCTCAAACTGCTTGCCATGAATACTTGCTTTAATTGAGGATTTAAAAAATTATTGTCTTGTGAGAAGTTTGATGCGGATCCTCCCCTAGGTAGTTTCCCCAAGTGCTGAGCACTGTGATATCTCTTTACTATTGGCTGTTATGTTGAAGTTTCTGTATTATTGTACATAAAGTAGAGCCATGCTGTCTATTTCTGATGTAGCTGATATACTCAAGCCCACCATCACATAGAACAGCTTTAGAATTTTTGGTTCTACTGATATAGAGATTTGAAAATATTGACTAAGGTATAAACAGGCTTGATATGGTGTACACTGCTATCATTATTGTTCAAAATAGTCAAATAGAAATATAGTAAGCATGCATATTAAAAAACTTTAAGCCAGCCATACACGCTTTTTACTCCATAAGATGTGGCTTCAAGTGCTATGTACTACGAAACTTTTTGTTTTCATCCGAGCACCTCAGTACTGTAGTTATTTTCTGTTGCTTTACAAACTTCAGCGATGTAGATGATTTTGTTCCTATTATGACTTTCTTCCAGCTAATAGTAATAATAATAGCAAATGATAAGAAGAATATCAATACTAATGATAATAATAATGATGATTTTAGAAATAACTCTCTTGTATACATCTTGTGTACTTGCTTGTGCCGTTTGCACTTTTAATGAATTTATTAGTTAAAAAATGATGTCAATGACTCAATAACAACAACAAAAAATATTCATTATATATCTTTTCTTATTTGATGAGCCGGTAATGTAATTCTTTGCTTTTCAGGTTCTGGAGAGCTATGAACGTGCTTATATCAATATGGTCCGTGTCCAGCAGCTCTCAGAACTAGAGGAGGTTTGCTATGATATATCTAGGATTCCCTTTCTGTTTTAGTCATTAAATAAGTCACAATATGAGGAAAAATCTGTTTCTCTTACAGGTCATTGATTACTGTATGCTTCCCCTTGGAAACCCCGTTGCTGAAGGACGGCGAGCCCTTATTCGCAATATGTGGAATGAACGAATACAAGGAGTGAAACGAAATGTTGAGGTAGATATGTTTTACTTTTATGATGACGTATCTTACTTTCTGTAATGAGGTAGGTACCACTGTCAAACAAACTGGCATCTATTAAATGAGGATTAGTCCCAATTAGACATTAGTTTTTAAGCATAGTTAATTGTAGAAACTCTAGTTACTCTGAAAGTAAAAAATACTTCATGGTAGAGCTCAGATTTGGGCGAATGAATAAAAATGTTAAAGAAATGATGGGGATTGCTGCAATTAATATGTAATTCTTGTTAGTTTTAATTTTTTATTACAAACAATAATTTAAAGTTAGAAATGTTTGGCTAATCTTGCATTCTTAATGGTGCACGTAAGCATGCTTACTACTATGATGAATACAATGGATAAATACTGCTGGGCGGCTGAGCTTTACTTCTTCCTTTGGTAGTTTTGCTGGCGTTTGGCTTGAGTTAATGCTAACCACCTGCAGTTTCTCCATTATTTTTGTAGACTGCATAAAAAGGTGGCACAAAAAAATCCAAATCGGAATAGCTGTGATTTTGAAGTGCATTTGTTCATGTTAATTATCTTTAGAGAGATGGTATTTCTCCTGATGTATATGACAGCCTATTAAATGGTTTTGGAGGTTTATGGTTGTAAAAAGCAGGATTTGGTGTAGATAGTATTTCTCAGCATGTATATGACAGCGTATTAAATGGTTTTGGAGGTTTATGGTTGTAAAAGTCAGGATTTGGTGTAGATTGGTGGGTTTTACATATAGCATTGGATGGGGCAATTGGTGTTCTTCAGAAGTTAGGAGTTGCATCTGGATTGGACTCTAGAAAAGAAGGGTATGGGTTGGGAGAGGTTTCTGGGTCATTCCTCTTTTAAGAGCTACATTTCTGCTGCTACGATTCATTTGCTTCTTTCTAACCTTTCTGATGCTTGAATATTCAGGTCTGGCAGGCACTCCTGGCAGTTAGAGCACTTGTTCTACCTCCTACAGAAGATATTGAAACTTGGCTCAAGTTTGCTTCTCGTTGCCGAAAGAGTGGACGGATCAGCCAGGCTAGATCTACTTTAGTTAAACTCTTGCAGGTCTATTTAGCACATATGTTCCAACAAGTATGCTAAGTTTGAGACTTGTACACATTCTTGTTTGCTTAACTCAACTTTGTATGGAATCATTTTCAGTTTGACCCCGAAACTTCTCAAAATGTAAGGTACCGTGGGCCTCCTCAAGTAATGCTGGCATACCTGGAATACCAGTGGTCACTTGGAGAAGATGCTAAGCGCAAGGAAGCATTTGCTCAGCTGCAGGTTTAGCATATTTCTCGCCTTTTCACCCTCATGAATCCATGATCACTACTTTCTACTAGCACTCTACTGTGTAGTCCTCTTAGTACTAATTTTCTTGGCACAATTTTGTTCTAGAATTTGGCTATAGACCTAAGTACTCCAAGTATTCAAACAATTGCGTCAACTGACTATGTAAGCTGTACAAGTCCAAGCATCCCACTCATTGCCCGTGTATATCATAGACTTGGGACTTGGCAGTGGTCACTCTCTCCTGGATTCGATGACAATACTATTCAAGGTAATGACTCCATGTAATTTTTTTGTAGTTTTATGTTTCCTTTGAAGATTTGATTCAACTCCTATATTCACAAAGTTTCAAATTTTTATAGATATCCTTGTGGCATTTAAATATGCTACTCAATGTGCGAACAAATGGGTAAGAGCATGGCATACGTGGGCCTTGTTCAATACAGCAGTAATGGGCCATTATACTGTACGAGGTTTTTCCAATTTGGCAGTACAGTATGTTGTTGCAGCAGTCACGGGATATTTTCATTCAATAGCATGTGCAGCGAATGCTAAAGGAGTTGATGATAGTTTACAGGTAAACCAAATCTCAATCTGAGGCATTTTGGCAATGCAATCCTTTTCTTTGAATTATTCGGCCTGTGTAAAGAGGTTCTGTTCTGTACCCTATCTATATATACATCCTTTCCATTTCACCACCTTATGTGTGCTGCTTAAATGGGTATATAAGTGGTTTACCGTATCTGATGTTCCATTGTGAAAGGAGTTGCAATGTTTATGGATGTTGATAAAGCTGAGTTTTTATATTTTTTTATCTTGAAGAAATAATGCCGATAAATGCTTGTGTATCTTTGTATCCGTATATAGACATATTCACTTATTGGTATGTATATTTCCATATCATGATCTGCATTTCTACCACACGGCTGTCAATTGTACCCTGCACCTAGTCTATTCTTGGAGATATGGTATTCATGCTTCATTGGAATTCTGGATCATGCCTTGTTGCTGAGTCTTGACTCTAATAAAAATTTTCTATGGATCCTACTATTTGCTTCAGGATATACTTCGCCTTCTCACATTGTGGTTCAACCATGGAGCTAGTGAAGAAGTTCAAATAGCACTACGGAAAGGATTTGAACATGTTAATATTAACACATGGCTTGTGGTTTTACCTCAAATAATTGCCCGCATACATTCAAATAACTATGCTCTGAGAGAATTGATACAGTCGCTTTTGGTGCGAATCGGACAAAGTCATCCACAGGTTTGCTTTTGGTGGCTTCTATGTTCATGCTATCAATGTACTAACGGATTCAATATTTGTAACTATTTCATACTAATATTCTTAGATAGAGGAAGCGAGCAACTTCAATGAGAGGTTATCCCTTTTTTGGTTTTATCTTTCCCAAATCCCCTTTACTTGTTTCAGTTCATTATTTTCTCAACTCTCTCTCTCTCTCTCCCCCCACCCACCACAAGAAAAATTATTCATATTTATCTGGTTATGTTGTCATGTCCTTTTTGGTAATATTTTCTTGTCTATTGTTCATTTTTTATACAAATTTGTTGATAAAACTGGAATATTTCCTAAACTACAAATTAACTCAACTAACCTATGTTTATAAGGATCAAAGTGCAAGCAAGTGCAAACTCAATATACAATTCCATGAAACCTATTCAAGCGAGATGCCCAGTTGATTACCCTTAGACCATTTTACTTTATTGCTTGATTGTGGTAATGTTTCTGAGTAAACTATACTTCAAGTTCGTGAATGTGGTTACAATCTGAGGGATTTGTGGACAAGGTGAAATAATGTTGGTTGTCATATAACTTTGAAGGTCCACCTAGTTGTCTTTGCTGGTAAATACGAATACCCTGAAACTATATTTGAGAATGGAACAAGGTGTTTGGCCATGTTGGGAAGTAGAAACAACCCCTCATGGAGGAGCTACAAGGGTTTGATGTTCTCACATAAGAATGAACCTTGTCAGAGATTGAAAAGTTGATGAGGTTTTTAGTCAGCTAGAGGATTATTTTATTCAAGGAGGGGAGATGGAGACAGAAGTCGAGCTCTTTGGCTAAATATGAGAGATAAGATTAATTAAGTTTTCCATAATTCAGGACGCACGAATAACATGGATGGTCTCTATTTATTAGTGGTGTGGTTTTTTTAAGATAATACAGAATTCATTGAGCATATTTTGTTGTTCTAAAACAGTTCAGTTGGAGGCAAAAGGTGGATGGCAATATTTTTATTCAAATGGTGGGGGGAAAGCTTTATATGTTGTTTGACAGCATCTTCTAGGCGAGCGACTTAGATTATGTTTGGATGTTTCATCTTATTTAAAATTTTCATCTTATCTCATCTCATCATTACAACTTTTTTAAATTCTTATATAAAATATAATAAACAATTCAATTTTTTCAAATCCCAATACAACTTTTTCAAATTTCAATTTAACTTTTTCAAATCTTCAAACTAAAAAATAATATTTTAAATTTTAAAACAAAACACAAAATTCTTATCTCACCTCCCAAACATAATCTTATTGGAGTTGGTGGCCTCAGGCTTTGATGGTTTCATTTTGGCCTTCTTTAAGACCTGCTGGGAGGATCTCAAAAGTAAAAAATTTTTGTACTCCATGCTCAAGCCAAGTTTGTGAAAAGCCTCAATGCCACATTTATCACCCTTATCCTCAAGATAGTCGGGCTAAGGATATTAGGGATTTTCGTCCTATCAATTTAGTGGGTAGTGTTTATAAAATCATCTCCAAGGTTCTTGCTAGTAGGCTGGAAAAGATGTTGCAGAAGTTTATGTCTATTTCATCAAGGGGTGTCAAATTCTAGGCTAAGTTGCTATTTCCAATGAATGCCTTGATTGTTGAATCAGATCAGGGGCGCCAAGAGTGCTTTGCAAACTCGATTTAGGAAAAGGTGTATGATCATGTTAGAAAGGGTTTCTTGCTGTATATGTTGACGAGGTATGGCTTCAAAAAGAAATGGTGTGAGGGGATTGTACACTGTAACTGTACGATGCATGTCTCCATTTTGATTTAGGAAACCCCCCTCGGGCTTCTTTAAAACAGCTCTTGAGAATTGAGATGGGGATCTTTATAAACTCTTCTACGTTTATAGTGATAAGGGAGGTGCCAAATAGAATGCTGCAGGTTGCTGTGAATAGGAGACTGCTATTAGGTTTCTCAGTGGGTCTAGGAATAATGAGCAGTTTGTCTAGTCTCATCTCCTTTTTGATAAGCTGACTCAACTCACAGGATTTTGATTTGCAGCTAGTCAAGTAATCTAGAATTTGCACACCGATTTCTTCGGGCAGTTTAGGACTTAGAACCCTGTTCTTGTTTAACAAAGCTCTGTTGGGTAACTGGTTATGGCATTAAACCACGTAGAGAGAGGCTTTCTAGCGATTCTCATTGGAAGCTAAATTTGATAGGATGTGGGGGGAGAGTGGTCTTCATATTAGGTAAGTGGGGCTTTTGGGATTGGGGTGTGGAGAAACATTAGGAGCGATAGAGGGATTACTTTATTTGTGTTAGCTGCAAGTTCCCTGACCAGGAAAACAACATGCAACAAAACATTCAAATAAATGCTCCCTTTTTTCCTCCATATATCCCAACACAAATGCCCCACAATTTATNTGCCCCCCCCCCCCCCACCAAACACCATCCATGTTTAACAAGCATCCATGTTTAACAATATATTGGTATGGTGCTTATATTACAAGGCTTAGCTTCGACGAAGAGATCAAGCAAAATTTCCACTTTTCAAAGTAATGTCCTGCATTCAAGTTATCCAAGAATCAAGATCAAATTGACATGATGTGCTGTGTGAGGATCAGCCTTTGAGATGGCTTGCTATAAGGAGGCTTCAAACGCAAAACATTTGCGATCTTTAATATATATATATATATACAGATTCCAATGGAATGTCACTTTTATTAGATCAACACATGATTGGGAGGCAGAGTTGATCTCTTCGTTCTTTAATTGTTTGTACTCTTAGGTTGAGACAAGGCGATGATGATAAAATTTGTTGGCAACCTAGAAATTAGACATTACTGAAAAGGTGTTCATGGAATGCAGTTCTTGAAATGAATAAATATAAAGATTCCAACAGGTATTCATGGAATGTGTTGCAAGCCATATGTCCTCATTATAGATACCTTTCATTTTATTTTAATTATT
This sequence comes from Pterocarya stenoptera, assembly GCA_003123785.1. Lineage (NCBI taxonomy): Eukaryota > Viridiplantae > Streptophyta > Magnoliopsida > Fagales > Juglandaceae > Pterocarya > Pterocarya stenoptera. The sequence goes on from QEOT01000689.1 coordinate 65,002, forward strand.
TTTCTTCCACATGAATTATAATAATTCAATTCATTTCACAGGCTCTTATGTACCCTCTTCTGGTAGCTTGTAAATCAATAAGTTCTTTGCGTAAAGCTGCAGCCCAAGAAGTGGTTGACAAAGTTCGGCAGCATAGTGGTGTACTTGTCGATCAGGTGAAATGACTTATTGATTATAATTTTGTTATTTTTCTTTTTTATTGAAATTAGGAATTTATAAGTAGGTGCTTATCTACAGGCAGAACTTGTATCAAATGAATTAATCCGCGTTGCAATACTTTGGCATGAACTGTGGCATGACGCACTAGAAGAAGCTAGTCGTTTGTATTTCAGTGAACATAATATTGAGGGCATGCTGAAGGCATTGGAGCCATTGCACGAAATGCTCGAAGAAGGGGCTATGAGGAATAATACAACCATAAAAGAGAGGGCATTCATTGAGGTTTTAGTCTGATTTCCAGCAGTTTTTGTTCTGTATTATTTTTACATAACTAATAGATTGTGCTCATTTTGCATTGTTTGGATAGTATTATCATAAATTTCGCTCATAAACTCCTACGTTTAGCTAACTAAACCTCTCCAGGCTCCTAAACTTTTTATTGGAAGTTAGATCAAACCATTGCTTGGAAAAGTTTTTCAGAAATCTTGAAACTCTTCCACTTTGAACACATGAAGCATTGACACCACCTCTTTAGTTTTAATGGTCGGTTCTTTTACCTCATGCGGTTTTCAGGCATATCATCATGAATTACAAGAGGCCAATGAATGCTGCATGAAATATAAGAGAACTGGAAAAGATGCTGAGCTCAATCAGGTATGAATTCTTTCAAAAGTAATTTGGTTCTTTATTTTCTAGCTATTTCTATTCTTTTTAACGAATAAAATTGTAATGAAAATAATGAGTATTATCATAACCTATCATGTAAACTTTTACAGAACTGTAGTTNATGTCCTCATTATAGATACCTTTCATTTTATTTTAATTATTTTTCTTCCACATGAATTATAATAATTCAATTCATTTCACAGGCTCTTATGTACCCTCTTCTGGTAGCTTGTAAATCAATAAGTTCTTTGCGTAAAGCTGCAGCCCAAGAAGTGGTTGACAAAGTTCGGCAGCATAGTGGTGTACTTGTCGATCAGGTGAAATGACTTATTGATTATAATTTTCTTATTTTTCTTTTTTATTGAAATTAGGAATTTATAAGTAGGTGCTTATCTACAGGCAGAACTTGTATCAAATGAATTAATCCGCGTTGCAATACTTTGGCATGAACTGTGGCATGACGCACTAGAAGAAGCTAGTCGTTTGTATTTCAGTGAACATAATATTGAGGGCATGCTGAAGGCATTGGAGCCATTGCACGAAATGCTCGAAGAAGGGGCTATGAGGAATAATACAACCATAAAAGAGAGGGCATTCATTGAGGTTTTAGTCTGATTTCCAGCAGTTTTTGTTCTGTATTATTTTTACATAACTAATAGATTGTGCTCATTTTGCATTGTTTGGATAGTATTATCATAAATTTCGCTCATAAACTCCTACGTTTAGCTAACTAAACCTCTCCAGGCTCCTAAACTTTTTATTGGAAGTTAGATCAAACCATTGCTTGGAAAAGTTTTTCAGAAATCTTGAAACTCTTCCACTTTGAACACATGAAGCATTGACACCACCTCTTTAGTTTTAATGGTCGGTTCTTTTACCTCATGCGGTTTTCAGGCATATCATCATGAATTACAAGAGGCCAATGAATGCTGCATGAAATATAAGAGAACTGGAAAAGATGCTGAGCTCAATCAGGTATGAATTCTTTCAAAAGTAATTTGGTTCTTTATTTTCTAGCTATTTCTATTCTTTTTAACGAATAAAATTGTAATGAAAATAATGAGTATTATCATAACCTATCATGTAAACTTTTACAGAACTGTAGTTAAGAGACATTTGCTTCCTTTCTTAATGGAGCTTGCTTTAATGAATTTTTTGCATCACGTTCTAGCTCCTTGTTTTGTAACTAGGTGTATGCTGTTTGTATACCTCCTGTGGACTTGGGCTATGCCTATTTACTACTATCAATAAAATGATATTTTACTTAGAGAAAAAAAAAAAAGGAGAGAGAGAGAGAAAGAGAGAGAGAGACTACTATCTCTTTGTGTGTGTAAAAATCAGGAACACCACTATGATTCCTGACATCTTGTTGGGTCCTTCTACAAGGTTGGGAGGATTAGAAATTTTCTACATAAATTGATGCCCCGTGGCATTGGTCCTCTTCAATCAGCTTTCGGTGTCCATCTCATTAAAATAGCTGAAGATGCCATTGCATGTGAACCCACCTTCCCCAGTTTGCATGTCACTTCATTTTCAAGCTACCATTACATTCATTATTGTGAATAGGAAAATAAACTCCTGTATCCATATCAAACTGAGACCTCAACCTATATATCTTAAGGAATGGAAGTTGGGTAGCAATTGAGGATAGGATGTGCAACGAAGACTTGCGTATGCATCTAGAAAAAGAATGGGTTGACTGAAATTGAAGAAGTGAATAGCTTCACTGTGCTGCAACCCATTTTCCGGTTTAGTAACCACCACAAAGTCTTCAGAAACCAACCCAATCCCAACTCTTATCATCAAGCCCCGAGTCCCCATTCTCAATGGAGGTGGT
>QEOT01000689.1:80270-103996 GCA_003123785.1 Pterocarya stenoptera
CTGGTTGGATGTCACCGTTCAACCTCATGCCCACAGGGAAGGAAAAGAAACCCTACCACCAGCGATGAAACAGGGAATTTGGGACTCGTTTTCTTGATTTCTTTGGTATCGTTTTGTTTTGTCCAGAACTAGTAGATACTGGAGATGGTTAATTAATGACGATGAAGGCCACGACGCAGTAACAATAACAATAATAATAATAATAACAACGTTATTACAATGGATTTAGGGAGCGGGATGTTCAATGAAATGAACCAAATCGAACTGGAAATATGGAATCTTCCCGGGCGGTGAATTCGAACTCCAAGGATTCGTTTTGTTTTTCCTGCTCTGTCTGTGTCACTGAGAGGCAGGGCGTAGAAAGGTGTGGCTTGCCTGGGTTTCTCTTTGTCTCTTCTATAGTATTCCCTCTTCTTCCTTCCATCTGCCTCTCTCCATATTCCAAATTTAGCGCGTGCGTGCATTTATATATCTCATCTCATCCAAGTGTTAGAACAGAGACAGGGATGAGAGAGACAGAGCAGTTAGTGGGGGTGCTGAACACACTCGCAATTGTAATTTTATATATTTATATACATGAAAGATTGTGGAGGAAGACCGAAGATTTGGAAGCTTCGACTGTCTGGGATTTTCCTCTTCTTTTTTTTTTTTTCTCGTGTTTACCTATTTTACACTCCCATTCCTCGTGCACTCCGATTGGGGTGTTGCATGGCATCGTAGGTTGGACTGTGATCACTGCCAGTTCAAATCTCGTCTTCCAGAGCCTGATTGTTTCCGATTCATATTCTCTCATTCTACACAAAGATCCTTCAACTGTTCTTACATCTCTCCTCTCTCTTTGGTCATATTATCTCTTCACAAACATATTGATATGTACTATATATACAGTCAAAATTGTCTCTTTATATTTTTAGAAACAAAACAACATCGTTTTGTCAATATATGCAAAATGTCCATTCATTCTTCCTCCTCAATCTGGCTCCCGAATCACCGACATTATCCAACCCAGAATTTTAGAATTCCAAAATCAGATTATATATGATCAACTAATTTCTTGCTGCCAATAAATTAGCTGTGCTTTGGCTACTGCCCCCCAAGTAAACCTTTCCTCTCAGATAGAGCCTAGAGGCAAATTTTTTATTTTTTTTTATAAGCAAGCATCAGATTCATATATTACTGCTAAAATGTTCACATAGTATCATATTAAATGGTCATAATACAGGAAAACAAATAGGAAGGCTCTTTTCCACTATAGAAATCAAGTAAGCATGGTGGAATAGAAATAATTGGGATGCTTCCAAAAAAATTTTAGGCATCTGTCAATTGTCCAATTTCATGCGTTCATCGATTATGATCTCGATGTATTTTGATCAGGTTCCAGCTTTCAAATGATTTTCAGAAAATTGTTTGCATCTCTTACTATTGGCTCCATGGACCAATCTGCACATTCATCTGGATTTTCAACTGCTTGTATGGCCACTATTGAATATCTTATGATTGTAATTTTCTTTATATCATATTCAATCAATGCTTCAATTCCTAGAGGCAACTTAAATAAGAGTAGGCAGGATATTTTTTTTTCAAAATATCTTGAATTAAATTATATTGTTTTTTTATATGATTAATTTTAACAAGAATAAAACCACTTACCAAAACTTGAATTTATAAATAGTTGGGACTTGGGAGTTGGGGCCTCATGTCCCAACACAAGGGCCCTCGTGTATTTCAATTCCAAAAACAAATAATAATAATAATAAATCATGTCACCATCATTAATGTGGTACAAAGCTTTTGGTATCAAAATTGGTGATTAATGGACCACTACGCAGCATCTTTATGCCCATGAAGATACTAAATCATGGGTTATGAAGATTTTTGTATTAAAATGTGAATGGACAACTTGCGACTTGCAGCTGTACTACCGGATACAGATTCGGGTATCAAAATCGTTATATGGACAAGACGTTTGCAAATCAATTATGCCTTTTTATGTTCTTTAAATAAAATATTTATTTTATAAATTTTATTTAATTTATCTAAAATTATCTTATCTCATCTCACTATTTAAATGAATCTTCTATTTAACAAAATAAATTTAAAATGTGACAGCCAATAGGGAGAAGAAAAAGAAAAAGCCAAAAAAAAAAAAAACAAAAGTGGGTGATCCAACATTTAGGATTTGTGTTGCGGGTTAAGCTAAGTAAGTAGCGATGGAGACATAACTTTTTATAATTTTAGTTTTTTTAAAAATAATTTATAAAATAATAATATCCTTATAATTTTTTAAAACAAAACTAAAATAAAAATAAAAAATTGTATGTTTGATAGCAACAAATTTATTTTAAATAAAAAATAATAATTATAGTCAGTGTACAAATCTTACATAATCATTTTAAAAAAATTAAATAAATATAAAATTTACATAAAAAAATTAATTTTTTAAGAATAAATTTCTATCATTTTTAAATCGATTCGACGTCATTTACATATTACGTAACAGTTTGTAACATTTTTAAATAAGACGATCCAGTTGAGGAAGTAAACATTGCTGACTTCCAAATAATTAAATAAGTCACATCTGGGTCTTTCAAGTAATAAAAGCATAATGTCAGTAGATGTCACAAGCTCTACGAATATGCCCTAATTAGAAATAAAAAATAAGCAGAGAATATGCGCATAGAATAGACTTTATAGATAAAGCCAGAATTTAGTAAGTATTTATGGGCAGCCTTTACTGCAACACACGCACATACTATTCAACGATATATATTGTTCCCCAATTAAGGGGGTAAATACGCGTTGCAAATGTTTTTTTTTTTAATTTTAATTTTTTTTTAAAGAAACAAGATACGCATGAGAAATATATTGGTCATTGTGAATGTGGTTGATCCCCGATCACCTATCCTAACTAAAGTAAGGTAGATTTTTCCAAGTTTAGGCCATAAAACATATACATATATATATATATGAATATAATGTTCCAAACATTGGGGCCTTAGTTCGTCACATTAAGTTGTATCATGTTTTAATAAAGAAAAAGAATATGCATCAGTTACTATTTATTCAAATATTTTAAATTTATTTTTTTATTTATTTTATAAAATATGTAAGTATTTTTTACAAGATATATATAGAGCGAAATGGTAAGTAGTAACTGAAATAAGAATTTTTCTTAATAAATTATTTTCGTGGAGAAAGGGGTCTCTTAAAGGAAGCATATACCCTGTGAAAAAATTTATTGAACCTCTTACTATTCACACAACCTCCACACTGCATATTTTTTAATTTTTAATTTTTATTAAATATTTAATATATGAATAATGAATAAAAAAATTAAATTAGTTTAAAAAGAATAAACTCAAAAAAAAAATTTTTAATATTAAAAAATTTAAAAAATGTGATGTGTGGAGATTGAAGAGGTAGCGTAGTATTTCTCATATCCTTTATCCATCCAAGCATAGATGCAGGTGCCATTATGTGGCTTTATGATAAGAAGTGAAGGCTCACGAATCACGATCATGCACCGTATTATAATAATGAACGCAATGCATTTGATTCGTGAGCCCATGACGTGTTATTTCTCATCCACAACACGTTTTTTTCTTTGTTGCTTTTACGTTTTCTCTCTCTCTCTACTCCCATTGAGAGAGAGAGAGAGATCTTGGTGGTCAATCTACTGGATTTGAGGCTTAGTTCATTGGGATGGCCTTTTATTAGTTGTAGGCGGGTCAATTTAGCTGAGTTGTGAGAAGTAATTCAGCCTATTAAGAGTGTATAAAACTAGTGCTGAAGCCTTGCATTAAAGCCCATTCTTGGAGACTACTACCCTTTGGTAAAACATATGGTAAAAGAGTAACGCTAATGCAGAAGTATTACGCAGGCTTTTTGTATCTCATCAAGAAAAAGTGAATTTTTCAATTTTTTTTTTTTAAATGGTGGGGTATACTCTTTTATCAAATATATGTGCGAAGCTGGTACATTTTAGGCATGCATTGTAATTTTTTTTTTGGTTCTTTCTCTGGGCCTTTTAGTTGTTGGTGAAAAAAATACAGGGAAATGGATTGCAACAAAAGGTAAGAGCAATAATCTTAAGCCTCCTAATTAGAGGGCTTCTCGCAAATGTGTCTTTTATCCCTCTGTCGGACTTCCGAGATTTTTCACGTGGGAAGTATATTTGAATCTTCTCCTCCAAGCCACTTTTCTCTGGTCATTGCATTTTTCTTTTTTGTCTTATCGTGTAATGTTAGGTATAAAGATAAGTTAGATATAAGTTTTTTATAAAAAAAAATATATATTTTATTAATAAATATATTTTTTTAATATATCCTTGTTTTTTTATAAAAATTTATATAAAAACTTATTTATTTAAAATTTATACGAATCATTACGCTTGTTTAACCTCACTTTCAAGACTGTCATTTCTTTTTAGATTTTGTTATACAAACTTTTCCACACTTCATACTCTATATTTTTTAAATTTTTTAAAATTTTTAATATTTTTTTAATATATATATTTTAAAATTATTTCAAATTTTCTATTCATTATTTATATAATAATTATTTAATATAAGAAAAAAATAATAAAAATATAGTGTGTAAAACTTATATAAATAGTAAGAAGTATACAGATTTTTTCTTTCTTTCTCACTGTTATGACTCTGGACCCAACCGTAAGCCAGGGAGTCCAAATGCTGCAGGCAGGAAAGTGACACTACTGCAGATATCACCACAAAAAATAAAGCCAACCCCAACCCCGGGAGGTTAGTTGACCGTTAAATCGGGACAGCTTACTGACTCGTCCTAGTCCCGCTAACGCCCTTTTCACTTGTCCCGCATCTTTCAAACTTTTTAATGCATAAAACCTGAGAAAATAGTTAGTACGTTGTTGGTACAGACACTCCCTAATCACTCCTAAAACTAACAGCATTTTATAAAAATATCCTCCTTTTATATCAATTATTGTGAAAGTAATATATTGTATCTTATTTATTTTGAATGGAATATTTTCCATCCTAAATCCCCGGCACCCCTCTACCTCGCCTTGGAAGCTCCACCATCCAAACTCCTGCGGGGTTTTCGATCCAAAACTGCCTGAATCTTATCGATAACTCTGTTTTCTTTAGTAGTCAAACTGTTTCAATCACAAGTAAGTCTTTGAACTCTGACATTTTATCAGCAAGTCAAGTCCTCATCGATAAGTTCATTTGGGAGCCTTTAGTTTTCGGTCCATGGCGGTCGTCCGGGATTTAAGTCTTATGCGTGGTACTATAATCACGAAAATCCCATGTTTGGAATCGAAGAATTGGGTCTTTGGAAGCCCCTTTTTTGGTGGCGGGTTTTGTTGCAATGGAGGGAAGATGAAGGGAAAGGTTGGGATTGGAGTAAGAGCAATGGTGCGAGTGAGTGGGGAGGAATCGGAAGGTTTACGGGATTGCAAGGGTTTAAGAGGAGTTTTGGGGTTTGATGTGGTTTCGGAGGGGGAGTTGAGTNCTACCTCGCCTTGGAAGCTCCACCATCCAAACTCCTGCGGGGTTTTCGATCCAAAACTGCCTGAATCTTATCGATAACTCTGTTTTCTTTAGTAGTCAAACTGTTTCAATCACAAGTAAGTCTTTGAACTCTGACATTTTATCAGCAAGTCAAGTCCTCATCGATAAGTTCATTTGGGAGCCTTTAGTTTTCGGTCCATGGCGGTCGTCCGGGATTTAAGTCTTATGCGTGGTACTATTATCACGAAAATCCCATGTTTGGAATCGAAGAATTGGGTCTTTGGAAGCCCCTTTTTTGGTGGCGGGTTTTGTTGCAATGGAGGGAAGATGAAGGGAAAGGTTGGGATTGGAGCAAGAGCAATGGTGCGAGTGAGTGGGGAGGAATCGGAAGGTTTACGGGATTTCAAGGGTTTAAGAGGAGTTTTGGGGTTTGATGTGGTTTCGGAGGGGGAGTTGAGGGAGAAGGGGTTTATGGGAATGAGGAAGACGAAGCTCGTGTGCACAATAGGACCGGCGTGTTGCTCTTTGGAGGATTTGGAGAAGTTGGCATTGGGAGGGATGAATATGGCTAGGCTTAATATGTGTCATAATGCGAGGGAGTGGCACCGAGATGTGATTAGGAAGATTAAGCGCTTAAATGAGGAAAAAGGATTTTGTGTTTCGGTTATGATTGATACTGAAGGTAGTCAGATTCATGTGGTGGATCATGGAGCTCCTTCCTCTGTCAAAGCAGAGGTAAATGCATTGAACTCACTAATTGGTTTTGACCGTGTCTAGAAAAAATTCAACATAGATGTTAACTAGGGAAAAAAGATGAGTACGGCCTCCTTTTATGTTTTGTTCACAATGCTGATCTGTCATGAGAAAGATGCAATTTTAATAGATTCACCTTCTAATGTGATCATCAGGATGGTTCAATCTGGCTGTTTACAGCACAAAAGTTTGAGGGTTCGCGTTCATTCACTGTTCAAGCTAACTATGAAGGTTTTTCTGAAGGTAGTCGCATATTAATGCTAATTGAATAAAGAATCAGTTTCCCCGCCCACCTGCCTATCTTTTACATACATACATACATACTTTTGTATTATATATATATAATATATCTCTCTCAATTAACTTTACTGATATGAATTTGGCTATGATTTACTACCTGGGCAGGTATCGAGGTGGGAGATGAACTTATTATTGATGGCGGAATGGCAGGGTTTGAAGTAATAGAAAAGATTGGGAGTGATTTACGTTGTAAGTGCACTGACCCTGGTTTATTCCTACCTCGAGCCAAATTGAGCTTTTGGAGAGATGGGAAGCTGGTGGGGAGGAATTATGGGCTTCATACTCTATCAACTAAGGTTGATTTTCGCATGCTTTGTTCTTGAATTTTATTTTCCAGCCCGTTTGGCTTTTAGATTCTCTTTTTTCCACTTATGGACATATAAGTTTAACATAATGGCATGCTTTGGTTCATGTAACTATTGAATGTGAAGTTTCTTCGTCATTTCTGCAGCATTTGCTCTATACCAGCTTCCTGATTAAAGCATCAATGTGCCTGAAATCATCTTCTCTTCCCTCTTTTTCCCGACTTGTTTACTCGTCANTTTGGAGGATTTGGAGAAGTTGGCATTGGGAGGGATGAATATGGCTAGGCTTAATATGTGTCATAATGCGAGGGAGTGGCACCGAGATGTGATTAGGAAGATTAAGAGCTTAAATGAGGAAAAAGGATTTTGTGTTTCGGTTATGGTTGATACTGAAGGTAGTCAGATTCATGTGGTGGATCATGGAGCTTCTTCCTCTGTCAAAGCAGAGGTAAATGCATTGAACTCACTAATTGGTTTTGACCGTGTCTAGAAAAAATTCAACATAGATGTTAACTAGGGAAAAAAGATGAGTACGGCCTCCTTTTATGTTTTGTTCACAATGCTGATCTGTCATGAGAAAGATGCAATTTTAATAGATTCACCTTCTAATGTGATCATCAGGATGGTTCAATCTGGCTGTTTACAGCACAAAAGTTTGAGGGTTCGCGTTCATTCACTGTTCAAGCTAACTATGAAGGTTTTTCTGAAGGTAGTCGCATATTAATGCTAATTGAATAAAGAATCAGTTTCCCCGCCCACCTGCCTATCTTTTACATACATACATACATACTTTTGTATTATATATATATATAATATATCTCTCTCAATTAACTTTACTGATATGAACTTGGCTATGATTTACTACCTAGGCAGGTATCGAGGTGGGAGATGAACTTATTATTGATGGCGGAATGGCAGGGTTTGAAGTAATAGAAAAGATTGGGAGTGATTTACGTTGTAAGTGCACTGACCCTGGTTTATTCCTACCTCGAGCCAAATTGAGCTTTTGGAGAGATGGGAAGCTGGTGGGGAGGAATTATGGGCTTCATACTCTATCAACTAAGGTTGATTTTCGCATGCTTTGTTCTTGAATTTTATTTTCCAGCCCGTTTGGCTTTTAGATTCTCTTTTTTCCACTTATGGACATATAAGTTTAACATAATGGCATGCTTTGGTTCATGTAACTATTGAATGTGAAGTTTCTTCGTCATTTCTGCAGCATTTGCTCTATACCAGCTTCCTGATTAAAGCATCAATGTGCCTGAAATCATCTTCTCTTCCCTCTTTTTCCCGACTTGTTTACTCGTCGTGAAAACATGAAAAGTGTTTGAAACAATTTTGAACAGAATCACTGATTAGATGCCTCATCTGTCTTCAGATGATGCTACGAAACCCATAACTATAGAATATCTTTTCATCATCATAAATTCATAATTTATATTGTCTGATCCACAGGATTGGGCTGACATTGAATTTGGAGTTTCTGAAGGTGTCGATTTCATTGCCATGTCATTTGTAAATGATTCTGGTTCTGTCAGACATCTTAAGAACTACCTCTCCACCAAATCATCTGCGTAAGGAAGTGCACTGTCACAAATTCAATTTTAATCTTTTATTTTTGGCTGAGTTCTACATATTGATAGCTTTTTTTCCTCTTGAATAACATAATTGATTCTTCTTAAATTCTTTGACCTATCACCACTAATTGACAACTTGAAATTTCATCAATGCTAGTTTCTTCTGAAAATATGTGATTTGAGGCAGTATCTCTTCCCTGTGATTGAACTTAGCGCTACTTGCCCATGGTATGGTGATGGATCACCAGCGATGGAAAGAAACTTTATACGATTCCAACTCCCCCCACAATATGCTACAATCCTAGTTAACACTTATGACTTGTGATGTTTAGGTTTGCTAGATCACCCTTTTAATTTTCTGCTAAAAGTTGGAATGCATATTTTAATCAAGCTTATTGTTTTTGCTTGGAATAAATGTGCTTACTGTTTATTCATTGTCACTTTTTCTTCAAGTTTGCCTGAAAGAACTGAATAGTTCTCATTCACAGATCCACGAAGGTAGTGGCAAAGATAGAGAGCTTGGAGTCTGTACAGAAATTGAAAGAAATAATAGAGGCCTCAGATGGAATCATGGTGGCTCGGGGTGACCTTGGAGTTGAGATTCCACTTGAACAGATTCCTATCATGCAAGAAGAAATAGTTCATCTTTGCAGGCAACTAAACAAGCCAGTAATTGTAGCTTCTCAACTTCTTGGGTCTATGGTGGAATATCCCACCCCAACACGCGCTGAGGTACTATCCTACAAGTACAATAAGTACTACTACCACTGCTGTTATTATTTTGGTTATGAGGAATTCTGTATGGAAGAAAGGGGATTGTGCTTGAGGAATAATGCGTTAAACAGTAGGGACTTCTTGAACATTGTATTATTGATTCTATGGTTCGGTTCCATCAGGTTGCAGATGTTTCTGAAGCAGTTAGGCAGTATGCTGATGCACTGATGTTGTCCGGTGAGTCGGCTATTGGTATGTATGGACAGAATGCTCTTTCTGTCCTGCAGATGACCAGCAGTCGAATGGAATCATGGGGTCGTGTGGAAAATCAACAAAGTCGCCTCCATCAGTATCAACTTGGAGAATCATTGCCTGATCGAATTGCTGAACAGATATGCAAATGTGCTGCAGAAATGGGTAATTTCACAGCCCCCGTCTGATTCTACCATCCCCAATTCCAAAACTACCCGAATGGTAGCTGTTAGCTCTTCTAGTTGTGTGGTTTATTATTAAGGAGTTAGTAAAATGCAAATGATGTGACATTATAGATTGGTACACAAAAGCGTGCTCTCTATATCTCTCTGTCTCATTGCACACACCAAGTACTGTTGTTTTAGTAAGAAGACTGGATCCCAAATTTATTGCACGCACCAAGTACTTGGCATGTGAGAATTATATGTTTTAGTTTTTATGTTTTGTTAACTGGTGAACTACAACTATGTGCTGTGTCTGTAGCTAACAAACTTGGTGTGGATGCAATCTTTGTGTACACGAAGCATGGACACATGGCATCACTCCTGTCACGCAACCGTCCAAACCCTCCCATATTTGCATTCACGAATGATGATAGCACCCGTATGGCTCTGAATCTGCAGTGGGGAGTAATTCCGTTCCTTGTTGATTTATCAGCTGACATGGAAGCTAACATCTCAGAAACCATTGATCTGATAAAATCAGGAGGGATGCTGAAAGAGAGAGATGCTGTTTTGGTGGTCTCAGACGTCCCTCCAACCCGTGCAACCCCAATGGCTTTCCAATCAATCCAGGTCAAGACCATCACTTAGGGACTCAATCTTTCCATGATATGCTGTGTAACTAAATCCTAGGGTAGCTCAAATACTCGGATTATCATCCTTCAGGACTGAGTATTTGTGCAGATTGTAGTTTTGGTTTTATTTGTATTCAATGTTCATAACACACAAGTTTTAGTTAAAATTGGTGTCCCCTATTTGGTTGTAACTTGTAAGGAACTCTATGAGTTTCTTTGACGTGTCGTTGTAGATGAATTGCACATGTTTGTTGGAACTATATACATCTACTTGGAGGTATGTAATTTTGCTTGCTCTCTTCCTCAAAAATAGTCCAAGTTTTCAGGCTGTAGTTCAATCAGATGTTGCCAAATAAATACTTATATATACATGCGTGTGTGTGTATATTCTCTACGTGTGGGCTTTAATGGTGATAGGTCCTGCTTGATAATTTATGATTGCTAGCTCCCCATCGTACACGCAAGTCCAAAACCCCAAATCAGTACTAAAAAACAGCATTGTTTACGTTCTAATTTTGGGGTTGCCGTACTGCAGACTTCATATTTTTCAAAAACAAAACCACAATGTATGATATATATATATTTGAAGCAAATATATATATTTTTTTTTCGTTGAGTTATATTTAATTGTCTTTGTGTTAAGTAATTATAAATTTAAAATAATTTAAAAGATGATGACATGTTAAATAAAGTTCAATATAAAACACTGGTCCCGTTTCATCCATAAACCAACCTTCTTGTGGGACCTAAATATCCTCATCTCCTTTCATTTCTGCCAAATTACTTTTAAAAGGTCAATATATAAAATTTCTCAGTTAACGCCACAACTCTAGGAATTTGAGGCTACTACTGCCTGGTGCCTACTACCTTAGAAATAGAACTCCAATTTCTTTTATTTTCTTTTCTTTTTAAATTGTGTTGAAACTTTCATGAATTATTCATATGTTTAATTTAAAACAATGAAAAGGAACTAATGGAATATGTGAGATTTTAATTAGAATTTTGCTATAAATTAGTAATTGTTCATAAATAACGTGGATTTCTTTTTATAGAATGTTGGGATGTTTTTTTATAGAGTATAAAGATATTTTTTATAAGATATAAGGTGTGGAGCGGTGAATAGTGACTGATAAAAAAATTCTTTTAATTATTATAACATTTTCTCAATAAGTTAGTTTATTTATTATTTATTTTTAAATAATTTATAAAATTTATTATTTATTTAAAAATTAGGGAAAGACTCTAGAACAAGTTTCCTCTTGTCCGTATTCTAACCGCAACTTATAGCCACAAACCTGCCTGTACCTTCTCACCGGGCACGTTAGCCACAGGAAGCGCTCCCGCACTAAAATACGCCCCTTCCCCGCCTCCTCCTCCTCCTTCAGTCTCAAACCAATTCCTTTCTTTTTCTTATTTTCATTCTTTTGAACTCTGGCAATGAAATCGCTCTAGACTTCTGCTCCTGCTCGCTCCAAAGTTACCAAATGGCCTCTCTACAGATTTTGAAATCCGCTTTCACTCCGGTTTCAATTCCCCTGCCAAACTTCCCAGGAAAATCGAGCTTGGAATCGGATTCCAGGAAAAGGTTTCTGAGGTTTGGTTGGTGTAGGATCTCCAGGTACTATACGACCAAAAGTCTTAGGGTCTGTTGTGAAGCTCGAGACAGCGACAACCAAAGCAACGGCAAGCTTCTCCTACTCAGTCCATTCTTCTTCTTTCTTATTTCTTTCTCCGTCTTTATTTTCAGGTTTTTTTTTTATTTTTTATTTTTTATTTTTTATTGACACTTGTTTTTATTAGGGTAGGAGAAGAAAGTAACTAACTCTCTGTTTGTTTGCTGATAAAACTTAGTGAAGGAAACATGGAGTTTCCAAGAGCTCATATTTTAGGTTATTGTATTTAAAACTCGGTTTAAAGTACAGTAAAAGCGGTGCCTTTGTTAATTTTGTAATTTTCTGGGGTCGAGTATGGAAAATTGTAAGTACGTAGCTCTAATTTCTTTCTGGTCCCCAAAAGATTGTAGAAATTAAGCGTACTACTATTTTTTCTGTATGAGAGCTTTGATTTTGCGTACTGTTGTTGACAGAAAGCTAAAGATTTTATTTAATCTCTTAATAAAAGTGGAAGAATTTTGGGTAAATACGTTGGGCTAGACATCTCGGACCAATTCATGGTTAGTAAGTTGGCTTTCGCTCGCTCCTCCACTGTCAACCTAGGGGACGTATCGCCTGCCCGCTAGCAGTAACCACCAACAGCATAATAGGAAACTGGAATTCTTTTGGCCCCGGTCCGCTCCGCTCTGCTCTTTGGAAACTGGCTTCTTCGATTGATGAATTGTTTCTGAATGAGCTCGTCTTCCCAGGGACCAGGTGGTACTTAAAGGAAGATCGCTTCTAAAAAGGTGGTCTCTGATAATAAGGGAATTGCTCCTGCGCCTGCTGTGGCTGCAATTAGTGAATTCTATTTTGTTTGCCATCCAAACAAGCAAGGGATTGAGCTTTAGAAAGCCGTTGCAGCAAGAAAATGGATGCACACTCCTAACGCGCAACAGCTTTCACGCTGTTGCTTGTTCGTTAGCATTTTAGTTTTCTTGCTGGCCAAGTGAAATTTGTTTCCAGCTGACCATGCCTGGCCAGGAGTTGACCCTTGGTTCTTAGATGAGAGTGGGACACCTAGATATTCTTATGACCATGTTATTGTGTCGGAGCAGTCTAACACTGAGAGAGGTGATCCCGAGGTAACAAGGTTGATGAAGAAAGAGATAGATCACACATCTTGGCCAAATGCCAATCCTCCTAATTTGAAAGAGAAAAAGAGTGGAGTTTCAAGAACGAGATTCATATATTTTCTCATTTATTTTTATGAGTAAGAAGACACTAAGATGCACTCACAAGAGAGGTATAGAACTTCTGTTAATTTGCATCTTGCTCTTTTGATTGACGTAACTGAGTAGGTTATTCTACTGCATTGTTCTCAGGTCAAGAGGGCTTTATTTTGGTCCGTGTGTTCGAAACTGTGAAATGGCGCCATGCTGATTACCAAGTTAGGAATTTTTTTTTTTGCTTAATTATTAAAACTATCCGAATGTGGAATTTAGGATCTCAATATGAGATGAGATGGATAAAATATTGTTATAATATAATTTTTATTTTGAGATTTGAAAAAGTTGAATTGTTTATTGTATTTTGTGTGGGAGTTTGAGNCTATGGTTCGGTTCCATCAGGTTGCAGATGTTTCTGAAGCAGTTAGGCAGTATGCTGATGCACTGATGTTGTCCGGTGAGTCGGCTATTGGTATGTATGGACAGAACGCTCTTTCTGTCCTGCAGATGACCAGCAGTCGAATGGAATCATGGGGTCGTGTGGAAAATCAACAAAGTCGCCTCCATCAGTATCAACTTGGAGAATCATTGCCTGATCGAATTGCTGAACAGATATGCAAATGTGCTGCAGAAATGGGTAATTTCACAGCCCCCGTCTGATTCTACCATCCCCAATTCCAAAACTACCCGAATGGTAGCTGTTAGCTCTTCTAGTTGTGTGGTTTATTATTAAGGAGTTAGTAAAATGCAAATGATGTGACATTATAGATTGGTACACAAAAGCGTGCTCTCTATATCTCTCTGTCTCATTGCACACACCAAGCACTGTTGTTTTAGTAAGAAGACTGGATCCCAAATTTATTGCACGCACCAAGTACTTGGCATGTGAGAATTATATGTTTTAGTTTTTATGTTTTGTTAACTAGTGAACTACAACTATGTGCTGTGTCTGTAGCTAACAAACTTGGTGTGGATGCAATCTTTGTGTACACGAAGCATGGACACATGGCATCACTCCTGTCACGCAACCGTCCAAACCCTCCCATATTTGCATTCACGAATGATGATAGCACCCGTATGGCTCTGAATCTGCAGTGGGGAGTAATTCCGTTCCTTGTTGATTTATCAGCTGACATGGAAGCTAACATCTCAGAAACCATTGATCTGATAAAATCAGGAGGGATGCTGAAAGAGAGAGATGCTGTTTTGGTGGTCTCAGACGTCCCTCCAACCCGTGCAACCCCAATGGCTTTCCAATCAATCCAGGTCAAGACCATCACTTAGGGACTCAATCTTTCCATGATATGCTGTGTAACTAAAGCCTAGGGTAGCTCAAATACTCGGATTATCATCCTTCAGGACTGAGTATTTGTGCAGATTGTAGTTTTGGTTTTATTTGTATTCAATGTTCATAACACACAAGTTTTAGTTAAAATTGGTGTCCCCTATTTGGTTGTAACTTGTAAGGAACTCTATGAGTTTCTTTGACGTGTCGTTGTAGATGAATTGCACATGTTTGTTGGAACTATATACATCTACTTGGAGGTATGTAATTTTGCTTGCTCTCTTCCTCAAAAATAGTCCAAGTTTTCAGGCTGTAGTTCAATCAGATGTTGCCAAATAAATACTTATATATACATGCGTGTGTGTGTGTATATTCTCTACGTGTGGGCTTTAATGGTGATAGGTCCTGCTTGATAATTTATGATTGCTAGCTCCCCATCGTACACGCAAGTCCAAAACCCCAAATCAGTACTAAAAAACAGCATTGTTTACGTTCTAATTTTGGGGTTGCCGTACTGCAGACTTCATATTTTTCAAAAACAAAACCACAATGTATGATATATATATATATATATTTGAAGCAAATATATATATTTTTTTCGTTGAGTTATATTTAATTGTCTTTGTGTTAAGTAATTATAAATTTAAAATAATTTAAAAGATGATGACATGTTAAATAAAGTTCAATATAAAACACTGGTCCCGTTTCATCCATAAACCAACCTTCTTGTGGGACCTAAATATCCTCATCTCCTTTCATTTCTGCCAAATTACTTTTAAAAGGTCAATATATAAAATTTCTCAGTTAACGCCACAACTCTAGGAATTTGAGGCTACTACTGCCTGGTGCCTACTACCTTAGAAATAGAACTCCAATTTCTTTTATTTTCTTTTCTTTTTAAATTGTGTTGAAACTTTCATGAATTATTCATATGTTTAATTTAAAACAATGAAAAGGAACTAATGGAATATGTGAGATTTTAATTAGAATTTTGCTATAAATTAGTAATTGTTCATAAATAACGTGGATTTCTTTTTATAGAATGTTGGAATGTTTTTTATAAAGTGTAAAGATATTTTTTATAAGATATAAGGTACGGAGCGGTGAATAGTAACTGATAAAAAAAATTCTTTTAATTATTATAACATTTTCCCAATAAGTTAGTTTATTTATTATTTATTTTTAAATAATGTATAAAATTTATTATTTATTTAAAAATTAGGGAAAGACTCTAGAACAAGTTTCCTCTTGTCCGTATTCTAACCGCAACTTATAGCCACAAACCTGCCTGTACCTTCTCACCGGGCACGTTAGCCACAGGAAGCGCTCCCGCACTAAAATACGCCCCTTCCCCGCCTCCTCCTCCTCCTTCAGTCTCAAACCAATTCCTTTCTTTTTCTTATTTTCATTCTTTTGAACTCTGGCAATGAAATCGCTCTAGACTTCTGCTCCTGCTCGCTCCAAAGTTACCAAATGGCCTCTCTACAGATTTTGAAATCCGCTTTCACTCCGGTTTCAATTCCCCTGCCAAACTTCCCAGGAAAATCGAGCTTGGAATCGGATTCCAGGAAAAGGTTTCTGAGGTTTGGTTGGTGTAGGAGCTCCAGGTACTATACGACCAAAAGTCTTAGGGTCTGTTGTGAAGCTCGAGACAGCGACAACCAAAGCAACGGCAAGCTTCTCCTACTCAGTCCATTCTTCTTCTTTCTTATTTCTTTCTCCGTCTTTATTTTCAGGTTTTGTTTTTTTTTTTTTTTTTTATTGACACTTGTTTTTATTAGGGTAGGAGAAGAAAGTAACTAACTCTCTGTTTGGTTACTGAGAAAACTTAGTGAAGGAAACATGGAGTTTCCAAGAGCTCATATTTTAGGTTGTTGTATTTACTCGGTTTAAAGTACAGTAAAAGCGGTGCCTTTGTTAATTTTGTAATTTTCTGGGGTCGAGTATGGAAAATTGTAAGTACGTAGCTCTAATTTCTTTCTGGTCCCCAAAAGATTGTAGAAATTAAGCGTACTACTATTTTTTCTGTATGAGAGCTTTGATTTTGCGTACTGTTGTTGACAGAAAGCGAAAGATTTTATTTAATCTCTTAATAAAAGTGGAAGAATTTTGGGTAAATACGTTGGGCTAGACATCTCGGACCAATTCATGGTTAGTAAGTTGGCTTTCGCTCGCTCCTCCACTGTCAACCTAGGGGACGTATCGCCTGCCCGCTAGCAGTAACCACCAACAGCATAATAGGAAACTGGAATTCTTTTGGCCCCGGTCCGCTCCGCTCTGCTCTTTGGAAACTGGCTTCTTCGATTGATGAATTGTTTCTGAATGAGCTCGTCTTCCCAGGGACCAGGTGGTAGTTAAAGGAAGATCGCTTCTAAAAAGGTGGTCTCTGATAATAAGGGAATTGCTCCTGCGCCTGCTGTGGCTGCAATTGGTGAATTCTATTTTGTTTGCCATCCAAACAAGCAAGGGATTGAGCTTTAGAAAGCCGTTGCAGCAAGAAAATGGATGCACACTCCTAACGCGCAACAGCTTTCGCGCTGTTGCTTGTTCGTTAGCATTTTAGTTTTCTTGCTGGCCAAGTGAAATTTGTTTCCAGCTGACCATGCCTGGCCAGGAGTTGACCCTTGGTTCTTAGATGAGAGTGGGACACCTAGATATTCTTATGACCATGTTATTGTGTCGGAGCAGTCTGACACTGAGAGAGGTGATCCTGAGGTAACAAGGTTGATGAAGAAAGAGATAGATCACACATCTTGGCCAAATGCCGATCCTCCTAGTTTGAAAGAGAAAAAGAGTGGAGTTTCAAGAACGAGATTCATATATTTTCTCATTTATTTTTATGAGTAAGAAGACACTAAGATGCACTCACAAGCGAGGTATAGAACTTCTGTTAATTTGCATCTTGCTCTTTTGATTGACGTAACTGAGTAGGTTATTCTACTGCATTGTTCTCAGGTCAAGAGGGCTTTATTTTGGTCCGTGTGTTCGAAACTGTGAAATGGCGCCATGCTGATTACCAAGTTAGGAATTTTTTTTTTGCTTAATTATTAAAACTATCCGAATGTGGAATTTAGGATCTCAATATGAGATGAGATGAATAAAATATTGTTATAATATAATTTTTGTTTTGAGATTTGAAAAAGTTGAATTGCTTATTGTATTTTGTGTGGGAGTTTGAAAAGTTGTAATGGTAACCAAACCAGGTCTTAATAACTGATTGTGCCGGGAATGCCTCTAGGAGTGCAAAACCTTTCATCAGAACTCTCTCTCCCTCTCTCTCTCTCTCTCACCCCTCTGTGTGCGTGTTTAGTGTTTATTAATGATTTTATATTGAAGTACCCTAACACAATAAGATCTCACTGTAGTAAATACCGGCCCCACCACTGTTCTTCAACTCATTGTTACTCTGGATGGTGACGATGTTATGGACTGTGAACCAATTTACCCCTCGATCTCATAGCTTGATGGCATATATACATATTACANCTCTCTCTCCCTCTCTCTCTCTCTCTCACCCCTCTGTGTGCGTGTTTAGTGTTTATTAATGATTTTATATTGAAGTACCCTAACACAATAAGATCTCACTGTAGTAAATACCGGCCCCACCACTGTTCTTCAACTCATTATTACTCTGGATAGTGACGATGTTATGGACTGTGAACCAATTTACCCCTCAATCTCATAGCTTGATGGCATATATACATATTACAAACACCTTGGGGTTAGTTTCAAAAATGTCTTTCACAACCTTGCTTTTTGAAGATGTTCAATTATTTTGTAGCTTGGTTGGATGTTCTATTTAACCCTTGTGATGAATTAATTTGCAATTTTTTTCCTGCTGACTTAATTATCAAAAAAAAAAAAAAAATCCTGTTGAGNTCAATCTCATAGCTTGATGGCATATATACATATTACAAACACCTTGGGGTTAGTTTCAAAAATGTCTTTCACAACCTTGCTTTTTGAAGATGTTCAATTATTTTGTAGCTTGGTTGGATGTTCTATTTAACCCTTGTGATGAATTAATTTGCAATTTTTTTCCTGCTGACTTAATTATCAAAAAAAAAAAAAAAATATCCTGTTGACTCCTTGGAAATGCAGTACAATACTCCTTAATGATGATTTCACTTTTGGTGTCTCACATGACCAATATTTTTCAGGTGAAGAACCCCCTGAGTCATTATTTATGAAGGAACTGAGGAAGAGGGGCATGACTCCAACTTCATTGCTTGAAGAAACAAAAAGGAGCAACTATGGACTGGATAATGAAACAAATTTGAAGGAAGAAGATAGAGGATTCTCGAATAGAAATGCAGTCTCAACTGAGCTTGAGAAAAGCCTATCTAATCAAAGAGAGCGCTCCATGGCGTTGAACAGTGAAGGACTTGAGGTCCAAATTTTTCCTTTTTTATTTTAATCTAATAGTCTTACCTCAACGTTTTCATTGGCATTATCTTGAATCAATTTGTCCAGACACTGGTTCAGAGGCTTGGAACCAGTGTCTGTTTTATATGCTTTCAATGTTTTATTCTGTTGAACTCATCCAGCATAGTGTATAGTTTTTTTTTTTTTATCAGTATGCAGCATAGTGGATAGTAAAATCAATTTACCTCAAAGGTTCAGGAGTGGTCTTAGGTCAGTGGAAAATATCCTTTTTCAGAGACAAAAAGCAAATATTCTCTAATGGAGACAAAAGGAAGAAGTTCCCTTTATTAATCCTTCTTTGTGCGTTGCTGAACTGGTTTCTGGTTGCTCAGTTCTGTTTTGTTGTGCTTGTTATATCTTGTGTCTGTAACAGCTATCCCGGTGGTGTCTGTAGCAGTTTTGCGTTGGTCTTGTTGTGTTTGAAGCAGATGTGCCTTGGAGCTGTGTTGTTGCTTGTGTTTATCTCGTCTGGTCGGTTATGGAAATGTCTACAGTATTTATAGTGACACTTTGTATGGCATTATATGGGGGTATGCCCCCTTAAAAATGAACTTGGGTACTCTTTCTTCAATGAAGCTGAAGTTACACAAAAATTTGAAGAAAAAAAAAAAAAAAAAGAGGAAAGGGGGAAACATGAAACATAATTCCAAGTAGCCATTAGTACACAATTTTAGAGTGATAGATCTTCTTGAACTGAGTTTATCTAATCTTGTTTGTAATCAATGTCCACCATACAATTGTCAAAACCTTTTGCTTAATCTGCATAGAAGTTATCCAAAGGTTCTTGTATTGATCTTTTTATGTCAAATATGGAACTTGTAACTGATTCATGATTTTTCTTTTGCATGTCGTTCCTTGTAATATGTTAGTTGCCCATGAAGACGAGGCTAATCGAATATAAGAAAATGGGGGCAGGTTGATAACATTTTTGGAGATGTTAGGAATTACTTGATAATTTTTCTCTTTCCAGGAAATCAAATATAATGATAGTGTTATGTCATGAAATTTATCAGAGTGCACTTGTTTCTTAAGCTTCCTCTTTTGCTTTGTGCTTGTGACATGGACGCATTGTACACGACAACTGACTCATATACATTGTTTCAGGGGTTAATTCCTCGGGCTAAACTTTTGTTAACAATTGGAGGGACCTTCTTCTTTGGATTTTGGCCGTTGATCCTTATAACTGTTACATTATTTTTGGCTCTCTACTTTGTAAGCTCTCTCTCTCTCTCTCTCTCTCTCTCTCTCTCTCTCTCTCTCTTCACCTTTGAGCTGTAATTGTTCTTATGTTGTTTCCATCTGCTAGACAATGTTTATGGATCAATTTTAAACATTTCTAGTTGTGTTTAGCTTTATTGGTTAATGTCTAATATTTTTTAAATGTTCAATTATGCTGACTTCATTTAGGAAGTGCTGTTACGAAATCAACTTTATTATAATAGAACCACAAGATCCTTGGACCCAGTTTTCATTAACATTCTTAGTCGGATAGTATGTTGTCAGGTTTCTTTTATTTTGGAGGATTCTCACTTTGGCTTCAAATTTCCACAAAGAAGTCAAATGCGGACTAAATATCAAACTGTTGAATGATCTTCTAGATATTTAGTGACCAATATATTCTTGAATTGGCAAAGGAAAATTAGTTTCATTCATTACCAATGGGAACCTAACTTTGGCATAATGATTTTAACGAAATTGAACTTATTGTATCTCTGATGATGCATGTGCCTTTCCTTTGCTGAATGCATGTCAAACTTCTACAATATTTGAAGGAAGGACAGACAAATTTTCAAACAAAATTTAAAATTAGATTGGCAACTGCTTGAAAATGGAGGCGTTAAGTATTTGACTCTCAGTACCCATGAATATTGACTTGAACAATCACCATGTTCTTATTGCCGTTTGTGACCTGTTGTACTTAGTCTTCTACTCTTCCTTATATCTTATTTATATTTGTTGAAATTGTTCTGCTTGTAATGGACTCATAAGGCGGTGTAAGAGAAAGATTTGAGTCATTTCATTATGTTATTGCATCGCAATGCTGGACATTTGATGGAAGCTAAATTTGAGTTTCTTCCTCTTTTCTTTGGCAGTTCTTTGGACCAACTTTTGTCCATGATGCAAGCAAGACACCTATCTCGCCACCCCAATATATCGATCCATATGCACTTATAGAAGAAGAAAGGATTTCACAGATTGCCCCACGTGTAAATTAAAAGGGCAGTGTTTTCACATACACCTCCTTAGTACTCAATTAATTTCATGTTTCTGTGGCTTATCTATTTGCTCTCGTTCATTCTTTGCTTGTATAAATCCTAACATTAGTACAGAACTTTCCACATCAATTTATGTTAAAAGTCTTGCACAGTACCATTATCTAAGATATTATTGTCATGTCATCTTGTATCACAGACCTATGAGTTGAATGGTTTTAGCCCAGAATCTCACGAGGTACAATTCTCTTTTGACATCGTTTTCCTCTAGCATCTATTTTTGCCTGGTAAACTGGTTTTTGAAGTGCTGTTGATCAGATGGCCGGGATTGTGTTTTACGTTCGTTTTTTTTGTTATAGGAAGGTTATTCACCACAAAAGTAGAAAATAAATCAAGATAAATATATGAAAACTAGAAGGAAGTTGAATATTATCATATTGGTCGACTATTTGGGGTTTAACAACCATAGTAGCTGAGTTGTATGCAGAACTCCCACTCACATTAATTATTAGAGCAAATCCCAGTACTATTTATAATTTCAAGGGATAATGGTAAGATGACCGACTCATTACATGCATCTCTCAAACGGCCCTTAGCCAACATGCGATAACATAGATAATTAATTCAAACAAGGGTTCACAAAAGTTGCTCCAGAAGATGCGTTAAGAAACAGACTTGAAAGGCTGGAAGTGTTTAAGCTCCGAAATAATGCCTTGAATGCATGCGGCACCAGCAACGAGTGATACAATCAAGCAAGCCCAGCACAATATCTTTAGCCAAATCCAGGGAAGAGAAAAACTGCGAATTTTAGCCTGTGAAATGTGCATCTCTATTGGTAGATATACAGTCATTGGCCAGAATGCAGCGGCTCCAATTAAGCCCAAAACACTGTTGAAGACTGGAAACATCATGGCGATCGCAGACGTACATATAACATACGTTGTTCTCCAGATCAACCGGAGGAAACTCACGTTGTAAATACCCACAAACGGAATGACGATCTGATGTTCTTGTACTATGAAATTACCTGTTCCACACCTGCTGATAAACCACTTTTCCGCATTTTGGTGTAATGGCTGGCTGAAAACCTACACACGTACGCATATATAATTTGAGTTTACTCGCAAAGAAAGCAGCAGCATAATTTCACATCTACTGGCATATACAACGAGTCGATGAACATCCCAGTATTGGGTTTAGACCAACTCTATACAAGGAGATGTGCATAGTTTACACACAGAAATGCTAGGTTCACGTTGAGATCTGCTTTACTTTTGGAATATCTCTTTGTAAACCCAACATTTGTCATACACATGCAAAACCGGCCACTTCTTGCTCTAGGCTATATAATCTTTTTTTAAATAATGATTACCTGGTAAGCTCCCACAAGATGGATAATAATGCAAATGTTAGCAATGTCAATAAGCCAGTAAGGTTCATAAAAACCAAATCCTGTTAAAAAATTGCCAGGCGCTCGGTTTCCAAACGCTGCATAGCCCAGAACTCCACACACGAAGTAAAAGCTAGTGGTAACTAACACTCCAATGGCGGCAGCTCTCTTCATCACCAGGTTCTCTGGTGGGCTTGATTTTAGTGTATCCTGCAATTTATTGAAACTTTAGTCAACATTATTTTGGAAGAAAATATATATTTTGTGATGGATTATCCAATGAATTATAAGTACTACTTGAAACCAGTGGAAGAAGATTGTACATATGTACAGAGATCGTGGTAGAGCTTGCCTGTATATCAATGAGGATGTTCGAGTACGAATAGGCAAAGGCAATGTTTCCAATGGCCTGTAAACAGTTCCACACCTTCTGTGAAATTGTCACATCTACTCCTGCACTTACACCTATGATGCTTGTCTTCCCAGCTTTCCCGTCTGCAAGATCGAAAAGACGTAGACACTTGAAACCAAAAAAAATCATACTTCACTAACCACTACTTTCAATGGAAGGCCATCAAAATCTGTCATGCCAATGAAATTCCCCTCCCCCAACCCCAACCCCAACCCCCAATGTTGGTACTTCCCAAAGGTATTTATCAGTTATAAATTTGCATTGTTGCTGGACCTGCTATTCGTGCCATCGAGAGACCGATGCCTATAAAAGCGTAGGAGAAAGACATTACAGCTGCGACATAGGAGAGCCCTGCAAGGTCTTGAAAATTAGGTATTTGGCTTATAACAATCTGAATGACCCCAAAAATGATCATGTAGGGATTGTTTGATGTGTGACATCCTGCGTCATGGCCATTCTTGTGAAGGCAGTGCGATCTTTTGACGGCCCTGGTTAAGAAAAACGAAATCATGAACAGTCATAATATATATGCAATCTTCTAACAGATGCGCACAGAACATTTAAGAATACATGAATTATGTGCACATAAACGAAGGGAATTAAGCCATTTATGGTGAAAAGTATATCGATCTTTCGATAGGCTTAGCATAAACAATAGATCTCACTTGTGAACCGTATGAACAAATTATTACAAGCGCACAGATATGAGGAGATTTGGGTGGATAGCTCTTACGCCATGCTAATAGCAGAAGTGATGGTGTATCCAATAGTTATTCCTACAAGATTCGTATACTGAGCTACCCCACAAAGCTTGTACCTAATTCCTCCTGTGGAGAGAGAGAGAGAGAGAGAGAGAGGATGAGACCCAGTTGTAGATTGCCTAGCTATATAACTTTGAACACAAAAGGCACCTGTACCTGAAGATCTCTCATAGACAAATGAGTCGTATAGCATCAACAAACTAATGTTTTGGAAGATATCATGTTTTGGGTCA
>QEOT01000690.1:6316-18506 GCA_003123785.1 Pterocarya stenoptera
GAATTGGGAATTTTTCTGATAGGGGATCAGAGTGGTTTTCCTTGGAGATGGAAAATTCGCCCGCCGGGTTTTATCAATTTGCAAATTCTTCCTCAGTTAGTTAAAAGAATGAAATTGGCTGATATTATGACAATACTAGGTAGCATAGATATCATTATGGGAGAAGTTGATCGTTGAAATGATAATTGATACAACGGAAATACAAGATATTAATTCTTTTTACAGAGTGGAATCTTTAAAAGGGGTCTATGGAATTATATCGGCGCTTGTCCCTATTTTGACTCTTGTATTGGGAATCACAATAGGCGTATTAGTAATTGTATGGTTAGAAAGAGAAATATCCGCAGGGCTACAACAACGTATTGGACCTGAATACGCCGGTCCTTTAGGAGTTCTTCAAGCTCTAGCAGATGGGACAAAACTACTTTTCAAAGAGAATCTTCTTCCCTCTAGAGGAGATACTAGTTTATTTAGTATCGGACCATCCATAGCAGTCATATCCATTCTGCTAAGTTATTTAGTAATTCCTTTTGACTATCGTCTTGTTTTAACCGATCTCAATATTGGAGTTTTTTTATGGATTGCGGTTTCAAGTATTGCTCCCATTGGACTTCTTATGTCAGGATATGGTTCAAATAATAAATATTCCTTTTTAGGTGGTCTACGAGCTGCTGCTCAATCGATTAGTTATGAAATACCATTAACTCTATGTGTATTATCAATATCTCTACGTGCGATTCGTTGAAACATAAACCTTTCCCTATTCCTTTCTTTCTAGTCTTTATAGAAAAAGAGGGGGAAAAAATTGCATACATATCTTCATTTTTTTATTCATTATTCGGATTAATGAATTAAATTAGATAGTTATATGAGTGAAAAAAAAACAGCTATAGCTATATAATATATATATTCGCAGTAAAATTATTGAGTCTCGGCTTCAATGTATAAGAAGAATTAAAGAGTTGAACATAAATAAACAGAAGAATAGACCGTTTACCCCAAGATTGGTTGATTAGTCATGTCATCCTAGCTTGAAGCGGGTTCAAAAAATCAACCTATTCAGTTTTCACTAGCGTTTGTATGTATTACCCTAAAGCGGGGGTTTTTGCAAAAATGAGTGGACGGTTAGAAACGCCAAAGTACGCAAAGGATTAGTAATAGAAATTGTGTAATTTATCCCAAAGGACATTTACACATAATATAACAAGAATACTAATTGGGGCTTTAAGTTAGTAGAAATGATTAAGCAGTACTCCCCACGATTCCGATCCAGAGTATACTCCTATCCACTGATTCAAATAAATGACTATCGGAAACGAAATAATCCTTTATTTTGTAAGCTCCCCCTTTTTTTTTTCAGAAAAGAAAGAAGAATAGGAATGAAAAAAAAATAGAAAGAATACAATTAAAAAAAAAGAGATCTTTTTTTTTCTTTCGTATATGGATAGTCATAGAGATAGAATTAGTGTCATAATTTATCAACTAAACTAATAGAATATCTCATTTTTTTTCATAATTAAAAATGACGGGTTATTGATATTTCTACAAGCAGTATTTTATTGAAGACTTAAAGTTATTACTCAACAAATAAAATTTTAAATTATTTATTAAAATCTTAAAAATTATTCATTAAATAAAGGATAAGATCAATTCAGACGTAGTTTTTTTTTTTTTATTATTATTATATAACAGACAGAATTTAAGCGGTCTAATTCAGGGCCTTTGTTAAATTTGGAACCTATCTATCCTATAAATATATCAAGATAAATAATACCGACTCGGTCCTTAAATTTATTTATGCCCTAAGGGAGCCGTATGAGATGAAAATCTCATGTACGGTTCTGTAATAGCGATGGTAACAGTGATGTTATCACCGACTATGATTATCTAACAGTTTAAGTACAGTTGATATAGTTGAGGCTCAATCAAAATATGGTTTTTTGGGGTGGAATTTGTGGCGTCAACCTATAGGGTTTATCGTTTTTCTAATTTCTTCCCTAGCAGAATGTGAGAGATTACCTTTTGATTTACCAGAAGCAGAAGAAGAATTAGTAGCAGGTTATCAAACCGAATATTCGGGCATTAAATTTGGTTTATTTTATGTTGCTTCCTATCTAAACCTATTAGTTTCTTCATTATTTGTAACAGTTCTTTACTTGGGCGGTTGGAATATCTCTATTCCGTACATATTGGTTTCTGAGTTTTTTGAAATAAATAAAGCACGCTGGGTCTTTGGAACGACAATTGGTATCTTTATTACATTAGCCAAAACTTATTTGTTCTTGTTCATTCCTATCACAACAAGATGGACTTTACCTAGGCTAAGAATAGACCAACTATTAAATTTGGGATGGAAATTTCTTTTACCTATTTCTCTTGGTAATCTATTATTAACAACTTCTTTCCAACTTATTTCACTGTAAAGGAATACTACATTCTCTATTTGCGCCTTGTCTCAAACAAGAGAAAGAAACAAACATAAAAATATTCATAGAGATTTACGATATGTTTCCTATGGTAACTGGGGTCATGAATTATGGTCAACAAACAGTACGAGCTGCAAGGTACATTGGTCAAAGTTTCATGATTACCTTATCCCATACAAATCGTTTACCTGTAACTATTCAATATCCTTATGAAAAATTAATCACATCAGAACGTTTCCGCGGTCGAATCCATTTTGAGTTTGATAAATGTATTGCTTGTGAAGTATGTGTTCGTGTATGCCCTATAGATCTACCTGTTATTGATTGGAAATTGGAAACTAATATTCGAAAGAAACGGTTGCTTAATTACAGTATTGATTTCGGAATCTGTATATTTTGTGGTAATTGTGTTGAGTATTGTCCATCAAATTGTTTATCAATGACTGAAGAATATGAGCTTTCTACTTATGATCGTCATGAATTGAATTATAATCAAATTGCCTTGGGTCGTTTACCAATGTCAGTAATTGACGATTATACAATTCGAACAATTTTAAATTCACCTAAAAAAAATAAGTAAATGAAATCAAAAAAAGTAAATCCTTTGATTAAAAATAAAGAGTAATTTCCAATTTATAAGGTTCAGTTTTGATCGAAAGGAATGCCGTTTTTTTCGTTTATTTTGTTTAGTCACTAACTACAAATTCTAACTATTGATTGGTTGGTTCGTGCTTCAATTTGGATTGAAAATCTATGAATATATCTGTAATTTTTTCGAAATCTAAATATAGTTTTGAACCACTCTTTAACTTTAAGATAAAGAATGATATTAGTCCAAGAACTGTACCTACATCAATTCACATTTCTTAGGATTTAATTCAATTAAGAACTTTTCAGAAAAATATTTTCCTGGTGGTTCAATAAGGTCATGAAAAAATTTCAATTTATTTATCTCTTTACATATAATGGATTTGCCCGGACCAATACATGATTTTCTTTTAGTCTTTTTGGGATCCGGTCTTATATTAGGAGGCATAGGGGTAGTATTACTTACCAACCCAATTTATTCTGCTTTTTCGTTGGGACTGGTTCTTGTTTGTATATCCTTATTCTATATTCTATCAAACTCTCATTTTGTAGCTGCCGCACAGCTCCTTATTTACGTGGGAGCTATAAATGTTTTAATTATATTTGCTGTCATGTTCATGAACGGTTCAGAATATTACAAAGATTTTCATCTTTGGACCGTTGGGGATGGCGTTACTTTGTTGGTTTGTACAGGTATTTTTGTTTCACTAATGACTACTATTCTGGATACGTCATGGTACGGGATTATTTGGACTACAAGATCAAACCAAATTATAGAGCAAGATTTGATAAGTAACAGTCAACAAATTGGAATTTATTTATCAACAGATTTTTTTCTTCCATTTGAACTCATTTCAATAATTCTTTTAGCTGCTTTGATAGGTGCAATTGCTGTGGCCCGCCAGTAATAAATCTTTCGAACTAGTAACCGAAATCAAAATGAAACTTTGTTCTGTGTTATCACATCCATTTCCGCTCACTTCAATCTTATTTGAAGATTGTTTATGCCTAAAATAGAAATTATTTTATTTGATCTATTGGCAATAGATTCCCTTATTCAGTACTTTTTTTTTTATTCTAGTCACTTAAACTCATTAAATTGTTTTTCATCTTGAAATGAATCAAAATTGATAAGGAGTTGGTCAATGATGCTCGAACATGTACTTGTTGTGAGTGCCTATTTATTTTCTATCGGTATTTATGGATTGATCACAAGTCGAAATATGGTTAGAGCCCTTATGTGTCTTGAACTTATACTGAATGCAGTTAATATAAATTTCGTAACATTTTCTGATTTTTTTGATAGTCGCCAATTCAAAGGAAATATTTTTTCAATTTTTGTTATAGCTATTGCAGCCGCTGAAGCAGCTATTGGACCAGCTATTGTTTCCGCAATTTATCGTAACAAAAAATCAACTCGGATCAATCAATCGAATTTGTTGAATAAGTAGTAGTGTATTAATCATAGAAGTTCTAATATTTATCAAGTCAAATTAACATGGATGATACATAACGTATTGATCGTGTTTACAAAAAATGCAAGAAATCAAAGTATCTTGGACCTCTCGTAGGAGTCGATCTGGAAGCAGATTGATTAGAAAAATTCTGGTAAATCATTGATTCATCTGGTGTCTAAATATATGTATAATTCATTTACAAGTTTACTAGATCGAAAATTTATGATGTTCAAAAATTTATATATCCGATGTCACATTCAGTAAAGATTTATGATACATGTATAGGGTGTACTCAATGTGTACGAGCCTGCCCCACAGATGTATTAGAGATGATACCTTGGGACGGATGTAAAGCTAAGCAAATTGCTTCTGCTCCAAGAACAGAAGACTGTGTTGGTTGTAAGAGATGTGAATCCGCCTGTCCAACGGATTACTTGAGTGTTCGAGTTTATTTATGGCATGAAACAACTCGAAGCATGGGCCTAGCTTATTGATCCCTTTCCCAAATCCCACCTGAATATATTTGATTTTTTTTTTACCGACAAAAATCCCCCTGCTCGAAAAATCAAATATATATTTGATTTTTCGAGCACGGATTTTTCTGGTCCAAGTGTATCTTGTTTTTACTACGAATTATTTTCCTTGGTTAACAATAGTGGTAGTTTTGCCAATATTCGCGGGTTCCTTAATTTTCTTTCTTCCTCATAGAGGAAATAAGATAATTAGGTGGTACACTATATTTATATGTACCGTAGAACTCCTTCTAATAACTTATGCATTCTATTATCATTTCCAATTGGACGATCCATTAATGCAACTGACGGAGGATTATAAATGGATCAATTTTTTTGATTTTTACTGGAGATTGGGAATAGATGGACTTTCTATAGGACCTATTTTGCTGACAGGATTTATCACCACTTTAGCTACTTCAGCGGCTCGGCCGGTTACTCGAGATTCCCGATTATTCCATTTCCTGATGTTAGCAATGTATAGTGGTCAAATAGGATCATTTTCTTCTCGAGACCTTTTACTTTTTTTCATCATGTGGGAGTTAGAATTAATTCCCGTTTATCTACTTCTATCCGTGTGGGGGGGTAAAAAACGTTTATATTCAGCTACAAAGTTTATTTTGTACACTGCAGGAAGTTCCGTTTTTTTATTAATGGGAGTTCTGAGTATCGGTTTATATGGTTCCAATGAACCAACATTCAATTTTGAAATATCAGTTAATCAATCTTATCCAGTAGTACTGGAAATAATATTCTATATTGGATTTCTTATTGCTTTTGCTGTCAAATCACCGATTATACCTTTACATACATGGTTACCAGACACCCATGGAGAGGCACATTACAGTACTTGTATGCTTCTAGCCGGAATATTATTAAAAATGGGAGCATATGGATTGGTTCGGATCAATATGGAATTATTGCCCCGCGCTCATTCTATATTTGCTCCCTGGTTGATGATAGTAGGCACACTTCAAATAATCTATGCAGCTTCAGCATCTCCCGGTCAACGTAATTTAAAAAAAAGAATAGCCTATTCCTCCGTATCTCATATGGGTTTCATAATTATAGGAATTGGCTCTATAAGTGATATGGGCCTCAATGGAGCCATTTTACAAATAATATCTCATGGCTTTATTGGCGCTGCACTTTTTTTCTTGGCAGGAACGAGTTTTGATAGAATACGTCTTGTTTATCTCGACGAAATGGGCGGAATGGCGATCCCAGTTCCAAAAATATTCACGACTTTTAGTATCTTATCGATGGCTTCCCTTGCATTACCGGGGATGAGTGGTTTTGTTGCAGAATTAATAGTATTTTTTGGACTAATTACCAGCCAAAATTTTTTTTTAATAACAAAAATACTAATTACATTTGTAATGGCAATTGGAATGATATTAACTCCTATTTATTCATTATCTATGTTACGCCAAATGTTCTATGGATACAAGTTTTTTAATGCTCCAAACTCTTATTTTTTTGATTCTGGACCGAGAGAGTTATTTGTTTCGATCTCTATTCTTTTACCTGTAATAGGTATTGGTATTTATCCGGATTTCGTTTTCTCACTATCCGTTGACAAGGTCGAAGATATTATATCTAATTATTTTTTTAGATAATTATTAAAAAAATTAATAAAATAAAAAATCAAACATCAATCTTTAAGAATAAGATGTTTAAAAAATTCGTTGTACAATTACAAAAAACAAATATTTTTTCTTCTCTTAAGTTTATTTTTAACTTAAGTTAAAAATAAAAATGAATTATACTTTTAACCAGATATGTTTGGCCTTTGTTTGTAAGAACCTTTTGAATCAAACTAGTGATTCAAAAGGTTCTCGATGGCTTACACGATGTTTTCTTATATATATGCTGTCCCATGTTTATTTGTGTTCATTAGGTTCTTTTTTCAGTTAGATGTTAGGGTAAATGAACCATAACTATGTAGCCCTATTCCTAATAGATTGACCCCAAAATAGCATATCCAAATTATAAGAAATCCCATAGAGGCTACAATTGCAGAATTTACAACCTCAAAATTTTTATTTGTTCGAATATGTAAATAAATCGCGAATACGGTCCAAGTAATAAATGCCCAAGTTTCTTTCGGATCCCAATTCCAATATGAGCCCCATGCCTCATTTGCCCATACTGCTCCCGAAAGAATACCTATGGTTAAAAAGATAAAACCTATACCAATAATACGATAACTCCAATGATCCAATTGTTGAATCAATTGAGACCTATAATAATTCCTAGAAGAGATTAAGGAAGTGTTCCATAAAACATTGTTTCTTTCGTTCATGTATTGGATCTCATCAAAACAAAACGACTCATTATTGCTTTTCTCAAAAAGACTTATGACTTTGCGAAATGTAATGACTATAAGAGCTACTGATAATAATGATCCACATAAAAGAGATGCATAGCCAAATACCATCATACTTACATGCATCATTAACCAATGAGATTGGAGAGCGGGTACTAATAGTACGGATTGATGCATTTCGGTTAAAAAACCAGAAGTAGCAAAGCCTTGGGTAAAAATAACACTTGGCGCGGTTATTGCGCTTAAAGGGTTTATATTTTTTTTTAAATACGGAACCATATGAATAATGGACAAACTCCATGAAAGGAAAATTAATGATTCGTATAAATCACTTAAAGGTAAATGCCTTGAATAAATCCAACGAGTAACTAATAATCCTGTTATACAGACAAAAGTAGTTTTTATGCCTTTTTTTGATGAATCATATAGTCCTACGCTTTCATTAACTAATAAGATTATCAAACGAATTGAAATTATAATTGAAACAACCGAAAAGGATATATGAGTTAATATATGCTCTAAAATGGAAAATATCATAAAAAAATTATAAAAAAAGAGGAGAATCTCCCAATTATAGAAATGGAAATCGGGAATAGAATTCATTATAGGACTTACTCTTTTATAAGATGCCATGCCGCCACTCGGACTCGAACCGAGATGCTCTAGCACTGCTTCCTAAGAGCAGCGTGTCTACCGATTTCACCATAGCGGCTTTTCGAAATCATAATAACCTATTTTTATTCAATTGTCGAGGTTAAAGTACTCACAATATTTTTTAGTTTTATTTTATAAGAAACATTGAAATTCATGAATAAAGAAATTGATGAATCAAAACTCGTTTAAAAAATAGTGATTTGAACCTAGTTACAATAATAATCCTTATTTTTTATTATTTTATTTAATATTTAAATTTATAGTGTCTATTTTATTTAACGTAACATTAACAATGGAGTTCTTTTAGTTTATACTCTCCTAAAATGGAACTTTTCTAACTACATAGTTTTTACCGCAATTCAATGTTCTTTTTTTCTTTTTATTATTTTTTTTATGACCAAAATTGATACATTTCTCGTATAAAATATCCATTGATAAAAGCTTCTTGTCGCATTTAGGTGGATATTTTATACGAGGGATATAAGGATAAGGATTATATATATTGATAATTATTTTTTTAAATGAGTGTTCAGAAAATTCCAAAACAAGTTTTAAACTTAAAAAATGAGTTTCAACGAATCATTAATTTGGATTAAAGATCTTATATTATGTTTGTTCTTTTCTAATAAATATTTGTTCTTTCCTATTTGAAAATAATTTATATATAGATATACTAATTTATATATTTATATATAAAAAGATTATTCTATATAAATTAGTATTAGTATAAATTCTAAACGAAATTCAAAACTAGACTCTTTTTCGAGTCAGAGATAGATCCAGATTATTCCAATGTTTAATTATTTATTTCTTGTTGTACAAAAAAACTTTTTGAATTCCCTGTAGAAAGAGATTTCGCTAATGAAAAAACTTTTAATGCTACCCAATACCCCTTCCTTTTCCAAATATTATTACGAATTCGTTTTTTTGATATGGAAGTACGTTTTTTTGGAACTGCCATTAAAAAATTATGATAGGGTATTCAGTTCTATAGTTGGATGTGAAAGACATCTATTGTTCAAAACCAATTGTTTTTTACTATATAATATATAATTCTCTCTTTATTGTCTAAATTCGACTCTTTTCATAAAAAAATATAAAAATATAAACAAAAGCGGTTGTGCCTTTATGTTGTTTATTTTCGTCATGCTATATTTATACATGTAATAAAATACATCAAAAAGTTTAAGAAACCAAACTTTTATTTTTGAATTTAATAAAAAAACGTTAATAATTTTTTTTATAGTAATTGCTTAATTGGTCAAGCTCAAAAAAAGAGTGCACCTAATGAAAATTGTAAAATTAAAATAAGACTAGTAGTTAATCTGTTAAAGTATACATTATTTTTTATATAAAAAAGAAGTCCTTTTATTTTTGTAATTTCTTCACTCAATTAAAAAACTTCATTGGTTAATGATTCTGAATAAACGAACTAAAAAAAAAAAAAGAACTCTTTTTTTTTTTCTGGGGTTAAGTTATGGACTGTGTCTGTCTTTTATGAATTCTATTAAAATAACATATTCTTTTTGGTGTAATTATTTGTTCTTACTCTCTCTAGAGATTAAAATATTGTATTATGTAAATTGTAATAAGTAATAAGAATTGAAATCTTTATTTTTTTTTGTTTGAAGTATTTGGAAAAGATTTAGAATAATTAAGAATAAAAAATATTGAGTTTAGTTTTACATATCTTATCTTAATTTTTTTTATTAACTGACTCCTTTCAAAAAAATAAGAGCTGATGAATCAGAAACAGTTAACTAAGAATAAAAGATTTTTATTTATTTATATGGAATATACATACCAATATTCATGGATCATACCTTTCATTCCAGTTATAATTCCTATGTTAATAGGGGTGGGACTTCTCCTTTTTCCGAAGGCAACAAAAAATCTTCGCCGCATGTGGGCTTTTCCTAGTGTTTTATTGTTAAGTATAGTTATGATTTTTTCAGCCAATCTGTCTATTCAGCAAATAAATAACAGTTATATCTATCAATATGTATGGTCTTGGACCATCAATAATGACTTTTCTTTAGAGTTCAGTTACTTGATCGATCCACTTACTTCTATTATGTTAATCTTAATTACTACTGTTGGAATTATGGTTCTTATTTATAGTGACAATTATATGTCTCATGATCAAGGATATTTGAGATTTTTTGCTTATATGAGTTTTTTCAATACTTCAATGCTGGGATTAGTGACTAGTTCTAATTTGATACAAATTTATATTTTTTGGGAATTAGTTGGAGTGTGTTCTTATCTATTAATAGGTTTTTGGTTCACACGACCGATTGCCGCGAATGCTTGTCAAAAAGCGTTTGTAACTAATCGTGTCGGGGATTTTGGTTTATTATTAGGAATTTTAGGTCTTTATTGGATAACGGGCAGTTTCGAATTTCGGGATTTGTTTGAAATATTCAATAGTTTGATTTATAATAATGAAGTTAATTTTTTATTTGTTACTTTGTGTGCCTTCTTATTATTTTCTGGTGCAATTGCTAAATCCGCTCAATTCCCCCTTCACGTATGGTTACCTGACGCTATGGAAGGACCTACTCCTATTTCAGCTCTTATACATGCTGCTACTATGGTAGCAGCAGGAATTTTTCTTGTCGCTCGGCTTCTTCCTCTTTTTATGGTTATACCTTACATAATGAATATAATAGCCTTAATAGGTATAATAACATTACTATTAGGAGCTACTTTAGCTCTTGCTCAAAAAGATATTAAGAGAAGTTTAGCCTATTCCACAATGTCTCAATTGGGTTATATGATGTTAGCTCTAGGTATTGGGTCTTATCGAGCTGCTTTATTTCATTTGATTACTCATGCTTATTCAAAAGCATTGTTGTTTTTAGGGTCCGGATCAATCATTCATTCAATGGAAGCTATTGTTGGATATTCTCCAGATAAAAGTCAAAATATGGTTCTTATGGGTGGTTTAATAAAACATGTGCCAATTACAAAAACTGCTTTTTTATTAGGTATACTTTCCCTTTGTGGTATTCCACCCCTTGCCTGTTTTTGGTCCAAAGATGAAATTCTTAATGATAGTTGGTTGTATTCACCGATTTTTGCAATAATAGCTTTTTCCACAGCAGGATTAACTGCATTTTATATGTTTCGGATCTATTTACTTACGTTTGAGGGCTCTTTAAATGTTAATTTTCAAAATTACAGCGGCAAAACAAATAACTCGTTTTATTCAATATCTCTATGGGGTAAAGATAAAGAAGGGAAAAAAATAATTAAAAAAGATTTTCGGTTATTATCTTTATTAACAATGAATAATAATGAAAGGATTTCTTTTTTGGGGAAGAAGACATATCCAATTGATATTAATATAAGAAAGATGACGCGACCCTTTATTACTATTGCTCATTTTGGCATTAAGAACACTTTTTCGTATCCCCATGAATCAGATAGTACTATGCTATTTCCTATGCTTGTATTAGGTATATTTACTTTGTTCGTTGGAGCCATAGGAATTCCTTTGAATCAACAAGGAATGGATTTTGATATATTATCAAAATTGTTAACTCCAGCTATAATATATCAAAATTCAAATAATTCTGTGGATTGGTATGAATTTGTGACAAATGCAAGTTTTTCATTGAGTATAGCTTATATCGGAATATTTATAGCGTCTTTTTTATATAAGCCTGTTTATTCATCTTTACAAAATTTGAACTTCCGAAATTCATTTCTTAAAAGTGTTCCCAATCGAATTCTTTGGGAAAAAATAATAAATGTGATATATGATTGGTCATATAATCGTGGTTACATAGATGTTTTTTATGCAATATCCTTCAATAACGGTATAAGAGGATTAGCTCAACTAACTCATTTTTTTGATAAACGAGTAATTGAAGGAATTACTAATGGAGTCGGTATTACAAGTTTTTTTGTCGGAGAGGGTATCAAATATATGGGTGGTGGCCGAATTTCTTCTTATCTCTTATTGTATTTATTTTATGTATTCATTTTTTTATTCATTTTCATTTTTTAAATTATAAAATTAAAAAAGTAAGTTAATTTATATTAAAAATAAGTTATATTATAATTTAAGAAAAAATTTTTACATTTTTATTTTTATTTATTAAATTTTTATTTATTTCATTTTTTACAGCATTTTCAAATCGATCATTTTTTATATATCGAAATGGTCGCTTCCATTGTTTATAGTCGAAAAGAATATTAACAAGAGGTTTTTCAAAC
>QEOT01000694.1:0-40945 GCA_003123785.1 Pterocarya stenoptera
TTAGCACTCGACGAAACCTCTAATCGACGCAACAAACCGGTATTACCGTCGATTTCTGTTGCGACCCATGAAAAAACGCCGGGAAAAGCCAAAATCGTTGTAGTGCATGTTACTTACAAATCCAAAATATATTAATAAACTTATTGATGTCTGGCATTGGAGGAGCTAGTACCATCGATCAATCTCTCATATTTATGGACCTAGCTAATTCAACATGATCATCAGTCTTACTTTTAATTTTGTCAAATCATGCAGGCCGATTAACCAAACTAGGAGTCAATACTACTACAGAATATTATTATGCAGGGAGTACTTCTCGCCTGGATTTCCCATATCCCAGTACGTACTCACGTAATTGTGTATTTTCCTGTAGTGGATGATCTCAAACTGTTGGATTAATATTATATGTTTTTTAGATCTCACTAACGATGAATCCATTCTATGCATCATACACATTAATTCTTTTACGTCAATTCTTAGCTAACTTTTAATGGAGATTATTTTATTTTATTTTTTTTTCATTAACAGATTTGGCAGCTTTATTAATTGGATTATTGCTCGGTAAGAATCTGTACTATCTCTCTCTTTTTATCTTTTTTAATTGTTTTAGTAAATTAATCATTCTTTAAACTACGAAATGTACAAGAAAGAGTTAGAAATCATTATTAAATTAACATTAAAAATATACACTGTGCCAAATCACAAGAATTTTGAAAGAGAGTAATTGGTAGTGCAACAACATGATCGCTCACTTTCTTATAATTACTTTTGCGATTTCCTTTCCAGAATGGCGTTTGCCAATCAGTGTATTAGGTGCTCCATTTGTGATTGCATTTTTGATATATAAATGGCGAAGGAGGCACTTATCCATGTATGACGATGTTGAAGAATTTCTGCAAGGCCAAAATAACCTCATGCCAATAAGGTACTCTTTCTCAGAAATTAAGAAAATGACCAAAGGTTTTACAGAAAGATTGGGTGAAGGAGGATTTGGCACAGTTTTTAAAGGAACACTTCGAAGTGGATGTCAAGTGGCAGTAAAGATGTTAAGCCAATCCAAAGCAAATGGGCAAGATTTTATCAATGAAGTAGCAACCATTGGAAGGATCCATCATATGAATATAGTGCAACTCATTGGTTTTTGTGTTCATGGTTCAAAGCGTGCCCTTATATATGAGTTCATGCCCAACGGATCTCTAAACAAACACATTTTTTCATCAGAGACAAATATCCTCAACTACGAGAAAACATATGATATTGCTTTAGGAGTGGCTCGCGGGATTGAGTATTTACATCAAGGATGTGACATGCAAATTTTACATTTCGACATTAAGCCTCACAACATTCTTCTTGACGAGAATTTGAAACCCAAAGTTTCGGATTTTGGCTTAGCAAAATTATACCCGGTGGACGATAGTATTGTTCCTTTGACTCGTGCAAGAGGAACGTTTGGATACATGGCTCCTGAAATGCTTTACAAAAATATTGGAGGTGTTTCATACAAAGCTGATGTCTATAGCTTTGGAATGCTATTGATGGAAATGGTGAGTAGAAGAAAGAACTTGAATGTATCTGCAGAACATTTAAGCCAAATTTACTTCCCCACTTGGATATATGATCAATTCCATGATGGAAAGAATATAGAAATACAAGATGCTACTGAAGATGAAAGGAAAATATGTAAGAAGATGATGATAGTCGCATTATGGTGCATACAATTGAATCCTAGTGACCGTCCATCAATGGACAAAGTCGTCAAAATGCTTGAAGGAGATGTTGAATGCTTACAAGTTCCTCTCAAGCCTCTCCAACCATCATCAAAGAGAGAGATAAAGGGTGATAGAGATAATTCAAATCAAGCTTCATCGTCAATTCAATTAGATGAATAAAGTCTTATTTAATTTTTATTGTTTATCTTTCTAAAATTGAGCTATCTCTTTCTATCCTTTTTCTTTTTTAAGAGAAGATTTTGTACTGACCAAATTATGAAAATTTTGCTTCAAGCCCACGAAAAAATAGAATATCGACAATATAAGGTCATATATAATCTTTCTACGCTTGTCGTAGTATATATACTATTCAGTGCTTTAAAAGTAAGTATCAATCTAAATACATCTCTCTCTCTCTCTCTCTCTCTCTCTCTCTCTCTCTCTCTCATTTCTTTTTCTCACTTCTTTCATCTATCTCTTTTATTATTTTCTCTCTACTTTTAAATTAAATATATAAAAAAAAATAGATAAGTAAGTATATATACTACGCTTGTCGTAGTATATATACTACTCAGTGCCCTAAAAGTATCAATTTAAGTGCCCTAAAAGTAAGTATCAATCTAAATACATCTCTCTCTCTCTCTCTCTCCCTCTCTCTCTCTCTATCATTTCTTTTTCTCACTTCTTTCATCTATCTCTTTTATTATTTTCTCTCTACTTTTAAATTAAATATATATAAAAAATAGATAAGTTGTTGAATCATGAATGGTACTCTTAAAAACTATTTAGTTAAAATAGGAAAAATAGGATGTAATTAGTTTTTCAGATAAAAAAATATAGATTAACCATTGGAAGTGCTTTTACAATATGTAACAGCAAGTCATGTTAATTGATCTATGAGATAGCATCAATAATATTTTATTCATAAGTGATCGTATTAATAATTGGTAGTAATAAATAACTAGAGCATGCAGTAGATAATACTACGCTTAGCCAGTTAAATATAGGAAAATGCTAGTCTTATCACAAAAAATTTACATATATGCATGACTTTTTACTAGCATTGTTCATTTGGGTTCCGACCAAGGAACTCGGGTGTACCTAGACCGGGGTTCCAAAACCCGGGTTTCAAAACCGGGCCGGAATCCAGATGGAAACTGGTTTTTAAAAATCCGAAACTTGGATTCCGGGGTTCACCTTTTTAAAAAAAAAAAAAAAAATCAAAGCTTACATGTTATGAATATTTTTTTCTGAAAAAATGTTGATGCAACATTCAAACCCTTTTTATTTAATTTTTAAAATAAAATTATTTATAAAATAATATTACATTGTTTATATGATATTGATGTAGCATTACAATGATTTTATAAAATAATTACAACTTTTTTTTTTTGGAGAGACATTCAAACTATTATCATTTTAGCTTCAGACCAAAATACTGAAGACTATTGAAAAAAATGCAGATGCAAATTGCAAATGCAAACAATACAAAAGTTGGCTAGAGAACGTATTAGTAATTGTGAATAACAGTTGCTTGCCTGAAAAAGTTGCGAGCAGGTTTGGGGGGTTAAGATGAGAATTTTTAGTTTTAGATAAAAGTTTAAAATGTTATTTCTTAATATTATTATTGTTTTGAGATTTGAAAAAGTTAAATTGTTTTGAGATTTGAAAAAGTTAAAAAGTTAAAAATCATCTGAATCTCTTGATCTTGAAACGTGTAATTTTTTTTAAAAGACTCTTATAGCCTCTTAAGCGACGTAGAGGTACAAACAATAAAATGACATGGACTATAAGATAAGTAAAGATCCGAACTTGAGTGAATTTCGCTCCTTGAGATCATTCAAATTAACCTTATTCAACAATTAGATTATTAAAAACCATTTATTATTAGTTATTAATTTATTAATCATTTTATGTCACATCAGAAATTATAAAACATAATAATTGAAAGAACGACCAATAACAATTTTTTGAATAAGCCAAAAGACAGATCAGATCACATGCCCAACATCGCATTTTGCAAAAGTGTCCCAACTCCCACGTGGGATGGGAGCTTGTTAAAGGAATTGAACAGGGGAAGTCATTTTCTGTCATAAAGTACGTGTAGTATTACTCATTTAAGAGTTTTGTGCTTCCACGTAGCAAGATAAGAAACCGCGTGATCTCCCACGAGATTTCGTGGACCTTAACGGCTTAACCCACCCCCACTTTAATTGCAACACAGCTCTCCAATTTTTCAGCCACTGAACTCAAAATGTCAAGTTTATGGACAATCAAGATATCATCT
The DNA here is from genome assembly GCA_003123785.1 of Pterocarya stenoptera. Classification (NCBI taxonomy): domain Eukaryota; kingdom Viridiplantae; phylum Streptophyta; class Magnoliopsida; order Fagales; family Juglandaceae; genus Pterocarya; species Pterocarya stenoptera. The sequence continues at coordinate 3,997 of QEOT01000694.1, forward strand.
TTCGCTTTCTAGAAATGAAGAGATACCAAACACAGCACTTCTTCTCTCATCTGCAGCAGGAGTGCCCTGTACCATTTTTCTTTTTTTCTTTAGCTGCAAGTAATCTCAAAGAATATCCATTGCAGACAAGGAATAATTGCTTGAACCATGTGGCCAATTCCCAACCCAGATTAATGATTGTGGACCTGATGGGCGTTGTTGGCTAGATTGTAGAGATTCCAAAGGCACAGGTTAAGATGTCACTGACTCACTATTATATATCATGTGCTCCCACCTCATGTCAATGACTCAATAGACCTGGACGCCATGATGACCTTGACCTTTTCATTTATTTATTTATTTATTATTATTTTTTTATGTCGGGAAACCTTTCCAAAATAGGGTCTTTCCAACTACCCCTGCACCCCAGTCCCGTGCACCGCACCCTTGGAAGTTTCCCCACACTGAACTGGTTAAATCGCTAGCTTTTCACTAGGGGGTGTGGTCCTTAAAGATTGTTTGCACCTAAGGAGATTTGAACCTTGAACTTGGAGGGAGCATACCCCCACTTGAGCCAACTCCTAGGGCTTGTGACCTCGACTTAAGAGATCCAAGTTGATAGCAAGTGATCTAAATCCCAAGAACTTAATATATCAAATGCAAATAACAAGTACAAACAAGCAAAATACTAATGTATTATTACTGAACTTGGACGCAAATTTATCTCCTAAAAAAATACAGATCATCGCCTAGCTTCAGAAGGGACATGGAGACAGAACCTGCTATTAAGATCAACATGGCAGCCTCAAAAAGCTTCCATTGGGAGCATAAAAGCTTCCCTTATACATACAACAAACAGGAGATCGATATAATAGCTCAACTCAAATACTTTTCCTGAACCATAGATAATTTTCTATTCAATCATAACCAAAACTTAATAAAACATGGCTTTCTCAGTGCAACTTATTGAGCTATATGGCCTCCTTGCCATCAGCGGCACGAAGTGAGCCTAGTTGAACTGGAGCTTGGGTTCCAACCACCTTTGATGATCCATAAACAGCCAGGTCAACACCCTGAGCCTTCTCTTTCTCAATCTGTTCCTTGATCCAAAAGTAGGTAAATCTGAGGCCATCCTGCAACATAGCGTATTGAGATATGCAATTAGTGGGTGTGCAAGTCATGGTTTAGAACCAATAAAACACGAAGGTAACCTTATTTGGCACAAACTCGGGATTTATTAGGAAACCTTAAACACAGGAAAGTAACCGGCATTATATATATACCTTCAACTTCATTGTTGGAGCCCAACCAAGTTTCTCTTTGATAAGTGTGTTGTCTGAGTTACGATCACGGACTCCCTCTGGGCCAGGAATGTGGTGGATAGGGAGCTTCTTGTTCTCAAAGCTAAGAACAATCTCAGCCATCTCATTCATTCTAACCATCTCATCGCTTCCAATATTCACAGGATGAGTTTGTTTCTAAGCCATGTGGGACTTCTCAACACCCTCTCAAGATTCTCATAGGTGTATTCACCATAGGCGGTTTCCCCTGTACATGTGCTCCCCATTCTGCAATATTTGGATACTTAAGAAAGCATTAGTGGTAGAATTTACCACGTGTTCTGGATTAGCACAAAATATCATAACTTCTTACACCTTAGAATCCAGATTTTGGAAATCTTAACAACTAATCATGACTGAAGCAAAAAAGACATCCCTAATTCGTGCAACTTCCAAGCAATTGCCACTTCTCAGAGAAACTAATAAAGCAAAACAAGACTGCTAACTAACTCAATGTCGAACTTAATGATTACATTTTCTCACTTATATATGTTAACTGCAATTATGACACCATCACTAGTTGAGCTCACTACGAGAAGAGATAATTTTAATTGTAATTAGAAATTTATTAGCCGCCACTGGCCGGTATGAAACTACACAGATAAATTACCTTTCAGGACCGAATTTTCCAATCCAATAATTTATATTTCAACTGATCCCTAAAATCATTTTGGGATGAAAACGTTTCGTCCCCATTTTAAAATATCTTCTAAAGGAATAACTTCATTGGACCTTTATCTTCTAATTGTAAGTGGCTACAATATCACGAGTAGTCGCAATCTATATAATTTCTTAGCAAACAAGTTGGCCAACAAAGCTGTGGAAACCACGCCCTCTCTCCTAATCCTCTGATCTCTTTCTCTGATCTCCCTGATAAGGTAAAATATATCAATTACATACACACGCATATATATATATTTATATGATATACATTAAATTATTTCTACTGACATAGGAAGTGCAATCCCCACACTATTTTTAGAAAATCAAGTTGTCCCCACCTTTAAAAAGTGACTTTCTCATGGCATGTCCAAGTTCTTTTTAAATGGACTTCTCCAAGACTTGCACTTCCTAAACTTGTATCTAGCATTACTTATATATAAATAAATATTATATATATTTTTAATATTTATTTTTATATATATAAGGGTTGACGTGTTATATATCTCCGATCCAACTAACATATCACATCTTAAGTGTCTTTTCACTTTCTATCCCGTGACCTAATGACCCAACTTCCACACTGGTATAGCAGGTCAAACCTCCTTATAGAAAATCCATTTTTCACAAGTTGGCAGTAATGCACCCAACCAACCAGTTTTCAAAATCATGTTTTTATACCAATCGACTCACAAGTACTCCAAAATTGCTCATGTAATACTTCATCCCAACCCGCTTACTTCCATCTCCAAGTCAACAACCAAATTCTATCCAACCTCATTGTAACATTACAACAACCAAGCCATTAATCCATTGAGCAATGCAACTAAAACTCCAAAAAGTTCCTAAAATTGTCCCATCTCTCCACAAAACAAGTTAGCCACAATCTTAACATATAAAGAAAATGAGTGTCTTACTGACCTTGAATAGTGGTCAACTGGATTTGGTGACGGAGAAGTGCAACAAGAATGGAGTTTTTGGGAGCAGCTGAGCATGTGGTGTAGGGGCCTCCACTGGTCACAACGGCAATACGATGGCAACGTGGTTGTGGTGCAAGGCTTGGGCGGTGGCAGTGATGGGTTGCAACACAAAACGAGGAGATGAGAGAGAGAGAGAGAGAGAGAGAGAGATGAGAAGGCGTCGAGGGGCTTACTAGCAGTGTGCTCGTGGTCGAGAGGAACACTAGTGGCAGCAAGGACAGTGAGCGAAACAGCATGGGACTGAGGCGTGAGGCAGAGTGGTGTTTGAGGTGTAAGCAGCTTGACTGTCATGGTGTGTGGTGGGGGTGGCTGCTGCAAAACTGCAACGCAACAAAGAGAGAGACGGGAGAAGGTTGGAAAGCAAGACCGAGAGAGTGAGTGAGAGTTGTAAATGGAGAGAGAGAAGTGAGAGATACTAGGACGAATAGAAACTTACCAACATGAAGAGCGGAAACTGGCAACAACAAAGGATTGCAACGGTGTGACCTATGGAGTAAGGCCTTAGCAGAGACAGTACACGACGGGCTAAGACACAAGGGGGAGAAGAGAGAGAGTGAAGCGAGAGAAATGGGGAGAAAGATAGAAATAGAGAACAATGATTGAGAGGGGATTGAACTGAGATAGATAGATGTTGCAGTTGGGAGAGAGGAGGCATTCAGAGTGGGCGTTGGAACTTGTGACGGCGAGTGGGGGTGCATGTTTGACCAGAACAGAGTGCTTTTTGCATAAAAAAATTGACCATAGTTCAAGGAATCAATCTGTGGTGGCGGTTTGTGCAAATACGATGAGTATACAAGTCGTACAGTGCATGAAAGCCAACCGATGTATGTGATTGATGATGAGAGAGAGGACAACAATCTATTAAGTGCTTAGAAAGTCTTTGGAGGACATATGGTGAATGGAAAATAATACCAAATAACAAATTGCGTAGGAGACTTTCTAAGCACTAGGAAATGGGTGGCTTTGATGCCATGATAAAGAAGTTTTTTTTTATAAGTAATAATATTATATATATATATCAATAGGAGTAACCAAGTACATTGGACGTATACAAGAAAAACACCTAGCCCATACAAGAAAGCCCATAATGACCCAAAAGGCCATGGAAACCTACCCAAAATACACCAAACCCGAATTGGAAAACTATCATTACACCTCCCTGACCCCATCCCCTAGATTCTGTAAAACTAATCCTCAACCCGAACATCACAAAGCCCTCCCTTTAGCCTTCCCTCGACTTGAGCTACCTCCCTTAGCATCATAGCTGAGTGCCCATGAAAGATTCTTTAACTCCCTACTTTTCTTAAACTTAGATTTGGTTTCAAGTGCGTGGCTCGCCTCAATGATAAACAAGTTAAAAGGGTATCTTTTTTTTTTTTTGAAGTCAAATATACCTCCTTTATTGCTGTTTCAAAGAAAATGAGTCATTACAATATTTTTCCTTTTGTATATCACTAACTATCGCTATGGGACTATCCACAATATTCCATACCCTTTCCTTAGAATACATAAGTGCTAATTTTGCTAGTTTATGAGCTATGTTATTAGCTTCTCTATACACAAATCTAACAATCCAATCCAATCTATCAACTAACAACAGTCTCACATCTTCAACAATATTCTCATAATCTGCCCATATTTATTCTTCACTATTAGTAGCCTCCACAATTACCTTAGAGTCCCCTTCCAAGATTACCTTTGACAGGCCTAACTCTGGACTTAAGTATCATGCTCTCCTTAAAGCCAAAACTTCTGCAATTATAGGTTTCTGTGAATGATCCACAATACAGTTTAGACAAACCAATACCTCACCATTAGAGTCTCTAATAACAATACCAAAACCCACTTTTTTGAGACACACATCCACTGCTGCATCCCAATTCGCTTTTATACACAAATTAAATGACTTTTCCCATTTAACTTCCCTTTTGCTTGTGCCCCCCGACATCTGTGTCTTTTGATGATAATCTTGTGCTATGATGAATTCATTTAGTCCATTTTGGCAAATTTTAGGACACTCCTTGGTTCTGCAAATTTTTTGTCAAACATCCATGAATTCCTTAGCCATATCTTCCTCAAAGTACAAGCTACCATCTCCACCTCCTCCATTCCTAGCTACACATTAAGTTTTTTCCATAACTCCATGAAGTTTGGCTCATAGCTACTCCACTTATGGATAGGACTTTCGGATTTTGCCTAGACATTCAAGGCTGCAGGGCAACTCCAAAGGGCATGCATGGTTGTTTCAGATTCCAGCTCACAAATTGGGTACAAACTAGAATTTAAAATCCGTTTCTTAGCCAAGTTCTCCTTTGTAGGTAGCTAGTCGAGACAGGCCTTTCACACAAAGTGTTTGACAGCTCCTTGTACATTAAGCCCCCATATGAGATTCCATTCTTTCTCTTCACAGACACCTTTTGAGGATTCTCCTGTCTTTCATCTCATTCTTTTATGCTCCAGGTGGTAAGCATTCTTAATGGGAAATTTGCCATCATTTGAGCATCCCCATACTATTTTATCCACTGCTCCCCATCTACTAATAGGGATACTACAAATCAACTCCAATTCCTCTTCTGAATCCTCAAAAGGTACAATAGAATGCCATATATAGGTGAACAAGTTTAGAGGAATAATGAAAGTACAATAAATACAAAATAAGTTAAAGATACTATTCGATATAGATTAACTATATAATAAGTAAATATGGTATAAATAAGACATATTACCACGCATATATTAGAATATAATAAATATATTTTATCATAAATATGACAATATTCTAACAAGTAGACTCTGAAATGTAAATCGCACACATATCCAAGTAAGAATTAATTAAGTAGTGCCTCGAAATGTAACTGTCCATATATATATATATATACACTAAGTGAAATATAAGGAAACATACATACCATTAATGAAATAAACTAATGGATAAACTAATGGACAAATTATTAAGTACTCTCATCCTTACACTAACACACATTCATGTTAAAACTTGTTGGCATAATATCTTATAATAAATTGGGGCAATATTTGTTCTTCGATTAGTGTTAGTCCATGTTTGGGAAGTGAAATTAGTTGAGACTATCTTATTTCATCTTATTTTAAATCTTCAACTTTTTTATCTAATCATTATCTAATTATTACAATTTTTTCAAACTTCCAAACAAAACACAAAACAATACAACTTCTTCAAATTTCAAAACAAAAATAATATTTAATTTTTTTTTAACTTTATAATATTTTTATTTAATTTTTTCTCTTTCATTTCTCAAAATCCAATAAAACATCTTAACTCATACCATTTTACTACATTTTACAAACTATTTCATTACTATTAACATAATTCTCATCTTATATTCTTATACTCAAATATGCCCTTAGTGTTCAATTTTTTTCTTTTGGCACTCGTTTCAAGAGAGAGAAATTTGAAATAATATTATTAAAATCACCTACGTTTTCGAGTATATATAACTCACCATGTATTTAATTTGAACATAACTTATCACCGCTTTAAAAGTGTTCTACCCTATCTAGTACTGATAACTCTTAGCTTCATAATTGAAAGAACTCAAATTCTGGCTAACAAAAAATAAATAACTAAAAGGAAAGAACGATTGTAGAAGAAAGAACTCAAAGTTCTTCTGCCATCTTACCTCTCACAAAATTTTCATCATCGTTCAACTATGTTTCATTTTCAATCATGTATTTGGAATATCTTTATTAGTTGTAAGATTTTATTATTTTTATTATTAGATTCTTGTTTGTTTTGAGGATTGTTTGAAGTCTCAATCCTATTTTTAGTCTTTTAATTTTAGTTCTATAGATAATCAAGGCCATATGTAGCCCGTTGTTGGCTCAGGCCCATTTGGATTCAGAGTAAATTTCAACTAATCTCATCTCATTTAATTATGACAAATTTTTAAAATTTTCACACAAAATATAATAAACAATTCAAAATTTTCAAATCCCAAAAAAGTAATAATATTAAAAAAATAATATTTTATTCAACTTTCACTTTAACTCATCTCATCTTAACTCATTATTCAAACCTCACCTCTCTCTTTTAGCTTATTGTTAGCCTTTGTTGGCGTTGGTTTATTATCAACCCATTCTTGACCAAATCTCTAGATTTGATATTTCAGCTGGGAGTCACTTCATCACTAATGCCACTTTCGTCACCTCATGACAATTAATCGATTAATACAAAGACTACACTCAAATTTCAAACTAAAGATTTTAGCAAGTAATTAATTTATCTCTTCTAATCAATTTAACCTTTTGAAATAAGTAGTGGTTTCACATAATATCAGAGTAGAGATCCTATATTTAAATCTTGACTCTATACTTTATCCGATTAATTAAATATTCTACGTGAGGAGAGTGTTAATTTAAATACAAATAATTAAATTTACCTTCTCTTAATACTTTAACCTTTTGGGACAAGTGTCGGTTTCAAATTAACAACTAACACTTGGGTTGGGTTGTTCATTTAATATGGGCAATCAAAAGACACTACTGATCTTGATGTTATAAACCAATATATAATAATTAGAGATACATGTATTAACGGTAATCCTCATGTTAGTTACAAATCCAGGATATAAATATTAATAAACTTATTGATGTCCGCCGGTTGGACGCGGGTTGGACGTGCTAGCTAGCTAGTACAGTCCATCTCTAATATTTATGGACCTTCGACATCGTCAGTGACTCCAAGAATGACTCGAAAGTAACTCTACAGACTTAAATTTATCCTTTTAGTCAATACGGCCCTGCATAATTTTGGTTCAACAAACAAGTTTTATAAGACGATTGTACTGTAATTTATCCATACGTACCATTATTGATATGCTTAATTCTGAGGATTAGCATTCAACTTATCTTTAACATCACGAAACTCAATTCTTACTGAATACCCGACACATGAATATCACATTAAATTATTTATTTGTTCTCATTTATTTCATATGAAAATGACTATTTCTTATAAAATGAATATATTTTCGTTACAAATAATTATTCTTGTAGTGATATATATTAGGATTACAACATCGTCAGATGCTCATGACGTGAAACTTTCTTTTTTGTCAAACCTGCAGAATCCATACAGCCAATCATAGGATATTCGGACTTTTCTGGTGAGTTTTCTATCTTAGAAAGATATCAGATATTGTACTATATATAATTGGATGGGTTTTGTTTGGCAATAACACAATTAAGCTAATTAAGCTATTATAAGAAGTATGACTCCCCAGCACTTACGTACGTTTGCATTTATGATCTCACTAACGATGAATCCATTCTATGCATGCATGTTTGCATATTAATTCTTTTACTTTTAATGGAGATTAATTTTTTTTAATTAATTAACAGCTTTGGCAGCTTTCTTAATTGGACTCCTGCTTGGTAAGAATCTGTATCTGTCTCCTTTAGTAAGTGCAAGAAATAGTTAGAAATCATTATTAAATTAACATGAAAAATAAACACTGTGCCAAATCATTTGAAAGAGAGTAATTGGTAGTGCAACAGCATGATCGATCGCTTTCTTATAATTACTTTTGTCATTTCCATTCCAGAATGGCGTTTGGCAATCAGTGTATTAGGCGCTCCATTTGTGATTGCATTTTTGATATATAAATGGCGAAGGAGGCACTTATCCATGTATGACAATGTTGAAGAATTTCTGCAAGAACAAAATAACCTCATGCCAATAAGGTACTCTTTCTCAGAAATTAAGAAAATGACCAGAGGTTGTAGGTAAAGATTGGGTGAGGGAGGATTTGGCACAGTATTTAAAGGAAAACTTCGAAGTGGACATCTTGTAGCAGTAAAGATGTTAAGCCAGTCCAAAGCAAATGGGCAAGATTTTATCAATGAAGTGGCAACTATTGGAAGGATCCATCATGTGAATGTAGTGCAACTCTTCGGTTTTTGTGTTCATGGTTCAAAGCGTGCCCTTATATATGAGTTCATGCCTAATGGATCTCTAAACAAACACATTTTTTCATCAGAGGCAAATATCCTCAACTATGAGAAAACATATGATATTGCTTTAGGAGTGGCTCGCGGGATTGAGTATTTACATCAAGGATGTGACATGCAAATTTTACATTTTGACATTAAGCCTCACAACATTCTTCTTGATGAGAATTTAAAACCAAAAGTTTAGGATTTTGGCTTATCGAAATTGTACCCGGTGGAAGATAGTATTGTTCCTTTGACTCATGCAAGAGGAACATTTGGATACATGGCTCCTGAAATGCTTTACAAAAATATTAGAGGTGTTTCATACAAAGCTGATGTCTATAGCTTTGGAATGCTATTGATGGAAATGGTGAGTAGAAGAAAGAACTTGAATGCATCTACAGAATATTTAAGCCAAATTTACTTCCCCACTTGGATATATGATCAATTCCACGATGGAAAGAATATAGAAATACAAGATGCTACTGAAGATGAAAGGAAAATATGTAAGAAGATGTTGATAGTCGCATTATGGTGCATACAATTGAAGCCTAGCGATCGTCCATCAATGAACAAAGTCGTCAAAATGCTTGAAGGAGATGTTGAATGCTTACAAGTTCCTCTCAAGCCTCTCCAACCATCACTAAATAGAGAGATAAAGGATGATTGAGATAATTCAAATCAAGTTTCATCGTCAATTCAATAAGATGGATAAAGTCTTATTTAATTTTTATTGTTTATCTTTCTAAAATTGAACTATCTCTTTCTATCCTTTTTCTTTTTCAAGAGAAGAATTGTACTGATCGAACTATGAAAGTTTTGCTACAAGCCCACCAAAAAAGAGAAGATGGAAAATATAAGGTCATAATCTTTCTACACTTGTCGTAGTATACTACGCAGTGCCCTAAAAATAAGTATCAATCTAAATATAGTTTGATGCTACTCATGATCCATGTGAAAATTTTTTACACATTTCTCTCTGCTCTCTCTCTCTCTCTATCTCTTTATTAGTATTTTTTTCTCACTTCTTTCATCTATCTCTTTTTATTATTTTCTCTCTACTTTTTTTCATTTATTTAATTTTTAAATTAAATAGATAAAAAAATTTAGATAAGTTGTTGAATGGTACGTAGTACTACTCTTAAAAACAAGTTAGTTAAAATAGGAAAAGTAGGATGTAATTAGTTTTTCAGATAAAAAAATATAGATTAACCATTGGAAGTGCTCTTACATTAATACGTAATGTTTAATCCTCTCGACAAGGCTAGTAACAGCAAGTCATGTTTGATCTCTATGGTAGCGTCAATAATATATTATTCAGAAGTGATCATGTAGTAGATAATACTAGGCTTGCTAGTTAAATAATAGGAAAATGTTAAATGTATGATGTATCACAAAAAATTTACATATCTACGTGGCTTTTTTACATAATGTTTTTTTCTTTTCTTGTATTTTTTTTAATGAAAGTGATGTATAGACAAGAATGTCGCTTGGATATGTAAGTTTTTCTTTTCGGTGCAATTAGGATTGCCCTAAATAATATGACAATAGGAGTAGTTCAGAAAATAAAACATGATAATTAAGCTATTAGTCAACTTTAGTGCCTCAAATTGTAACGGTCCATATAAAAGTGCCCTAAAATTAATATAAGTTCACCAATAATATTCATCATTCTAAACTAACTTATGTACTATTTTTATATGCTTACTAGCTGTGGCTGTTCATGTAACACCCCGACTTGAAATTACTAAGGGATTATTGCAGGTAATTTAATTGGCCCTAAAATTATCTTTTATAAACAATGTTGGGTGAGCCTATGATTTAATATTTATTGAGGTTGGCTTGAAATTTTAGTTGGGCCCATTGGTCCATAGTTTTAATTTTTGGCCCGTTAAAATCTAATGGATGATTTTTGGATCTTATTAATAGGCTAAATATTTTATTTAATGGATTATGGAACTCGGGAATTTGTTGATTTTAATTGAGGTAATTAGAATAATAATTACACATAAAGAATTGCACAATTCGATTGGTTAGAACTTTTAAAAATGTAAGTGTAATAATTATATTTTTAATTTTTGGATATCAACTGGACCAATAATAGAATGCCACGTGTCACCATAGCGTATCTCGATATTAGCGGGTAGGACCTTCATATTAGGTACGTTGGATAACACACATTTGTGAAATAGCTTTCCGTTACTTTCTTTATTGTAGCGACAAATATTTAGACTAGATGACGTGTGGGTTAATATTATACCAAACCATAGTTTCTGTTCCCTTTCCAAGTATATTATTCTATACCCTTTATGTGAAGCATGACCAGACTTTTTATGGTAATCAATCATGCAATAAAGCCGTAAAAACAAAAAAAACAAAAAACAAGTTCTAGACCCTTGTCGCGGGGGGTAATGACATACTTACAGTTGTTTTATTACTATTTTATTACTAGGAGTGTAAATCAGTCGGGTCCGATTCTGGGAGGATGAAGGACTAAGTGGACCGGACTAGACCGTTAGTTGTCTGTAACGCCCGTCTTTGGGGTGGACCTTTTTGGAAATTATTTTAGAAAATATAGATGACGGGAATTACCGTCCGATTAAAAACCTTTTACAGTCCTTCCCAGGGTGCAAGACTCTACGTTATAAATTAAAATAGTCTTTGATGAAAAAGGGTTTAGAAGTGGAAAATAAAATTCTTTAAAATAAAAAGACCTTTCGTACATTTAAAACCTTCATGCCTAGACCTCCATGCTCTTTCCCTTTGGCTGTGTCCCTCCTGGGCGTACTGCCCATTTAGCTTCCTGTTGGGGGAGGGGCACACATAAAAACTAAAATGAGTCGAATACTCAATAAGCGTTACTTCATACCGTTAAAATATAGCAACATAGGTTTTCAGTCATGCATTCATCATTCCATACATACTATACGTACATGCATACATGCTTTCATTAAAAACATCACTGATGGGGTTTTTCCTTCTTTAAACATGCTTTTCTTTTCCTTAAAACGTTTCTCCCGTCAGTGCATTCATTTCTTAAAGAATGCAGTGCATTCATACATACAGTTACTTTTCTTTTCTTTCACTTTCATAGGCCGGTGCACGTCATTACGCCCCGCGTGCTGGGGTTAGCGGCCTTTTGGGCTGATGGATTCGCCCGTGGCCACGGGTTGGAATCCCTTTCCGTTAGGGTGCAGCACTGGGTGCACTACCAGATACTACTGCCCGGCATTGCAATCTGCCCATTCATTCATTGGGTACCCCTTTCCTTTCATTCAGTTTATATGGCCGTTACGTATTTTCATATATTCGCTCATGCCACATGCCGTTCATTCATTCTTTCATTCATTCATGTCAGTTCTAAAGAGCTGAGGCTTTCATTCATTCATTTGCATGGGCATGAGCCTTTTCATTTCATTTCATTTCTTTTCTTTACATCCTTTCATGGAAAAACATCTTTTCATGAGAAAACATCCTTTTCATTTAAAAGCATGGCTTAAACATCATCTTTCATGGCATCGTTTAAAACGTCAGTTCTCAGGGACCAGTTTTAAAACACTTTCTTCGCGTCTCTTAAAGCATCGTTCTGAAGCTCGAGGCATGGCCCTCGAAGCTTCCTTTCTTTTCTTTAGAAAATACGTACAATAGATGCACGTATAGTCATCCATTCACATGCATACAATTAATACTTTTGGGTGTGTAAAAAGGGGCTTTCATAGAGGGGCCGTACATGCGTATACATTTCAATACTTAGCATGCTTTCTTTAAAAACATCTTTCGTGTCCTTTCATATAAAGCATCTTTCATAGGAAAATAGTTTATCTTTCTTTTTCTCATACTTTAGAAAATACTCTAGAAGAGCATGAACCTAACACTTACCTGGACTCCATGCTACTTTCATACCATGCAGTCCATTAATGCGCGTGTCAGATGGCACCTACATTCATACATAACCTTACGTCATTCTCTATCTAGTGCATAAATAGCTGAACTAGAAATAGAGCTATGCTTTACTTAGAACACTCTCCTTCTATCCTGTGTCCTTTCACGTTCCTTATTATGACAAAACCCTTGGAGACCCATTACGGTCTCTACTTCTTTAGACCTTACGTTCTACTTCAAGTGCTTACTTGCTAAGGTGAACTCATGATTCACCTTAGGATTAAGACACTGAGACTTCTGTCTCCTTCTTCTCATTAACCACGTTCTGACGCATGACTTAGACTGACTAAGTCACGCATCCCATTTTTAGACAGTACTCTCATCATTACCCTCATGTATCTTAGCTCACTCTACTTCTCATGACCATCCATACACGTCACAAGGTTCCAAGCCACTCCGAGGCTGAAGCACCCTGTAACCATACTTAGGACAGATTACCCATTACATATGGTAAATCCGTCCGGCACGTGCTTTTAACCAGACAACACACGTACCTTAATCCTTTATCCCTTAAGACCATCATTTAATACATTGGTCACCGGGTCGTATGGCAAACGCCATACTCCGATACCAACCTTCTCCTAATCCGGCTAGCACGATCCTTTATGCTAGCCGTACCTTATGACAGTTCATCCCAACACTTAGTACGATGGGACTCTGTCCATAAATACACCTTACGTCACGCCACATAGCTCGAGACTAAATCCCAAGCTATACCATGATCCTGTCACGTCACCTCACATACATCCTAACCCATCACAGCACAGCTTCATGATTGACCACGTCACTTCATGACGTTGCCCAATCATGCTTCCGCTGCACTACTCTGATACTTCTTAGTCACTTAGCTCATACTCCTGGCCATAAGCCAATCATATGGCGACACCCGTCGCCTTGGACTATAGCCATATCACTACTACAGCACATACCACAACATCTTACGTCACGCCATATAGCTCAAGACTATTCTCAAGCTACACCGTGACACATCATTAATACGGCACACATGTCATACGGTGCATCGTTTCCCAACATGGAGTACACTCCTCGCGTACTCCATCCACGATATTACGTCACGTCACCGCTATGGCATACACGCCATACGGTGCACCATCTCACCACATGGAGTACACTCCACACGTACTCCATTCACGGCACTACACCACGTCACCATTGTGGCATACACGCCATACGGTGCATCGTCTCTCCACATGAAGTACACTCCTCGCGTACTCCAATCACAGCACCACGCCACATCATCGTTATGGCATACACGCCATACGGTGTATCATCTCACCACATGGAGTACACGTGGAGTGTACTCCATACACGGCACTAGGCTACTCCACTACTACTGCATATACACTACCACCACACTTCACAGCACAGTCCACAACACTACATAGCACACTTCCCAACTACGCCCAACACTTCACATCACAGCACGTCACAGTCCACACATCACCATGCCACACAACAAACCCTATAATACTAACAGCACAGTCCACAACCTAGTCAACTATCTAACATCTAACATTTAATATAAAAAGCGAGGGATAGAGATTTATACCATCGACGGGATAACCCGTGCGTCGCTCGTTGACCGTTACAGCGATAACGCCGGAGGAACGTACGGGGTGGCTACACCGCGTACAGTGGCTGTTTAAGCGTTTGGATAGTTAGGTGTGGTCTTGGAAGGGCCTAAGGTGGCCTCGATGATGATGACAAGGGGCATAACACGACAGCTCTAGCCGTGTGCAGTGACGGTCAGTCACGCGCAGTGACTATCCATCACGTGCAGTGATTACCCACTACATAAAGTGGTGGTTTGAGCCTAAGGCTGGGCTAAGGGAAACTGCCGGAGGAGCCGTGGAGGCTCGGTGGTGGCGGTACGGTGGTCCGTGGTGGTGGTCGTGCACTATGAGGGGGATGAGTGCCGTGGGAGAGTGAGAGAGAGTGTGCGTGCATGGGGGACAGATCTGGGCCGTGGGTGGTACGATTGGGTTCGTGGTGGCCTGAGGAAGCCGGAGAGGGTGGCCACTTGCCGTGGGTGGCGGCGTACGGCGGTGGAGGAGGGGAAAACCATGCGGTTGAGAGAGGGACTTCGGGAGGTGGAGGAGAGGCCTATTGGCCGTGGGTTCATGGGAGGAGGAAGGGGGAGACCTGGGGGGTCTCATGGTGGTGTCCGGTGGCCAAGGTGGCCGCGCACGGCGGCGCTACGGGCTCGCACAGTGAACCCGTGTGTGGGTGCACCTATGCTCGTGCATGGGAGGCTACCGGCGTGGAGAGGGAGGCCGGGGTTACTGGAGGAGGCCGGTCGGTGGCTGGAGGAGCTACCCTGGTGGTGGTGGCGCCGGAGGACGGCGCACGGCGGTGGAGGAGCCATCAAGCCCGTTCGGGCTGTGCATGGCCGAGGGAGAGGAGGAGGGGCGTGGGGAGGCAAGGCCGGCATGGGTGAGCTCGCCGGAGGGAGGCGGTGCTGGTGCTGTGGGCGGTGAGGCACGCCGGCGCACGGCGGCGCCGGGCTGGGCTGTGGAGGAGATCGGGTGAGAGAAAGAGCTGCACCATGCAGTGCAAGCCGAGAGGGAGGAGAGAGAAAGGGGAGGGAAAAGTGAGGGAGAAAGAGAGAGGGGCTGGGGTTTTATCCTAAAACCCGACGTCTGGGGGTCTATAAAATGGTCTACAATGACCCTTAAACACTGCTTTAAAACAAGTAAACGTTTATTTAATTAAAAGCACTGAGAGGAATAAAGATAGAATATTGTTTAAAATAATATTTCTTCATCATTTATAAAATGAATGAAGTCTTACTTAAAATATTTAAAAGAGTAAGACTATTAAATTAATTAAAGATTCCATCATTATTTAGATCACATAATATTTTAAATAACTGGAATCATTTATATAAAATGATTCCCACAATTATAATATTTTTGGAGCTTTTCAAAGATATTATAATTTAGTTATTTAAAATATTCCTTAGTTAAATAATAATAGGAATCTTCCATTTAAAATACACATTACTTAAAACACAAAACTAACTTTAGAATTCACGTAGTATCTTTAAAAACAAGCCATCGGGTTCTGGCACGCATAACGGGGCTCTTACACACTAGAGAGAGGGAACGGGCTGTCTATCGCATCTGACGTAATTGCTCACGGCAGAAGAAGGAAGGAAGGAAGGAGCAGGGTATTACACTATCACTCCAGTCGATCCATATCGGTCCGAGCCATTTTCAAATGGGGAAATAATACAAAAAAGTTCATTATTCTTCAAGTATACAAAAAAGTCTATAATGTGTATTTTCGGTCCATTAGTGTAAAAAAAAAAGTCCACAATGTTTATAATTTTAAATAATATAACTATTTAACTTTATTTACACATTGTTTACTTAAAAATAGCCTAAAAAAAGTTGTTCAAGTTATCAAAATTCAAAATTATATATTAGTTAATTAATAATTATATATTTAACATTTTATATTGTCAATAGTCATAGATTAGATAAAAATTGCATAAAAATATATATTTGTAGTTCGGTTAGTTTGGCCAAGTTCGGGGTGAAAAAACCCCACCCAGGGACCATACCGAACCGAACTCTATTCGGTCCTACAAATGGAGGACTGAAGTCGACCAAACAAGTTTTCGTTATAGTCAGTTCGGTCGGTTTTTCCGGCCTGGATCGAAAATTTTACACCCCTATTTGCTATTTAACTATTTTTTGTTCTCTTTTTGCTCTTTGGATTTGTATTAAAAATCTTAGAACATAACCTTCTTACATAATCTAGAAGAAAATAAAATTCAATCAACTAATATAATCATGTAATTTAATTAAAAATAAATTCAGTTTTATAAAAATTGACCTTCTTTTACTCTTTGAGTCAAACTTTATAAAATGAAATTGATTTTTAATTAAATTACATGATGACTTTGGTTGAATGAATTTATTTTTTCTAAATTATGCAAGAAGGTCATGTTCTGAAATTTTTAATCCAAATTCAAATAGTAAAAAGTAACTAAATAGTAAAGCAGGAATAAAAGAAGTTATTTCATAAAACATACTTCCTTGTATTTTTTTTTCCAAAATGCACATTTAGATTTAATGTTATTACCAAAATGCCCACTAATTATTGGGCCAGGTTGTTACAAAAAAAGTTATCAATATTTCAACTTTAGAATTATTGGACTGAGTTGTTAAAAAAAAAAAAAAATATTTATAAGACAGGTTCAGTAGTAGCACTCACTGAGTTTTGAAACAATTTTTTTTTACAACCCTCAACACCTGCAAGGTAATTTATCTTATTAAATTATAAATTGTGAAACCCACGTCGAAGGGCTGTAATCGAGCTTAGCCGAGCCGAGCTTGGGCTTGCCGAGCTCGGCTCGACTCAAAATACTCGAGCTCGAGCTCGAGCCTGAGCTCGAGATTTTTTTTTGTTCTTTGTTCGAGCTCGACTCAATAACATAAACTCTTAACTCGAGCTCGAGCTCGAGCTCGTCACACAAACGAGTTCGAGTCGAGCCGACGAGCTCGAATTGTTTTTTTTTTTTTTTTTGAAAAAGATTTAATAATTAATAAAATAAAAGACCTAATATTGAATTTATACAACTAACAAGTATACCTTTATTTAATTATAAAAGTGGTATGCTTATATTATTAGCTAATACATATATATGTATATATACATAGATGTATGTATATATTTATCAATATATGAATGAGTTTTAATCGAGTCGAGCTAATGAGTCGATTCGAACATAAACGAGCGAGCCTTAACCGAGTCGAGTCGAGTTTTGTCAGGTATGTGTCATTTACTAATCGAGCGGGTATCTGTTTTCACGAACGAGCTTTTTTTTTTCACGAGGCGAGTTCGATTCGAGTTTAACCGAGCGAGTATCGAGCGGGCTATCAAGTAGACTGGTTCATTTCCAGCCCTTCGACCCTTCAATACTTCACCCCAAATCTTCCAACCAAAAAGAATTTCCAACCTTTGAACAACTTCTTCCTTTACCAATAATTTTGTGATTAAAAAACAAAAAGCAGTTTGCTCTAATATGAGCGTACTTCACGTGTCTTTCTCCCTTTGATCTTTTGTCCTTGTTAATTATTACTGGGTATAAATTTGCAAGTAAACACGGTCAACTTTCTACGCTATATATGAATGCAACTTCACCATGCCTTATTTTCTTCTTCCTTTTCAATGTATGTAAACACGGTCAACTCTCTCTCTCTCTCTCTCTCTCTCTCTCTCTCTCTCTCTCTCTGCGCTTCAAACGCATCTGTGTGTTAGTCATGAGGGTACCGGTGTTTAGGCCTATCCATAATAGATAAGGTTAGTCAGGGGGACTGCATTTAAGTACTAGAGCAACATAAAATACAATGTACCTGAATTATAAGGTTGTTGGAAGTTGCCAAACCAGCTTTTGTTTGGATAAAAGCTAAAATCCACGAACTCTTTTCAGATTCTCATACATATATATGAGCAATACTACGTACAGTCTCTAAATGGGGACTGCATTGCAAGCTTAGTTATTTTTGTCTTTAAAATTTTTCAAAATTACAATAATATTCTCATCAAAATGATACTTTTTTTCATTTAATGAAAGGCTTGCACATGCAGTCCCCATTTGAAGACTGCAAATAGAATTTCTCTATATATATATATATATACACACTAAGTCAGGAGCACGTCAAAGCACGTTTGCCTAGGATTGAACAGGTTTTTTACAAAAATAATATGGTTTGTTAAAAAAAATTTAGATTAATGAATAATTTAATGCATAGAGACAAAAAAGTAAACTTTAGTAAATATCTTTAGATAATAATAGGTCGGTAAGTATACTAATTACATATTTGGATACATTAGAAAATTAAAATGAAGATACGTTAGAGTAACATAGACAAATAAAAATAGCATCATTGCCCGCCACAATAAATACCACCAACACACCAAACTAAAAGAACGCATACCGCAGACAGCACATAATTGTAGTCCTGAAAGGAAGCACATCCCTTAGTTATCACTTTTTTCTATGAATATTATGGCCTAATGCCCTTTGTTCGGCTTGGGTCGGGTTTTTATTTTATTATTTTATTATTGAAATTGGACCTGCTGAATGTGAGATAATACAAGAGAACCATGGACACATAAGCGCAGAGAGAGAGAGAGAGAGAGAGAGAGAGATAGGTGTTTACCCGGCACCAATATGCAGGAGATGTTGCAGAAAGGAGACTTTCGTCAAGGTTCTCCTCGATATATCTCCTGCAACTTGACAATTGGGCTCCAAAACTTGCATGGTGTTGATTTGAAGAAGCAACTGTAACATAAAAGGTTCAGAATGGCCTCGATGCTTAGAATAGTTAATAGTGGTAAGAGTACATATCTAAGCATATCAAGAGATGGCATGGTGTAAGCCTTAAGAGCCAACCTCACGTTGACAACTAAAGGGGAGAAAATTACAAACAGAGTCTCTCTGTTAATGAAATCTCTTCATTTGAAACTTCGAAAATCATTTCAGAGAAAAAAAAAAGCTACCTTTCTTTTCTCAGTTCCCATATTTAAAAGATTACAAGTGCTATCAGGAAATAAACTAGGAAGGTATTGCCGATATAGCAATCCGAGTCTTGCGGGAATAAAATAAGAAAGAATTAAACAACTTAACAACAAAAGTTTGAAATAAAAAGATAAGAATGGCTAAAGGTTCCAATATCTGACTACGTCCTCATCTCCCACAATTTAAGGAGTAGTGTTCGCCTGGGAGCCTTGCTCTCTATTTGCATCATGGCATTGGCAGAGACTCTGACCTCATCGATGGCTTGAATATCTGACAAGCATGCTACGTTGCTATCATTTACATTCACAAAATCACCATTGCAGCTTTCTTTGGCAGATTACAAAATTACAGAACAACACATTTTTATTCGAATCAGTGTGATATAAAAAACGAACTAAAAGAAGATTTAGATGGTAATGTGAGGTGAAATGCAAGAGAGAAAAAATGCAACAAGATGAGGAGATGGCATACCCTATAGAGTACATCTGATATGAGTGTGAGCCTATAGGAAAATGGGATTCTTGAATTGTTATGTACTCTTACTGAATTGTTAGATTACTGAATAACATTTTCCTGCGCTACAGAGAAGAAGAAGACGCGTGCGGCAGAGGCTTACCCCAGGAAAAATAGAGGCACCGTGGGGGAAGTGACGCGACGGAGCTGGGCTGCCCGATGGTGGCTAGATGAAGGTGGACAGCCTAGTAACTTCACGGCTTTTTCCTCGGCCCGTTATCCCCTGTTTCCCACTCCAGAAGCAGAGCAAACCATAAACTCAAACCTGTTAGAGATCGGCCTCCGTTGATTTCAAACCTGTTGGCCGCCGTTCTTAGCCGAGCTTGGAAGTAGCATAAACTCAACCTCCGTCACGCGGTGCCGCTGCTTCTTCTTCCTTCATTGGGTAAGTTTCGGCCACCCAAAGCATTTTTCTCTCTCTCTGTGCTCTCTCACTCATCACTCTCTTTCTCTCTGTTGTTCAGCCGCTTGCCACCTTCACTCATCTCCGTTCTTTGCGCCGCTTCTCCACTCTCGTTGAGTATGTACGTCTCCGTTGCATGGTTGGTCTCAGTAATGGGTGCACTGGAAGGGTAAGTAACGGACTTAATCACAAGTAACGGAGTTAATTACAATATAAACGGGAAAACAAGAAAACTAACGGAAAAATAAGAAAAACTTTCTATAGCAGTTAGATAGATATTTATACGAAGGCACGTAGCAGAAACATCACGAATTCTCACAAAATCTCTGACAAGTTTTTTTCACATGTCTTGATCTTGCCAAGAGAGCAAATAAATGGCTGGTGGGTAATTTGTTACATGCCATTAATGGGACTTTCCACTGAAGTGATAATTCGCAGTTGGAAGTTCTCACACTACAATCTGATTTGTAGGTAGTGACTTCTTTGTGTGTGGAAATTGGGGAGTTGATTGGGTTGATAGAGAGTTTTGGTATAAATAACTTGTCTTTTACCGTCTCTTGATTTAAGGCCCTATAGTCTTTTACCGTCTCTTGATTTGGGCTCACTTTGATAAGATTCCAAAATATGATATTGTTCTTTCTTTAATAATGGCAGTTTGGTTTCTATTCTTGCTAATCATCTTTCTTCATGTTTAATTCTTTGGGAGCTGTGGTTGGCTTGAAATTCTGCAAGGCACGATGATATCGTCTTCTTCAGTCATTATTTGGAATGTTTTTACATTACTAAATAGCTGCGATTTTCGACATGTGCAGAAAAGTCAAGAAGAATATTCATTGTTCTATTAAACATTGATGGTGCCTCGAAGGAATATTCAGGGCTTACTGGCTAGTTACTATGCTAGCAGCTTAATTGGTATCCATGGTCTAATAGTTGGAACTAATTCCTTCCTTGTGGTCAATTGCTTCCAACAAGGAAGCTGGCAGCCACTTAGTTTTTAGAGCCATGGTATGATATTATCTCGTTCCACAATTTAATATCCTTTCATGCTGTATGTCATGTTTTTAGAGAGGGCAATAGTATAGCGGATAGATTTCCAAATTTGGGTTATGCTGGATATTATGTATCCTTTTCTATAGTTTCTCAACTAATTCCAAAGCATCTCTTTAATATCTTATGCTTGCTGGATAAATCATGGTTTGCTATATTTTAGAATGGGATGACTTGTTTTTGTTTAGATTCTTTTTCTGTTTTATAATGTTGTATAGTCTAAATTTTGTTTAGGTTAAATTTTGCAATAGTGATTATAGTGTTTGTTCATTATCCAATGCTAATGCTTTGAGTGTGTATTAATTTACAAGAAAAGATAAATGATTTTCATTATCTTGAATGGGCTTGAACTTTGTTGGAGGCTGCAGTAGTTGGAAGTTCTGACACTACAATCTGATTTGTAGGTAGTGACTTCTTTGTGTGTGGAAATTGGGGAGTTGATTGGGTTGATAGAGAGTTTTGGTATAAATAACTGTCTTTTACCGTCTCTTGATTTAAGGCCCTATAGTCTACACAAAGGCGCTAGCTGCCATCCACCTTTCTGACTAGTAAAACATGGGAGGAAAAAGGGATTGAACTAGGTCTAATCATCCCTGAACTGAGTAATTCAGTGACGATTCGTTCTATTTCAGTTTTCTAGTAGTATGGGTATCGGTATGGTCTTGTGGAAATAGGTTGGGTTCCCTCATTGAGGGTGATTTTATGATCATGGGTTCTTTTGGGTTGCAATCCCACTAATTCCTCAAAAACCTTCTCAAATTGTTTTAATAACAGGTTAAGGTTGCTATTTAGGATAGTGTTTGGGCTATGGGTGGTGTTTAGGTTTGGGCTTATTGGACAGAGCTAGATAAAGACCCCTTTTGGCCCATTCATGCTATTTAACAACACCCTTCTGCCTTCCTCAAATGAAGGCCTCCCTAGCTAAAGGCCTTTTAACTCTACCAATCTGCCTTGCCATTGGAATTGCATGAGTAACTTGGAAAAGTTCCAATTGGTAGTTCCCAGATTCTCCAGCCACCTTATCCCCAACACTGCATCACACCCCCCCAAGGCCAACAAATAAAATGGAACAAGAAACTGATTACCTTGTAATTTGAGGGCTGTCTCTGAACATGCTCCTACACTTGTCATGATTTCCCCATTTGCCACTTGCACCTTTAGCCTTTGAGTATGATCCACATGTAGCTGTGCCTTCTTTGCTATGGAAGGATCTAGGAAATTGTGTGTGCCCCCCAAGTCCACCTAAACCAACACCATTTCTCCACCAATAGAGCCACGGATTCTCATGGTATTGGGGTTAGGAGTGCCTATAATGGCATTGAGTGAGATTTCCAGCTTTTTTGCTACTGGTTCACTATCCTGTGCCTCCTGAGAATCGAAATAAAGTTCTTCTCCCTTATCATCCAGCTCCTCCTCACAGCCTTGGAGCACATACATTTTAGGGGATTTGCACACTGATTCGGGTTCCACTTCTCTTCACAATGGTAACATAGTCCCTTCTTCCTCTTCTCATCCATTTGAGATGAAGGAATGTGCCTTCCTGTCTTATACAACTTCTATCCAGGTCCCTAAAATTGGGTAAAATGAGACCCAACCCCAGAACCTAAGCTGGATGAGGGTGGCTGTCTGTCCAGCCAACCTTTCACTAACTTTTTGGAACTGGTCAAGTATTCCTCTTGGATCTTAGCGAGGCCAAATGCTACATTAAGAGTCAAGGGATTGAACATCCGCATGGGAAGGCGGATTTCATCCTTCAACCCACTAAGAAAACAACTTAGCTTGTGTGCTTCAGGAAGTCCTTTCAATTTATTAGGGAGATACTCAAATTGGGCTTTATAATGTACTACTGTGGACACTTGTTTGAGTCGTGTGAGTGCTTCCATGGGGTCGTCGTATGCCATAGGGCCAAATCGTAGTAACAAAGCTCTAGAAAATGTATGCCATGTATTAAACTGACCTGTTTCAACTGCATCTTGGTACCATATGAGGGCATCCCCCTCCATGTAATATGATGCCATTAACAGTTTCTGTGCAGGTGGCGTTTGGTGATAGTCAAAACAATGGGGGGAGGCTTTGAAAATCCAACTTGCTGGATTGGTGCCATCGTAGTAGGGAAAATCCAACTTCACACCTCGGTGGCCGTCATGCCTGAAGTCCTGGAACTCCATGTCCTGCTACACATTGTGGTCACGATGGACCACCTGTGCTGTTCGGTTTGTCACCAAAGTCTTCACCATTTCTTTGAGATGAGCAATGTCAGTATGCATAGAATGCATTCTCTCCTCCTGCTGTAGCATACGTTCTTCCTGAGCCTCCTGCCTCTACAGGACTTCTTGCTATTTGGATCAAGTATTGTCAGCCATCTGTGTAAGTAGAAAGGATCGGTGCTGCTGATACCAATTTTAATGTACTACTTATAGTGTAATGAATTAAACGGACTGTAATAGTATATGAGGAATGGTGGACTAGTAGGGGAATGTTTAAAGGAAAGATGTATTGATAACAGGTATATTCAAGGTATACCCAACCTCCATAGCTAAGAGAGAGCTCCAGACAATATTCAACAAAAGACGTAATGAAAACCTGCACCCCCTTGCCCACTATATTCCCTTACAGACAAGTAACAAACTCCCCCACTTAGACGTTTACAGCTGGAATTCAAAAACAGAATATAAAGGATAAAATGGTAAACTAAACTTATAGAAATAACATAATGGTCTTCTAAAACAAAGCTAGAATCTCACGATTTTTTCAACTGCTCCAAAACGCTCCGTTTCCCGTATGGGCCCCTAGCCCCTTTATTTCAGACTTCCATTTCTTCCTTCAGCTTGGCCCAACTAATTGGGCTTCATTACAATTGTAATGTTGTATGGTCTCTCGTTGATAATTTTAGGTTCTTTTTTATTTTTTATTGCATTTTGTTGGAGAGCAATCTTGATTTTAGGTTTTTTTTATTTTCAGTCTACTCTCTTCTCATAGTCAATTTGACTTAAACCATTTGGTTTTCTGTGTCTTGTGTGTGATATTTGTTTCCTGTAGTTATTTCATTTTATTCCTAGTCTTGTTGTTATGTTCTTGTGGTGATTTACTTACCATCCCCTCAACGGCCAATTTCAGCTTCCCCTTTTAAAAGCTTTTTAAACATAATTTATGTTGATAATTTTAGATGTGAACATGTGAACTTAGAAGGTGTTTCTGATTCTATCACTGCAAGTACTTACTGCATATGTCAAGAGTATACAAGACCATGGTTACATTCTTCATTTGCACCATACTACATTCAGATTTTTTGGGACATTCATATTTGTTTTGCACTGTACTACATTGGATCAGGTTAAAGATCAGTTTTAATTTGTGTGCTTGTGGCATGCAGCTGTGGGTTCCATAGCCAAGGATGATTGATGATCATGACTAATTGCCTGCAGCTGCATGCTTGCATGAGGTTTCAAAGTAATACTGTTAGTTTCAAATTAATTCATGTCTACAAATTGATTGCTATCTAGCTGATGATCCAAATTAAGCATTATGCATGCAGGTCGCCTTGGCTTAACTGACTACTACTACCTCTCTTTAATTTGTTTCCAATATTCCATATTAAGCCTAGCTAGGCCTCCCTCTGCCTCTAGCTAAAAAAAATTCCAAAATTTTACTTCTTAGGCTTTTTTTTTTTATTTTTTAAAATGAATAATAAACTTTTCCTCCCAAAATCTTTACCACTAGCCAAATTACCACTAAACTTGTTCCAAAGCTTTCTTTCAAGCTACCTCTCTTTTGCCTAGATTAGCATGGACAGAATTCAAATTAGATCATTTAACATGGATTGCCAAAGTTTAGTCATACTTTGTAGTTTTTAATCATGTTTTACATTGTTAAAGTTTTATTAATATAGTTTACTTTTCAGTGTTGTATAGATAGTTAGCTGATATAGATTTTTTTTCCATTTGTTTTAGGGATTGGTAATTGTAACCCCAAGTTCTTATCTTTAGTACTCTCTTGCCAAATGTTTACATCGAATGTAATGCGTTAGTTGACGGCTTAGCCAATTATGCCATGGGACATAAGGCAAGATTTTTCGTCTCTTCTTCAATTCCCTAAGCGCCATATGATTCATGCATGTTCTGTTATCTATAGATCATACAAGTCTTTCTTCTATTCGACACTAACTCTTCTTTGTGTTTATTCCTTGTGTTCATCATAATGGTTTGTTTTCATAAGATACATAAGCAAAAAAGAAAAAAAGGTGAAAAAAGCTTCCTAATCAATGGTCAAAGACTGATCGAATGACAATTGATCATAATATCCCCTAACTTATAATATATCATGTAATTCAAAATAAAGTATGATATGCCTTATGTTCGTTTGTAATTTGCATTTATTCAAATATGAATTTTTTGTTAATAGCAAGCTAGACTATAATTTTCACGAGTAGTTTAGCAGCCACAAAGCTGGAATACATGTACTGAATCTGTTTATTTACATGAAAGAAATGATATATCTACAATTAAGTTCACTCTTTCTTTTTTGTTTTTTGTTTTTTGTTTTTTTTTCTGTAATGTACACTATTTTTTTTTTTTTTTTATCAATTTTGTATCTTATCTATTCATTTTTTAATGGTATGTATCCACTAAAATCTTTATTGGATGTAAGCTGCCGTACTCTCTGTGTGTGAATTTACTCTTCCTCGAGATTGATATTTTCATGGAATACCCAGTGCATTGCCTCCTCTGTTCGTGGGGTCCATTGCCAACGCCGTCATTCTTGTCCGACACCGATGAGTCTCTTCGATCTCTGTTTTGGCTTCTTGGTTCCTCGGTTGTTTGCTGTCTCTTATTTGTTCTCACACTCTCAAAATCAAATATTGTCCCATCTGTTAGTGTTGCCATCATGACCAGTGGAAGTAGTGGTATTGTATAGCCTCTATTCGAAGTACCACCAAGGTAATGCCTTTGTTCAATTTTAGCCCCACATTGTCCTAGACTCCTAGTTCTGGACAATGTGCGAACTCAGTTCTTGATGTCATTGACTCATTGTCCTAGTTCACAGGGTAGTAGTTATGTCCCTGGATAGCATTGCCTTGCCCTCGAATTCCACAGGCCACCACATGAGATTAGGTATGAAACTTGATTATTAGGTCCATTTTGTACTGTCACGTGTGTGATATGAATGATTGGTTGTAGCTGGATTGTTTTTATGAATTATGTTTGAATGGTAGAACTTGAACATTGTGTGAAATTGTTGGGGGTTGCTGTTTGGAAAATCTTGTAACTGCAATGTTGGGGCGTAGGAGGGGATGAATGCAACTTGTGGTGGTTTGGATTCCTGTTTGGATTGTGTGTGACATGGGGAGTCGTTGGTTGTTTGGGTTGATATTGTAGGCTGTTTGTGCTTATTTACATGTCGAGAGTAAGTTGGCTAGTTTGAAAATGTGATTGTTTTGTTTGATGGGCACGTGATAAAATAATTACTAATTATGGGCTTGCATTAACCTACCATTAGAATCATGTAGTTGTGTTAGTTGGATTGGCTTTTTGTTTCTGTAGATTGTTAATATGTCAGTGAATATTTTCTGTTTTAGATGTTGATATTACTAGAGTTCATGCTCAAGATTTAGGTAATAACATTGGGAGAGTCAGCTAAGCGGTACTCCTATGCTGGAATTTGCCTGAACCTTGACTGAGGTTGATTTTTGTGAAAACTTTTATATTTTGTTATGGAAAGTTGGAAAACAACCTCGGTCATCTTTTTCTACATTTCTTGTTATCTGAACATGTACTGAAAGATTTTCTATCATGATTGGTGTAGACATGAGTATTTTTGACACTTTGTTCTTAACTATATAGAAAGAGCAAATCTAAAATCTAAAATTTGTATACAATTATGTGATCTGTATTTGTGTAGCACTTTGTTTTGATATGAAATGTTGCATCTGAAAACTTCTGGCATGACTTTCTGTTTCTGCTTCCGTCCCGACCTTACTACAGATGTAAAACTGTGGTCTTTGTTATAATGTTGGTATTGGCATCTTTGTTTGTGGTGCACCCACTTTGAAAACAAAGTGATTTTCTGCGTGGTCTTTTCTGTGTGCACGCTTGGGGCTTCGAGGATAATAAGAGGAAAATGCACATTTTGTTTCTGCTCGGTTGACTGCCGAGATTTGCACAACCCTACCACGGGAGTTAAACATGGAATTCATTCTATTATGATGTTGTTGAGTTATGTTTATGCCAAATGATTTTATTTTGTTGTTATAAATAAATGGTTTCTGAAGTTTGCTTTGATAATTTGATAATCTGTTTAGTTTTGCATTATGTACTAGTTCATGTTTACATATTAGTATATGTTCACTGCTTACTGAGTTGTTGACAACTTACCCAATTACATTCAATATTTTTAGATGATTTTGATGGTTCAACCGTGATTCAAGAATAGGAAGCATGGGTAGGATTAGCTGAGGATAGTAGATTTAGAACCTAAAGGTACTATTATTATTGGAGGATTTTATTCAGTAGATTGGATCTTATTCTATAGATTGGTTTATTGGGATGCTGTTATTTTATTGAAACTTTGTGGATTTGTTGATTTATTTCGTTGGAACCTTGTTGATTTATTAGAGCATGTAAAATCTCTAGTATTTTGGAACTTTGCTGGTGTTGTTAGACCTTGTACTAAGGTAATCTTAATATTTTTAATAAAGGAGCTTTGGCAAATTGTAGAGTTGTTTTCTTTATGATCCATGGAGTATATATATAAATATATATATTGTATTGTTGGGAGACGAGTTTGGTAATAGAACTAACTTCCCAAACCTCCTGGTGCAGGGCGTTACAGTGTGTCTATCTTCCATTTACTTTTTATTGCTATGGATGAACGCAAGGCCCCCGTACCTGCGCTTAAGCCAGTACGGTGGGCTGCGGATCAGTGTTTTAAATTTCGTACCGGCTGGTATTTTCTGTACCGACCACGGGTCCGGTACAGGTATTCTATATGTTTCGTACCGGCCGATATTTCGGCCTTTAATTTTTTTTTTTTCATTTTTTCAAACTACAAGCTCATTTTTTTACCTCTAATTCAGATTAGGCTATTTATTATTTATATATCTATGTATTTATATATAATTTATTCACATATCGACTATTTCGAAACGGTACACGAAACGGTACCGATATTGAAATATTTCGTTTCAATGTCTTGACCGATACGACATCTGGTACGGTATTCAAAACATTGTTGTGGATTGCTCCTTCTCCCTTTCTAGCCTATACCAAAAACTCCATAAACAACTACTATGCTTCATCTCGATGTGTAGGCGATTGATCACCAATCTGCAGAGACCAAAGGTATATATGAGCCCTCATGTCATCAGAACAATCATGTGTCATTATTATTCTTTGGTCGAAAATACTACGTATGTAAGCCAAATCACTTACCAAAACCATGAATTATTACCATGAAGTACCGCCAAGGTAATCCTCGATTGCTTCTCTCTACCTAGGGTGTCAACCCTTTTCTCTCCTAGGGTTTGAATTTTACACTTAATTACACAGTGTGAAGTGGGGCTAATCGACATCATCTCTAACATTCTCTTGGATGCTTCACCATGCCAAAAAGTCAAAAGAAAGACTCAAAAGTGGTCCTCCACAATCGTTCAATCTATACAATGGCGTGTAATCTGGCTGAGAAAGAAAAATGCTGGATACAACCGGCCCGTGCAACCAGTAGGTAACCACCACTTTATCTTAATGAAACGTTGTGTTTCATCTAAAGAAGTGATTGAAAATCAAGAGACGACATGGAAAAAAAATACTAAGTACTTCAAGTTTGCTACAACATAATAGAACGAGGATAGGAAAGCTGAGAAATGATGATGGCTATGGTCTGATCTGATCTTCTTCGAAACGCTCTTTGTGGTGCCTCCCGACCCTCTGCCCCTTCCAAGCGCACCTTTGCATCCTTTGCTCACTGCAACTACGCTCGTGAGGCGGGGAAATGGGAAAAGATAACATATGTATGCATTGTTTCATGCTCTGTTTTAGCAATTTATAACCTATTGAAGGCCATCCCATTACGACGAGTCTCCTCCATACCCATATTTGCAGATCCGTAACAAAGAGTTCCCATGGAGTCCATATGGACTTTTTGAGAGGAAGCACCACTACTTAAACATTCATGGCTCAACAAGGGGATATTTTCCAGAACTACTCAGCACATTTCTCTCGTACTATCAGATTTTATTGGACTGCAGATGTTGATGGTAGCTATTGTTCTTTTGCATTATGAACTGTGGTTTAATACTTGCAAATGCAAGTTATTCGGTACATTTTATATGATGTTTATTTTCATCACTCTTTTCACAGCTAAATAAAATTGGTGGTAGTGCGGATGGTTCACTAAGTTGATAAAAAAAAAAAAAAAGAAGTTTGCAGCTACCCTAAGCACTTGAGCATTTTACTCAAGTTTGAACTATTGTGCATGAATCAGTATGGAAATGTAGCCCCTGGGAAAAAAATAACTAAGAAGGAGGAGGAGGAGGAGGAAGAAGTGATTTGGGGATGAACTCTATATAAGATGAGAGAGAGAAAAAGGGGGACTCGCTTTGCTTGTACTTTTTACTTTTGACTTTTCTACCTTTTTATGTTTTTTTAATTAGCTGATTCCCTACCGATTCCGCAAGCCGGTTGTACCTAGCACAGCTGGTCGCATCCAATTTCCTGAACAAATAAGTAGGTGTGTATAATTAATTCGTAGAAAGCAAGGTGCCGACAAAGCACCACCAATAATAATTTTGCCTTGTCTCTCACAGTATTCACAATTGACTCCGTCAACCCATGCAATTCTATTTCTTTGTGAACATTTCTTGAACGCGGGCTTATGTTTACTAGTCCTACTGTACCTACATCATTTAGTTGCCCCTATATCTGCATTATTACATATATATGTTTCTCTACATACAGCTGTGGAAACCACGCCCTCTCTCCTAATCCTTCTAGCTCTATCTTTCTCTGATCTCTGGCTCTCTCTGTTGTTGGCTCGAAGACGAATGGCTTTCCCTGCTGAACTCAGGGTCCTTATAAGTACTGTTCTGGTCCTAATCCTTGTTCCTCCAGCTTCTAGTCTTAATAATACTGATTACTACTGTCCTCCTTCTTCCTGTGGCAATATCCCCAACATCAGCTATTCGTTTCGACTAAAAGGCGATCCACCAAACTGCGGAGACAAAAGGTTTGAGCTCTCATGTGATGACAACAACCACACATTGTTATATTTACATGATGCAAGTAAATACTACGTAAGCCAAATCAATTACAATAACTACACAATCCGAATTGTAGACTCAGGTATTCAGGAGGATAATTACTCCTTCATCCCTCGTTATTTTCTCAACTACGGTAATTTCAATATTGAGAGTTGGACGGGCTGGGAAACTCAAGAGCCTTTTACCGAAGTTGTGGTTATTGTTAACTGTGGAAAGCCAGTGAGTTGGTCCTCTTTCTATTCGTACAATACTATTTCTACGAATTGTTCTAATATAAACAAGGGATATGGGCCGTCTTCTTCCAACTACTCTTTTTCTCAAGATTCCAAACGGTACTCATATCTTATTGTTGGCTATGGAGCGAATGTAATGGATGTGGAGGAGTCGTGCAAGATACAGCAAATGTATCTGGCATCGTGGCCAGTACAAATTTATCATGATCCTTATATTTCTTGTACAGACATTCGCAATGTATTCTCATATGGTTTTGAGCTTTTATGGTACGGAATTTATTGTGGAAGCTGCGGATTCAATCGTTGCTACTTCTCTGTGTACGATAATCAAGTTTATTCCTACCGATGGGGTGAGTAATTAATAAAATTTGAGTTTTTCGCGTATGCAGGGAGATACTTCCCACTAAGGGATCCAACAGAAAAAAGAAAAAGTTGTGGCAGGTTGCGCAAGTGAAGCAGAGTGCAAAGGGATTTCTGCTTGGGTCCCCCGATGGTGGCCGCTGAGGTCACCCTTGCAAATGGGGCCCCCCTTCCAGGCTACCGATCCTTTGCAGATCTTCTCCAAGCTACCCCTCAGCCTCTTCCAGAAGTTGAGATTGCGATGAGACCACCGAAAATCATTGACGGAGAGGTTTGCTTTCTCTTTTCTAGGGAAGAGATTGACAAATCAGCTTCATCGTTTCGGTTTTCTTTGGTCATCAAGTTTCTTCGTAAGAGGCCTTCGTTAGATTCGATAAGAGCTTTCACCCGGGCTAGATGGGGCCTATCTGGTACGTGTCTGGTATCTTCGATGAGAAGAGTTCGAAATGTCTTTGTTAGGTTGACAAATGAAGAAGATTTTAACAAGGCATTCTCGAGAGAATCTTGCGAGATGGAGGGGGTTCCTTACCGGGCTTTCCAATGGACCCCAGATTTCAACGAGGATTCTGAACCTCCTATGGTCCCTGTTTGGGTATTTTTACCAGGATTGCCTCCGCATTTCTACCATAACTCGATGCTCAAAATCCTCTCGACAGGTATTGGAAAATTTATTAGGCGGGACAACTCTACAAAATGTGTAACCCGCACTGATGGGGCAAGAGTCTGTGTGGAAATGGATGCTTCCAAGCCACCGCTTCAATCCTTTTGGATTGGTCACCCAGGAAGGCCATCGAGTCGTTTACAAGAAGTGGTCTATGAGACCTTGCCCGCTTATTGCTCAAAGTGCAACCAGCAGGGACACAATCTTACCACCTGCAGAAAAAATGGAAATAATCTGAACAAAACAGAGGACGGGGAAGGAAGGAAACGCACCCGGCAAGAATACCGCATTAAACACAAAGAAAATGTTATGCCAGAGGATGAAGAAGGGGAAAAGGAAAATCCTTCGAAAACACAACAGACGGATCAAGAAGAGGCTCTGGGAAATTTTTTAGAGAACACAAGGGATTTGGCTGAAAAGCGTTTAAACCAGAATGACGAAGAAGAGGAACTGGGCCAGGACACAGAGGAGGCTTCCGAGGCTCCGAAGGAACAGGCGCCCATTTTGTGCAATGGGTCTCACTCGGGGGCACTTGGTTTGTTTGTAGAGCCCTCAAGGCAACTTGTGTTTGAAAAGGACCAGGATAGCTCGAGTATTTTGGCTCGTTTGGAATACGACCAACCAGATGAACCTCTGTCCCCTTCTATGCCAGAACTTGATGATCTGGTTGTCGAGGATACAAGGAAAGTTTTATATGAGAGAGAACAATTGATGGAGAGCCCACAACTCATTAAAGCAACTTATTCTCTGCCAGATTTACAAGAGGTAAACACAGAAGTAATTAACTTGATCGCAAACAGAGAAACAGAATCGGGTGATGAATGGGAAAATCCTTTGAGGAAGCTAAAGAGGAAATCGAAGAAGAACAAGTCAAGGTCCCCGATTGGGACGAGGTTGGCCTCAAAGCGTATAATTTCTGATGATTGAAAACATCCTAGTGTGGAATATTCGAGGTGTGGGTACTTCAAACCTTAGACTGTTACATTTGATGAATGAATTGAAGCCAGAAGTGGTGGCGATTATTGAACCTTTTATGTTTGTCCTGAAGATAAAAAGATGGGCTCGTAAGCTAAAGCTTCCTTGTTATGACACGAATTGCGAGAAGGAAGGGAAGGTCTGGTTGTTTTGGGATGAAAGTCTAGAATTTACTCCTATTGCCTACTCTCGGCAAAGTATTACAGGCATTTTCAAGAAGAATGGAAAGGAAATGCAACTAACTATTATATATGTGAGTTGTTTCCAACTACCCAGGAAGCAACTATGGGATGAGTTAATATCTGTCCAGAGGCAAGATATTCCCTGGGTGGTTGGAGGGGATTTTAACATTTACCGTACCAATGAGGAAAAATTGGGTGGTATCCCAAAACCACAATCGGCCAAGGATGATTTCAATGAATGCATTTTAAATTGTGCTCTTTTGGAAATAAAGGAGGAAGGAACAAATTTTACTTGGTGTAATGGTCAAGAAGGAAGGGCTCGTATCTGGGCAAAACTTGACAGGTTTCTCTTGAATTCTACTTTTGTGC
The DNA here is from genome assembly GCA_003123785.1 of Pterocarya stenoptera. Classification (NCBI taxonomy): domain Eukaryota; kingdom Viridiplantae; phylum Streptophyta; class Magnoliopsida; order Fagales; family Juglandaceae; genus Pterocarya; species Pterocarya stenoptera. Next base: position 37,414 of record QEOT01000694.1, read on the forward strand.
AAAGTTATTCCATGGCTGTTGTTCAGGTGCTTCCTAGGCTCACTTCTGACCACTGCCCATTATTCCTTTGCCTCACAAAAAAGTGGAAGTCTTGTGGCCCTACACCTTTTCGATTCCAACGGATGTGGACAACTCATAAGAATTTTCAGCAGGTGGTTAAAGACGTATGGCAGGAGCATGTGGATGGGCTTGGCTTATCTAAGTTATCGTTAAAACTCAAAAAACTTCGCAATAGACTCAAGGCCTGGAATAAAACTACTTTCGGGAATGTATTCCAGAATATAGCGCGCATGGAGGACACAGTGGCAACTCTCGAAACAAAGCTCCTGCTAAACCCCTCGGTTGAAGTCGAACATGAATTCATGACTGCTAAATCAAATCTTGAGGAATGGTTAAGGTGCGAGAAGATATTTTTGGCTCAAAAAGCAAAGGTTAAATGGCTCAAAGAGGGTGATGAAAATTCCAAATATTTTCATGGAGTGATTGCCAATAATAGAAGGAAGTCTTGCATATCTGAGATGATTTTAGTAGATGGTACTACCTTATCGACGCCTGCCCAGGTTCATGAGGGAGCTGTTGGTTTCTTCCAAGAACTCCTATCCTCAGCACATATATCCCCTGATGCTAGCAAAATTCGAGAGCTAATCCAGCCGTGTATATCGCAAGAGGACAATGAAGCTTTGATGAATCCTCCTGCCAAGGAAGATATTCTTGCAGCAATGAAAAGTATTCCAAGGGATAGCAGCCCAGGGCCAGATGGTTTCACTTCTAGTTTTTTCCTGGATACTTGGGAAATTGTGGGAGAGGATGTGTATGAGGCTGCGTTGGAGTTCTTTCAGCATGGTGGCTTATCTGATGCTTATACTTCTACCTTTTTGGTTTTAATTCCCAAGGTTCAAAGTCCCAAGGATTTCTCACAATTTCGTCCCATCAGCCTATGCTCGGTGGTCTACAAATGTTTCACAAAGGTGGTGGTAGGCCGCTTGCGCAACATGTTACCTATACTTATTTCGAGGGAGCAAAGTGCTTTTATAGGTGGTAGAAGCATTTTCGAAAATGTGGCTTTAGCCCAGGAAATCCTTCGGAGTTTGGAGGTTAAGAGAAGAGGGGGAAACATTATGGTGAAGGTAGATATGATGAAAGCCTATGATAGAGTTGAATGGAATTTTTTGCTGCTGGTGCTGGAGGCATATGGGTTCAGTAATGCTTTTAGGTCTTTCATCCAAACCTGCATTTCTTCCCCAAAATTTTCGGTGATAATTAATGGCTCTTACAAAGGATTTTTCCCATCCTCGCGTGGACTCAGACAGGGTGACCCGTTGTCCCCTTATTTGTTCATTCTAGCGGAAGAAGTTTTATCTAGAATGTTAAACAAGGCCTTCTCTGAACACCAAGTGGAATACTTTTCCATCCCTACAGGCACCTTCTCTATCTCACATCTGCTATATGCAGATGACGTTGTCATCTTTTTGAATGGAAGTCTTCGGAATGTTAAGAAGCTGATGAGAATTTTGAGCTCTTATGAGGAGCTCTCAGGGCAAAGAATCAATCGATCAAAATCTGAGGTATTCTTGGGGAAAAAAATTTGCTTATCTCGCTCTAACGCTATTATTCATTGTACAGGATTCCGTAAGGGCTCTTTTCCTTGCAATTACTTGGGAGTTCCTCTGTCTCCAAGGAAGCTTATGGTGAGAGATTTTGAGCCTCTGTTGGAGAAAGTGAGAAAGAAAATAGATGGATGGCGTCATTGTCTGCTCTCTGCTGGAGGAAAAATGATGTTGTTACGCCACATTCTATCGACCATCCCTATTCACATGCTAGCCTTGCTTGACTTTCCCAAAAAAGTTCGGTTGAAATTGAACAGCCTGCTTTCAGGTTTCTTATGGGGCCACGGTAAAAAACATTGGATTTCTTGGGAGAAAATCACAAAACCTTTGGAGGAGGGAGGACTTGGAATTAGAGATTTTAGTGAAATGCAGCAAGCCTTACATCTAAAATTGGCTTGGAAAATTTGTCATGAAGATTCCCTTTGGTCGGATTTTATGAAAGGGAAATATAACCTCCTTCCCTTGAGGGTTAGTGCTCCTAAAATGGGTTCCTCCTTATGGAAATCTATTCATGGTTGCCTTCCTCTTATTATGGAGAACACAAGATGGAGGATCGGGGAGGGGGATATCTCCTTCTGGTATGAGAATTGGTCTGGGCATGGAGTTCTTAGAGACCGTAAGGATCAGGTGGAAGATGAAAATCTACATCTTAATGCTATCCTCACTAATCGAGGATGGAATTTGGATGTCTTAGAAGACTTAGTTGGCCCTAGTTTGGCTCGTGAAATTGAAGACTCTCATCTCTCTTTGCGGGAAAGACCAGACCAGCAGGTTTGGATGCACACTAGGAACGGTATCTTCACAACAAAAACAGCTTGGGAACAAATTCGTAGTAGGAAACACAAGGTGACTTGGGCAGGCTGGGTCTGGAACCAGGCTATCCCTAAGAAAATCTCTTTTGCAACTTGGAAGGCGCTGCATAATGGTCTAAGTGTCGACTACAATATCCAGAAATTGGGCATTTCGCTTGCTTCCTCTTGTTCCTGCTGTGGAAGAAGGGACATTGAGACTCTTGAACATGTGCTTGGTTCGGGGCAGTTTGCTCTAGACATTTGGAAACATTACTCCCATAAGATTGGTGTCCAATTTAATCCTCAAAGCTCTTGGAAAGATAGATTTTTTGCTTGGATTGGTAAAGCAAATAGGAACTCCCAGGTGGGAGCCATCACAGGCATTCTACCTTCTATTATCACTTGGGCCCTATGGTATAGACTTTGTAAAAGACGTATGGAAGGGGTGGAATTTTCTTATGAAAGCTGCATTTTTCAAATTAATTTTTGGTTGAAAGAAATTGCAAGCAGGTTGCAGTGCTTTAAGAAGTTGTCAGAGGGTGACAAGTTTATTCTGAACAGTTTAAATATCCCCTTTAAACGTGTGCAAAATCGTGGCTTCATCTGGGTTGTATGGAGGTCGCCGGTCACTAACAGATGGAAGCTGAACATAGATGGGAGTAGCTTCGGCAATCCAGGAGCAAGCGGTGGAGGGGGTATCTTGAGGAACCATACTGGTGATTGTGTGTTTGCTTTTGCTCACTATCTGGGTATAGGCACTAATACACGAGCAGAGTTGTTGGCGGTCCGGGATGGTTTAAGCCTGTGTAAAAGATTGGGTTTTTTCAACCTAGACCTCGAAAGTGATTCGAGAGTAATTTTGGGATGGTTGAAGAGTTCCTCTAGCACTCTTTGGTACCTATGGATTTCTGGGAGGAAATTCTATCTCTTCTACAACATTTCAACATAACTTTTTGTTTTATTCCTAGAGAAGGGAACATGGTGGCAGACGGCCTGTCTAAACTGGGAGCAACAGGCAAGCAAACCTTTGTTCACTCTGCGGATGGTTTGGACAAGGAGGTTTATGGTCATTATCGCATGAACAAATGGGGTTTTCCTATGCTACGGTCTTGTTAATATGTTGATGCTTTTTTT
>QEOT01000694.1:41300-59570 GCA_003123785.1 Pterocarya stenoptera
TTTTTTTTTTTTTTTTTTTTTTTTTTTTTTGAGAATCAACATCAATATTATATTTATTAATAAAACTCCATCAAAGGAAGGAAAGAACACAAGATGGACAATCCTACATCTCAATAGAATCATCCTCTAATTACTCAATAGAGTTCTTGGCTAAACAATGAGCCACAACATTGCCTTCTCTTCTAACATGCCTAACAAATCATTGATCAAATTGTAAAAGCATATTTTTCACATCTGTAACTGTTGTTATTATCTTGCCTGAATTTGTATGAGCTTCCTTATAATCAACAAGTTGCTGCTTTGATTACTGCATCACCAAATTTGGATCAGAAAATTTGTTGTTGAAAATAAAAATCACTCCTTCTATGCCAGAGTCTACTTGCTTTCACTACTATTTCTTCCATCTGTTCTTCATCAGGAATACTATAGATAGCAACTAATAAATCCTTAAAACAAGCTGCTGTCAAATTACTTTTTTAAATTTTCTTTGAATGAAGACACCACACATCCTTGCTGCTATACACTCCCAAAGAACATGTATTGTACTTTCTTCTTCTTCTAAACACAGTGGACAGTTTGGTGACTCTATTATTTTCCTTTTAAAGAGATTTAAATTAGTGGGTAAGGCCTCTAAGCAAGCTCTCCATAGGAAAACTTTTGCAGCATCTGGAATTTTTAATTTCCAGATTCTGTTCCAATTTGAATTTGAATTTGAATTTGAATTCGATCCAATATCTCTTTTCGCAAATAATATGCACGTTTTACAGTAAAATTACCAATTGTTGATGAACACCTCCATATTATCTTATCTAGACAATTTGAAATTAAGACTAATAGGAAAATATTTCTTCAATTAAATCCACATTCCAGTGTTTGGTATTTGAATCAATAATAGCAGCCACTGATTCTTCCTCATTCAATAGTTTTTCAAAAGTGATTTTATAGCATGATGCATGCGTCAGTCAATTATATATTTTATGAGTTAACTTCTTCTATGCCAAGATTTTGCCAAGTCATTGTACGTGTAACGACTGATCTTTTATAAAAAAAATTATATAGACGTAGTAATTCTCAGAAGATTGTTCTTTCCAAGCCCCTACGTACGGATCACTAGAGCCCAGTACTTTATGGATAGATTTGTTTATACAGTTTTGTTTAAATCACTTTCTATATAAATTAACTGATCACTTACCTTTATTTCTTTTCTCCATGTGCTGCAGCTTATTATACTGGATTGGAATGGCTCGTCGGTAAAATCCCCTTAAACTAGCTTCCCCCCTCTTTAATGAAAATTTGAAAATTAACTGTTGGTACTATACAACTAGTTATTATATTTAAATCACGTTGTATATATATAAATTAATTGACCACTTACCTTTATTTCTTTTCTGCATCTGCCGCAGCTTATTGTTTTGGAGTCTCAGGGGAGCTCGGTAAGAATTTGTCTGATCTATCTGTCTTCTTTCATCATTTAACCAATCATTCCTTAAGCAATGAAACATGAAAATAATAAGATCAGATATATATTAATTACATACATACGCATATGTCTATATATATTTAAATATATATATATATATATACACACAGGCGATATACAAATAATTATTTGTACAGACATAGAAGGAAGAACTCAAAGTTCGTTTGCCATCTTTACTTCTCACAAAATTTTCATCATTGTTCAACTATGTTTCATTTGAAAGCCATGTATTTGGAATATCTTTATTACCTATAAGCTTTTTTTATTAGATTCTTGTTTATTTTGAGTATTGTTTGAAGCCTCAGTCCTATTTTTAGTCTTTTAATTTTAGTTCTATTGTTGATCAAGGACAACTCCATTTGGATTTAGAGTTAATCTCAACTCATCTCATCTAATCATTATAATTTTTTCAAATTTTCATACAAAATATTATAAACAATTAAAAATTTATAAATCCCAAAAACAACAACAATAATAATAAAATGATATTTTAACAATATTTTATTCAACTTTTACCTTAACTTATCTCAACTTAACTTATTATCCAAACCTCATGAGATCTTTTAGCTTATTGCTAGCCTTTGTTGGCTTTGGTTTATTATCAACTCATTATTGACCACCACTCCAAATTTGATATTTCAGCTGCTAGCCTGCTAGCCACTTCATCATCAATATCACTTTCAACATCTCATGACAATCAATCAATGAATATGAAGACTATACTCAAGTTTCAAACTAAAATTTTAATAAGTATAAATAATTAAGTGCATGTTTGGGATTGTGGTGGGAAATATAGTTTATAGCTTTAGGACTTATAGCTTATAACTTAAATAATAAGCTCTATACTTCAAAATATGTTTACTGTTTGATAAACATATATCTAAAGCACTTTTAAAGTTAGTTACATTAATTTTTTTTAAATATACAATTATCTGCAAGAGCTTTTAAAAGCTTCAATTTGGTGCTTTTTAAAAAAGTAGACTTTCACCTTTTTTAGGTGATTAGAGCACTTTTTATAAATTTACCAAACATATTATTTTTTCTTTAAAAGAGCTTATAAACAATTAAAAGCACTTATTAAGCTTTCAAACTCAATCCCAAACAAGCTAAATCTATCTCTTCTCACTAGCTTAAACTTTTGAAACAAGTAGTACTGATTTTACAAGGGATTATAGTAGAAATCCTAAGTTTGAATCTTGACTCTACACTTCACTTAATTAATTAAATGTTCCACGTGTTAGTCAAGTCCACTTATTAAGAGGGAGTATGGCCCACACGTGAGGTGAGTGTTAAGATAAATACAAATAATTGAATCTACCTCTTGCGAACACCTTAATCTTTTGAGACAAGTGGCGGTTTTAAATTTATCCTTTGTCAATACGACCTCGAATAATTTGGGTTCAACAAACAAGTTTTATAAGACAATTGTATTGTAATTTATCCGTACGTTCCTCTATTGCCCGATTCTTTTGCTGCAAAACTTGACTAAGAACATCAGTAATACCCATGATTTCCTTCATTAAATGTAAAATAAATATAAATTGGAATGATGTAATCATTTTATAAGCAGCATTCGCATTCTCGCGTTGAGATTAAGTGGATCCTTCTTTTATTATGTTTTCAAGCACCAAGCAAGTGGCTCCAAACATTCGTAGTAGACTGCAAATAGAATAAAAATGAGAGCCCCAACGAGAATCACCGACTCGTTTGACAGTGCCAATTTGGTTAGCTCCTTTTCCAATTTCAAGTTCGTCAATAGCTATCATATGTGCAATTTGTGTTGCCTGAGCAGCTTGCAGTTCATCATGACGTTTACATGAAGCGCCCACCACATTGATAATGAAATTCAAATTTGAGAAAAACTCATGAACAGAAACTACCTCTCTAGATGCAGCAACTAATGCTAACTGTAATCGGTGAGCAAAACAATGAACATAGTATGCATATGGGCAATCTTTAAGAAATAATGCTTGCAATCCTTTCCATTCACCACGCATATTACTAGCACCATCATATCCTTGCCCATGAATATTTTGAATATCAAGACAATGATGAGAAAGAACGGTAGATATTTCATTCTTTAGAGTCAATGCCGATGTATCTTTAACATGTACAAGATCAAAAAATCGTTCTTGTATAAAACCATCATGATCAACAAATCTCAAGATTATAGCCATTTGCTCCCTCTTAGACTCATCTCGTGCCTCATCAACAATAATGCAAAATTTAGAATTTCCAACATCTTCACGAATTTTATTTCTCACTTTTTTTGCAAGAACTTCCAAAATCTCTTTTTGAATTTTGGGTGAAGTATACTTTGAAGATTTAGGAGCATTTTCCAAAACAAGTTTTCCAACCTTGTCATTATATGAAGCCAAAAGTTTAAGCATCTCAAGGAAATTACCTCGATTTTTTGAATCAGGGGTCTCATCATGACCTCTAAAAGCACATCCTTGAAATGCAAGCCATCGAACAACATCAATAGATGCTTTTACTCGGAGTCGATTGTTGAGAATTTGCTCTGAGCTTTGTGCATTCATTACTTTATCAATATGCTGTGATTGTTTTAATAAATCCTCACAAGCTTTCACAGCATTATTATGACAAGAGCAAGGATCCTCCCCAATATGATTCAAAAAGGCACAATGTTTTCCATCATTAATCTTCTTCTAATTTCTAAATCCTATGATAGTAAATACATCCCATCCAGAACGTTGAGATGCTTTCATTGTAAAAAAATAACAAGGTAAACAATATGCAGCATCTTTTGATGGAGAATACTCTAGCCAAGATGCGAATTGTACAAACCAAGAAGCTTGAAAGCGGCGAGGATGCTTTTCAGAACCAGAAAATGGATATTTTGAGAGACGTATCTGATATGGACCCATTTTCAAGTAAGCTCTTCTTATTTCATCACGTTGATTGACCGGATAGTCCCACATAGGAGGACGTAATCCTGGATCTCGTTGTAGAGAAAATATATCAATTTCTCTAGAATCAAGAGTTGACGATGTAAAATTAATTTCTNTGAATTTTAGAAGAATTTTCTGGAGTATCAATTTCCTTTCTTTTGAAGAATGAGTCGATAGTTCTTAATTTAGACATAATTCATGAACCTAATTTTAAAATCAAATTGAAACATATAAAATAAAGTTAGATATATATGAATTCAATTACTCATGAAACATGAATTTAAAGTTAATCTTTAAGCACAAATAATCATTCAATAGACATAATTATATATAAGCCAAACTAAGTAGTAATCAATCTATTTAAAAAAGAATAAAAAATTAAACAAAAATACAACTACATGATACATCAATACATGAAAGAAGGGGAAAAGTGAAAAAAAACTTTAAAAACACTGCATCAAACTTAATAGATTCAATACAATTATATATATGAATGAACATTAAAATCGAAAAAGAGAAAAAAGAAAAAAATCAAACCGTATATGATTATATCAAACGACCTGGCGAAAAACTTTAAATTGTTTTAGGAGATGAACGTAGCGTGTAGCCTTGTAGGTCCGTAAGCCTCAAGCTCCCCTTTTGGCTGTTTGGCAGTCAGTAGATCAAGACAACTTCAACTTGTAAAGTTTAACTTTTGAATAGAAAAAGTAAAAGGGTGCAGGTGACTTTTGAATAGAAAAAGGGTGCGGCGGCAGTGAGGACCATCCAAATTCTTTTTATTTATGGAGAGTAAAAGGGTATAATTAGGTTATTAGATCATTTTATTTTATGTGAGATGTATTTTATTTATTTTATTTTTAAATTAAATTAAATTTAAAAAAATTAAACTTATAAATAATTAATCAATAAAATTAAAATAATTTTATAGAAGTCTAAGATAATTTTTAGAGGGGGCCAACACAAAATAAAAATCAATATAATCTTATTAAATTATAAAAATTTAATATATATTTATTTTTTTTCCAAACTTTGGGGGGGCCGTGGCCCCCCCTGCCCCTACATAGGTCCGCCCTTGTCTCCATTCATCTCAGTGTCTGCTTCCATATCTTCCTCAATCAAAAGAGTTTTTCCTTTTTGATTAGCAAGCTTCCTGAAATCAGTCGCTCTATGCCCCTGTTCACCACACCTGAAACATATAATATTAGAGTTAGAACTCTGACCCTGCAATGGCTGCTAGGCGGGAGGAGGTTCTTGAGGGCGAACTGCTCGACTGTTTTGATCTCTTCTAGTCACTGGCCTCCTACTCTGCTGTTTCTCTACAATGAGTGCACGCTGGTATGCTTCAGAAACTGTCCACAGCGAGTGAAGGCTAAGGACATCCTGTAGGGACTGCTGCAATCCTCCCAAATACCGCGCCACCAACTGCTCTTCTGTCTCAGATAGATCATTACGGGCTATCAATTGATAAAATTCTTCAGTGTAATCATCAACTAATCTCATGCCCTGCCTCAACGAATGAAGTTGCTGAAACAGAGATTGAGTATAGCCGAAGGGAAGGAAGTGACCCTTCATCTTCTTCTTCATCTTCTCTCAATCAGTAATCTTGGCCTTACCATGCTTGTCTCGTGATCGCCTCAACTGCTCCCACCATGCAGATGCTCTACCTTTGAGTTTGATGGCGACCAGTTTCACTTTAACATGATCAGGAACCTCCTTATAGTCAAAAATCCTCTCCACCTCATGCAACCAATCAATGAACCTTTCAGCCTGTAACGAACCAGAAAACTCGGGAAGATCCACTCGGAAGCCAAGGTCCCCATGACGCTCCTCCCGACCATGGTGCTCCTGGAATAAAGGACGCCGGTGATTTGAGTTTTCGAAACTGGAATCGGAATCATGATCTTCCATCTCACGATCGCCGAAATCCTGCGCCGTTAGACGTCGGGTTAACTCTACAACTTGTCTTTGTAAATCTTCAATCATCACATCCTGAATGCTACAATCACAGTGCGGGACTTCCTCGTAAGGAACCTGTCCACGACGACCACAACCCCGACCACCAGCCATGAAAACTAATGAGAATCACCCTAGGAAAGACGCTAAAGCTCTGATGCCAACTGACGCCGGATAGAATAGCGATTATTCTGTAGGCTAGTTTCAACAGATGATTCACAGGAAAGAAAACAAGAGATTGCCCAAAAAATACAGAGAAAATGCCTCTAATGTTAATTCAAATTATCATTAATCAAGAATAATGCAAATCAACCCACAAGCCGGGCTGTAATAGCTGAAAATCGACTGTATTGGAATTTTACCAAAAATAGCAAAATCTCAATAATCATGCCAAAATTAAATAAATAAACTAAGACGTAATCTGCCAAAATTTTGGCCCAAATCGAGTTCAGAATCACTTCCAAAATAGTAAATGAAATATTACCATAAAAGGCAAAAAATAACTAAAAATAGGAAATTGGAGGGAAAAACAGTAGAATTTGGCCTCGAAAAAGATGCACACCGAGCATAGCTGGGTTGTTAGGGGCCTCGGTCAAGTCTCTAAACACTATGTCCTCCTCGGCTATGATCTCCTTTGGTTGACCGAATGCTAGTCCTTCTCTTGCTTGGTTCACGTTCAAAGATGGCTAGGATGGCAATTTGGGTAAGGTGAGGTTAGGTGTTTAGGCTAGTATGGAGTGGAGGGAAGATGGAAATGGCTAAGTGTTTGGGGCTCACAATAGGTTAGGGTGCACGGCACTATGGTGGGGCTAGGGTGGCGCCCCCTAGAACCTTGGGTTTAGGGTTTGGATGGGATGAGGTTCAGCTAGGGTTTGTGTTTAGGGTTTGGGACTAGGTCAAGAGTGATGGGCGGCCAAGGCTTGGCCGAACAAGGCTAGTGAGTGTTTTTAGGAAAGTTTCCTAAAAACTTGGGATGTGATTGTGGATAGATGAGTGGCCGGCCAAGGATGTTGAAGGAGTCAACTAGGGTTTCCAAGTGTGGAAACCCTATTATGGCAAGTGTGAGAATCGGCCAAGACACTCCAATAAGGAAGGTGTTGGCCGAATCACACTATGATGGATAAGGCAAGTATATTCGGCTAGGGCTAGGTGGAAGGATGTGGTTCACTTATGGAAAGTTGACAAACAAGGTGAGTGGCCGAAAATGGGTATGGGATGGCTTGGAATGGCCGAATTGGTGATGAACACAAGAACACAATATGAACACCAAGAACAATGATGAACTCGGCTAAGTAATGAACAATTCAACAATGATTCACAATATGCACCAAGATTGAAATATTCCTCATATATTGATAAAAGAACCAAATAAAGATAGTCAACTTGGATTCAATGAATTGCACCAAGTTGATAAACAAGATAAATGGATTACTCCAATTCAATGAATTGCATGGAGTAATCCTCTCTTTGGGATTCTATGAATTGCACCCAAAAGAGCCCAAGTGTCTAGCACCGAAATGATCTCTCAACAATGTCCTCACTCACCCAATTTGCCAAAAGATGTGAAAGAAATGACTAAGGGTCCTATTTATAAGGTTACAACTTGGAAACCCCTAATAGATCCCTTTGCAATAAAAGAAATAAATAAATAACATAAATAAGATAGTGGCATGGGCCACATGGCCGTGGCATGCATGAGCCAAGGGTCGGCTAGGTGGGTGCATGGTGGTCCACGGTCTGGTCCATGGCTAGGTGGCTCGGCATGGCTAGCTGTGGTGTATGGCATGGTGCCATGCATGGGCCGGCTGGTGGGCATGGCATGGAGCCATGTTCGGCCTGCTGGTGGCTAGCCATGTGAGCTGGCTGCAAGGCATGGGCTGGAGCCATGCGCTGGATGGCATGCCTGGTGGGCATGCCACTGACTTGCTCTGCATGGCACGGGCTGGAGCCGTGCGCTGGATGGCATGCCTGGTGGGCATGCCACTAGCCTGCTCTGCATGGCACGGGCTGGGCCCGTGCGCTAGATGGCATGCCTGGAAGGCATGCCACTAACCTCGCTGGCGTGCGGCAGGAGGGCCACGCAGGTGTGGGCATGGCCGGCTGCATGGGCGCACGCATGGGCGTGCGCTGGCTGGGCGTGCGCCTGGTTGGGGCGCAGGGCCACGCGGGTGGCATGATGGGGGCACAGGGCCACGCGGGTGGCATGATGGGGGCGCAGGGCCACGCTGGTGGCATGCATGCGCAGGGCCATGTGGCTTGTGGGTGTGCGCTGGGCCGTGTGGCTTGCGTGCGGCTGTTGGGCCATGCGGCCCGCATGCGTGCACAGGGCCACGCCTACTTGCGTGTGCCTTGCCACGCGGTGCATGGGCATGCGCATGGGCGTGAGCATGCTTGGCCTCGCGCTGTGCTGCGCATGGCCACTAACCTCGCTGTGTCCGAGGCGTGGCGCGCGCATGTGCATGCGCATGGCCTGCATGCTGGGCGCCCCGTGCGTGTCAAGGTACGGGCCAAGGCATGCATGTGGCCGGTCCATGAGTGTGCTGGGCGCCCCGTGTGTGACAAGACATGGGCCAAGACATGCTCGTGGCATGATCAAGGGGCATGTCCCGGACATGGCTAGGACATGTGCCGTGGTTTTAGAAGCCGCCTTATGTGGGGGTTTAACATGGGTGCCCACGACGTGCGCGCCGAAAAGAGCTTTCCGAATTGGGGTCATATGCGCGATTCTGATACCCGTAGCCAAAGTTATGGCTGAAATACCGGAACGTGCCCAAAACTGCCCCAACCAAGGAAAGATCACGATTTCCTGCCTTCTTTGCACTGATCTGCCACCTCAAGGTATTTCAGCACAGTCAATGTGCAATCTGACAACTCAGTATCATCTGACGCAAATCCTCCTGCATCAGCTTTGGATTCCAATGTTATATTACACGAGTCATAACCCGCGCAATATACGGACCATTATTTATGTTAAATTTTATAAATCTAAATAGTTCATTATACATAATCACTACTACAATTATTAAAAAATATATATATATCAAATATATATAATGGAATATGCATAGATAATACTAAAAAGAATGGAATATGTATATATAAAAGAGATCACTTTACCAATAAATATTTCATGGTCAATTTACATTATTAAAAATGTAATATATATAAATATATATATTTATATATGATTGTTCAATTTAAAACAATATAAAATAGATACAATTAGTACCATAATCAAGAATATCCCGAACATTAATAGTGATCTCAATGATCTTGAGGAATTTTTAAACCCATGCATTACGTACGTACATCATGTACATTGGCCAAACTAATTTATGCATTTATGTTCATTTATCAATCTACAAACTAATTTTATAAATCTAAATAGTTTATTATACATAACTACTTCCTGCTTTTTTGCCCATGAATCCATAGAAGAATCATCTAGATTGCAATTTATTTGCTATCCTTCAAAATCATGGAACTACAACCACTTATTTTTCCTTCAAAAAATTTATCATTTTTTAGTTTAAATTCCATATGTCATAACGGTAACTTAATTTTTAACAAATACAAAAAAACGTAAATTGAGACCGTAGCCAAGCGATTAGAAATCATGGCATATATTTTAACAAAAATAATTACATGCCATTGAAAAAGAAAATCGCACCCACTTTATGACATATAATACGTTCGAGAATGAAGTTCAATTTATTACTAACTTTGTGTTCAAAGATGTTCTATGGCTACATCAAACAGGTTTATTGGAATCTTTAAGTTTTATGGTATCAGTTACTTCATTTCTTCATTTCTTAAGACTATGAACAAACATGTGTAATGCATAGATAGACTATATATACCATAAATACACGAAAGACTATTAGACTCACCTGTTTAATTTTCCTTCAAACTTCAATACCTCCACACCTGAAACATAGTTGAATGCAGAAAGTACATTGATTTGGCCTCACTTGATTTGTGAGAGGGAGAGAGAGAGCGGAAAAGAAAGTGAAAGAAAGAAAAGCAGCTTTCTAAAATATATATATAAACGCTTCTTCGGTTTTTTTTTTTTCCAGTTACTTCAGTTGCCTTTTCATGTTTAAAGTTCACTATTGCACCGCTTGGCCAGACAGCTTGCCTCTTCGGTTTTTTTTTTCTAGTTACTTCAGTTGCCTTTTCATGTTTAAAGTTCACTATTGCACCGCTTGGCCAAACAGCTTGCCTCTTCGGTTTTTTTTTCCAGTTACTTCAGTTGCCTCTTCGTGTTTAAAGTTCACTATTGCACCGCTTGGCCATTCAGTTGCCTCTTCGTGTTTTCGTATGATTATTTCATAGCTTTTCGTGTGAGATGCACCATTAATTGCACCGCTTCGTATAGATAATAGGCTAATATGAATAATATTAAAAATATTCAAACCACTTCGTATAGATAATAGGCTAACCATTAATTGCACCAATTCGTATAGATAATAGGCTAATACGAATAATATTCAAAATATTCAAACGGTTGAATATTCAACTATTGAGCTTAAACTATAAAATTATGCACCGCTTGACCCTTCGCAGTTACACTTAACTTGATTAGTGCGGGCTGAATGCCAAGCCATCATGTTTAAACTTCGCTTTTATATAATTAACAGATGTGCAGGCCAAGTGTGGTGGACTTCACCATGTAAATGAATCAAAAGTAAGGAAGCCAAGGGAAAAGTAAGTTGCTTGACATATTTCACCATATTGTGGAAACATGCGTAATACAGTACATATTTAAAACGAACTCAGATATCTTTGAATTGAAAAGATATCTGAATTGAAAGATGAAATAATTAAGTAGAGATAATGTAGCATCCCCTTCTTGTAACACCAGGGCCAGCCAAGTCTATTAAATATTTTTGAGCTTAAATATAAAAAGTCCATTTGAGTTTTTACTAGTAATTTCAGAACAGCTTACAGGCTCCAAAATTTTATTTTTGCAGAGTATGAATTTCTTTGGACTCAATGATTGGAAGATATTGTTGGATGAGAGATTTATTTTTGAACATGAGGATTTGGCCAAATTTATTTCTCGAATCCAAGCTCATTAACGTGTCCAATTGCACTGCCATTGATATATTTTTTTTGACCCATGACGTAAATCACGCCGCACCCTTTCAGGTAAATTTCTTTCAAATAAATGAGGCCACCACAATATTACTCGGTGCATGCTAATTGCCATGCATGTCCCTACGTGTCTGGAAACAAGCAATGTTCCCACCGCCTGGCCTAATTTTTCTCTCAGTAAAATAAAACCTTATTTTGTTTATTCCCCTTAAACTACAGCAGTCCACGTTCACCACCATGCACATCTCTATCCCTCACATTTTCGGCAAGTGTCACAATTCTTTTACCACACGTATGCGTTAGACGTTGGTGTTCTTTCCTATGGCGTTGGTGTTCTTTTCTTCATGTTGTTAACCAGCTTGCACCCGAGGCCAAACAAAACAAATTGCACCGAATGCCATCCTCTGCACCATAGCATAGCCAACCTCATGCATGTTCATCCTTTCTCCGCTAGCATGACGTCCATATATAAGCCAACCACCATAGCCCACTGTCCAGCAGCCACTTCTCCTAGCGTCAACCACGTCGTTACAACCGTGAACAAGCCACGCTGTCCCAGCTCCACCGCAGCCCGGTCCTCACCCACTCGGAAAACACCACGCAAACCTCACGGAAAACCCAACCGATAATCCCCTGTTTTAGCTCCCGAAAAACAGAGTACCGTCCCTGTTGGAATGCCACAGACCATCGACCTCTCAGCCACCGTGACCCTCCGAGTGCCACCCAAGTTTCCCAGCTGCTATCACTGCTCCTTCGTGTCGCTGACGAAAGGCTCACCTTAACGCCTCGGTAAGTCACTGCCATCCCTCCGTCTCTCTCTCTCCGTATTAACTTCTTCCTCATGCCGTGATTACTCTCTCTCCATTCTCTCATCTTTCTCTCAGTGCACTGCCGTCGGGACAGCCACCTTCCACTCACCCAGCCTATCGCGCCTTGCCCCTCCACGCATAGCTCGGTTTTAGTTGTAAACTTGTAAGTCCATGCCGCTGCACTTCAATTCTTTTGTTTTTCATGCTCGTTGACTTGAAGAGTTATATGTATATATGGGAAATTCTGTAGCCTAATAGAATAGGAGTTATTACCGTTATGCCCTTTTATCATGTTTTCAAAGGATAAAATTACAGAAGTTATTGCATAGTTGGTCTACTAAATAAATAATATTACATTAATATTACCTTTGAGTTACAAGTTGCATTCTTGTGTTTTAAACTTTTAATATGTATTTGTAAACTCTAGTAAATGAGTTAGAGTTTAATACTTTAGTCAAAGATCTAGATGAAATTTGGGAAGTGTTAATATTTAGGGATTTCGTGAATTTAGATTTTTGAGGAATTAAAATAAGTTATTTTAGTATCTTAGGCTTAAATATCGAAATACGTGGATTGAGAATTTATGGAAGTTACGTGACTATTTTATAGGTGATGGTTAATATTCGTATAGTACTGTTGTGAAAAAATTCTGAAAAGCTAAGAAGTTCAGGTAAGCAGGGTTCCTATACTAGCTTTGCACAAAAGAAATGATGAGGTCGAATTTGAAAATATGTATGTTTTGTTATGAAAAGAAATTTTGGAAACGACCTCAGTTATTTGTTCTGCATTGCTCATGAAGTTCTATATAAGAAGAAAGTATTTTCTGTCATGACTGGTGTAGACATAAGCTTATTTTGACATTTTATTTTTGAACTGTGCAAAAGAGACCGAACATGAAATTTTGTGTATAAATTATATTTTTGTGATCTGATTCTGTTCTGTTATGAAAATGCTCTGTACTCTGATATGATATGATGTGATTTCTGAAACCTCTGGCATAACATTCTGTTTCTGTTTTGTTCTGACCTTACCACGGGTGTAAAACTGTGGCATCTGTTTGGGTTGGTACCAACTTCTCTATTTCTGGTGCACCCACTTCAGAAACAAAGAGGTATTCTGCGTAGTCTTTCCTATGTGCGTACTCGGGGCTCCGAGAATAATAAGGGGAAGATTCACATTCTGTTTCTGCTCGGTTGGCCGCCGGGGTTTGCACAACTCTACCACGGGGGTTAAATATGAAATTCTATTCTGATATGATGTTTCAGTTATGCTGTGCCAAAGGGATTTTTATAAATGATCTTTCTGAACTTTCGCTCTGATATTTTTTGATGACATGTTCTGATTCTGCATTCTAAAAATAAAAATATTTTGTTATGCATTCTGAACTCTGTAAATGCTCATGTTTGCATACTAGTATATGTTCTCTGCTTACTGAGTTGTTGATAACTCACCCCTTATCTCCATAATATTTTTCAGATAATTTTGATGCATCAACTGGAAGTCACCACTTTCATTGTGATCATACCTAAGGAGGAAAAACCAACAAGCTTTGCTAAATTTAGACCTATTAGTCTGTATTATGTGATTTACAAAGTCTTTTCCAAGATTATTATTAACCAACTAAACCCTCTTTTTGCTAAAATTGTTTTGAAGGAACAAGGAGCTTTTATAAGAGGTGCAATATTCAAGAAAATACTATGCTTACATAGCATTAATGCCAAGGTTCAGGGCGGCAATGTGATGATTAAGGTGGATATGGCTAAAGCATATGATCAGCTTGAATGGAGTTTTATTTTGGAAGTCTTACAAGTGGTGGGTTTCTCTACAAAATGGCGACAACTAATCTCAAACTGCATTACTACTCCTTATTTCTCCATCTTGATGAATGGCACCAGTAAAGGCTACTTTCCATTTTCACGGGGGTTGAGACAAGGGGACCTTTTGTCCCCTTATTTATTTATCATCGCTAAAGAAGTTCTGAGTTGTTTGATTAAGAAGAGTGTTGTTGATGGCAAGATGATTGACTTTAAAACCCATAATGACTACCCTCGTATTTCTCATCTTCTTTATAAGGATGATCTCATGATATTTCTGAATGGGTCCAAAAACGCTTTGAAGGCATGTATGGATACCTTATAGCTATATGAACATATTTGTGGTCAAAAGGTAAATCATATCAAATCTGCTATGTATTTCGCCAAACAAGCTTCCCCCCCGCAAGACGATTAGGCTCCATACTACTGGATTTCATGAGGGATCCTTCCCCTGTTTATACTTGGGTGCCCCTATTTGTACAGGTAGCACACTTGTTTCCCATGTTAAAATTTTAAATAAAAAAGTGCGAAAGAAATCAGCAATATGGAAAGGAGCCATACTCTCTTCAGGGGTGGTAGACTTGTTTTATTGAAGCATGTGCTATCTAGTATTCCTATTCATCTCTTAGCAGTGTTGAATATGCCTCACAGTGTTCTACACAAATTAAATCAGATGTTCGCTAATTTCCTATGGGGTAGCAAGGATGGTAAGAAGAAAAAGAAATAGGTGGCATGTGATTAAGTCTGCAGACCTACAGACAAAGTAGGGCTTGGTATTAAGAAATTGGAAGATATGGAAAAAGCCCTTCATATAAAATGTATCTAGCAGTTTCTGTATGGAGATCCTCTTTTGGCAATTTTATTCTATGCCAACTATAAAGCTCAACATCATCTTTTCCTCATATGCCCATGCTCTTATGAATCACATTTATGGAAAGCTTTAAAACCATTCGTGAAGCTGGTTCTTAGAGGTGCGGGTTGGATTTTTGGTTTTAGAATTGGTCCTATTTGGGAATTCTGAGCAAACTCTTGGGAATTACAGATCCCTCTTCATCTGTAGTGGATCTATATTCCGATACGAGAGCAAATTAGGAGAGAATCCACAAGCTAGTTGGGAATTCTCTATGCCAAGAGCTAAAACTTCAAAAAACCAACATTGTATCGGGTGCCAATATTTCGATTTGGAGAGCCGAACAAGATGGTAAATTCTCCACTTCATCAAATTGGCAAGTCACCTATGTTCTAAGTGTCAAAGTACCGTGGGCAAAATGGATCTGGCATAGATTACTTCCCAGTAAGCTTTCTACTTTCATGTGGAAAGGTATGTATAAAAGCTTGCCTTTTGACCAGAATATTATGAAGTTGAATATATCTCTGGCCTCTAAATGTGAATGTTGTAAAGTGGCTGCTTGTGAATCTTTGGATCACTCGCTTCTTTTGGGAGAAGTTCCCACTTCTATTTGGAGTTTTTTTGAGTCTGCCTTAGGGCTGAATTTTTGGTCAAATCGTACATGAGGTGGTAAAATACAACAATGATTATTCAAAGCTCAGGCGGTAACTCAGCTCAGTGTAGTGATTGGTATCCTTCCTTCTTTGATCAGTTGGTTCCTGTGGCTCTACAGATGTAAAGCTCGCATGGAGGGGATCTTTGAAACCAGGGAGTATGTGTGTTTTAAAGTAAAAAATTTCTTATCTCAAATCCTTCACAACAGAAAGAATAAACCTTTTTATCAAGGGCTCAAAATGTGCAATTTTGAAACAACTTGGATTAATGAAATTGCCTGTCAAGCAAAAGATGACTCAGATTTTGAAATGGATGTGACCAACTCAGGGATATGCCAAACTTACTATTGATGGAAGTATTCTCGGGAATCTTGGAAGAAGTGGAGGTGGAGGTATCCTTAGAAATGCGGATGGTCACATGGTTTTTGCTTTTGTAAGATTTTATGGCATAAGCTCCAATAATAATGCAGAGATCAGGGCCCTCTCGGATGGTCTTAATTTTTAGGTATAGAGGAATCTTACGCATATCGAAGTTGAAACTGATTCTAAACTGGTGGTCAAGTGGTGGGAGTAGGATGACCAAAGTCCCTTGGAAGAGTCACAAGTATTGGCATGAGGCTAACTTGAAGGCTAGCTCGCTAGTGATAAGGATCTCCCATTCTTACAGGGAAACGAACCACGTAGCTGACAGATTAGCCAAGTTGGGAACTAATGGTAATGACCTTTTCTTTGCAAATAAACATGGTCTCCTGAAAGACATATTGGGAGCTGTTCGGATTGACCAAGCTGGGTTACACGTTATTCGATGCAGATAGCAGCTTCCCACAGGTTTGCTTTCCTCTTATTTTGTCCTATTTTTACCTTAACCGGGTTGTTTGGTTATGTATACAGGTAGTTTTCTTTGTTCTTTTTGCTCCATCTTATTAAGGTTTTACTTTGTCGTTATCTTGGTGTAATGTTTAGACTAATTTTTAATACTAGTTTTAATACCTGGGTTCAGATTTTATGATTATTTGTAACCCTCAAGTGTTCTGGTTGTAACCACAGTATTCTTCCTCCATAAGTGAGGCCTATAAATAAAATTGGGGTACCGTCCTCTTCTAAAAAGAAAATAGTAAATGTTTGAATATGTAGTATCGTACAAGTGTAAGTGTATCCTTGCAAATCTAAACGTGTATCTCGTCATGTTCGAAGTAATGTTAAACTAACGTTTGAACTAAATAAATTGTATCATTCTAATGTCACATTTTCAACATTCAAACAATGTGTATGTGCAAATGTATTTGACTAACCGTTCGCATTACTATAATTGAATGTTATAAAAATAACGTTTGAATGTTAGTTGGTGATTGAGCTGAATTATTGCATATTTTATATATTTAGAACCAATATATTTGAACTATTTCATGACATTACTATTGGTTTTAGAAAAAAAAAAATAGAAGCATAAATCCGATTTGTGATTTAAATTGGTTAATAGTATGGTTTATGTTTAATTTTATAACTTGTGATTTAATTGGGCAATGGTTCTTCACATGCACAATGCATCTTTGATATTCTATTCTTCATTTTTTTTTCTAGTTTCTATTTTTTTAGGCCAATAAATGCACAACATTAGTGGACCAAAAATGGAAAAGCAACGTCTTTACAAACAAATGAAGGACCACTTCATTCACACTATGCACATTCTACCCATTCTCCATTAATTCTAGATGCCTGCCAATAATGCAGTATAATTCAAGAGAGGCACAAAAGAAAAAATATTCTGAGTTTGTCAATAATGGTATTATTATAGGAGTATGGGATACTTGAGGGGTGTTAGAATACTAATTAAGCAAGAATCAATAACCATTTTGTCAAAACCTGGACAAGCATAAAGTGTTAATCTCAAGAGTGTGGACAAGCGTTTTTTTTTTTTTTTTTGGGCACACTATGTGGCCCTCATTTGGAATTTCTTGTAATTGTCGCGTGACCTTTTCTTATTATACAGGAAGTAGTGATTGGAACTGAAATATGCTTAAGTGTATTGAAATACCAAGGTGATTTCTGAATGCCAAATGTAAAAGTGGGGAAAGAGTTCTAGTTTAAGTGCCTTTAGCTAAGGATCAGTTTTGAAGTTCTCAAAGGATCAGCTAGCAATTTGGCATTGTGGCTGCAGATTTTTTTTCCCTTTTACATTGTGAAAAACGTTTACTTGTTTTGATGCATTTATCGATTTGGGGGATATATTAAGGAACCATTTACAAAATCAACTAAATGAGTCCAATCCTTTAGCCTATCACACCTTTCATTTCGCTTCTTCATTTTCTACTAAACTTCTTATATTGAATTCTTTTTGTTTGCCTCTCTTCCAATGTAAGCATCAATTAGCTGCAATACTAGCTTTGTCGTTGGGAGCTTTTATTGAAGTTAAGGTGTCTGATGAGCAGCTAGCAGTACTGCTATCAAAAATCCGAAGTCCTTTGGTGATAGCCACTTTTGCATTCAGTTAGATGTGGAGCATAAGCAAAGAACATAATTGCTGTGTTTATCCAATCAGATCTTGGTTATAATTGTGGACAACTATTTTAGAGTGTAATTCTGGTATGCTCGATTGTAATGCTTGGCTGTAATTGCGGACAGATCTTGGTTGTAGTTGTGGACAAATATTGTCAAGTGTAATGTTATGGACAGATTGGTTGTTGTAATTCTAGAAATATTTT
>QEOT01000694.1:89495-172288 GCA_003123785.1 Pterocarya stenoptera
AATTGAACAAGTGCCGGCATTTACCAAAACGCCGCCAAAGCTATATATCTATTACCGGCGTATAATAAATATATTTCCAGCATTTTTTAAAACGCCGCCAAATCTATATATTATTACCGGCGTAACAATATAAACGCCGGTAAATTCAAATATTTAGCGGCGTAAAAATTAAGCGCCGGCAATACGATTATTTTACCGGCGTATAAACAACTGTCGATAATATAAGCGCCGGCAATTCCTAATTTTTTTGTAGTGGTAGGATGTAATTAGTTTTTCAGATAAAAAATATAGATTAACCATTGGAAGTGCTCTTACAATATGTAACAGCAAGTCATGTTAATTGATCTATGAGGTAGCATCAATAATATTTTATTCAGAAGTGATCATATTAATAATTGGTAGTAATAAATAACCAGAGCATGCAGTAGATAATACTAGGCTTAGCCAGTTAAATATAGGAAAATGCTAATCTTATCACAAAAAATTTACATATCTGCATGACTTTTTACTAGCACTGTTCATTTGGATTCCGACCAAGGAACTCGGGTGTACCCAGACCGGGGTTCCAAAACCCGGGTTTCAAAACCGGGCCGGAACCCAGATGGAAACTGGTTTTTAAAAATTCGAAACTTGGATTCCGGGGTTCACCTTTTTTTTAAAAAAAAAATCAAAGCCTACATGTTATGAATATTTTTTTCTGAAAAAATGTTGATACAACATTCAAACCCTTTTTATTTAATTTTAAAATAAAATTATTTATAAAATAATATTACATTGTTTATATGAAAGTCACATATTACATTGTTTATATGATATTGATATAGCATTACAATGATTTTATAAAATAATTACAACTTTGTTTTTTTGGAGAGACATTCAAACTATTACCATTTTAGCTTCAGACCAAAATACTGAAGACTGTTGAAAAAAATGCAGATGCAAATTGCAAATTCAAACAATAAAAAAGTTGGCTAGAGAACGTATTAATAATTGTGAATAACAGTTGCTTGCCTGAAAAAGTTGCGAGCAGGTTTGGGGGGTTAAGATGAAAATTTTTAGTTTTAGATAAAAGTTTAAAATATTATTTTTTAATATTATTATTATTTTAGGATTTGAAAAAATTAAATTGTTTTGAGATTTGAAAAAGTTAAATAGTTAAAAACCATCTAAATCTCTTGATCTTGAAACGTGTAATTTTTTTAAGACTCTTATAACCTCTTAAGTGACGTAGAGGTACAAACAATAAAGTGACGTGGACTGTAAGATAAGTAAAGATCCGAACTTGTGTGAATTTCACTCCTTGAGATCATTCAAATTAACCTTATTCAACAATTAGATTATTAAAAAACATTTATTATTAATTATTAATTTATTAATCATTTTATGTCACATCAGAAATTATAAAACATAATAATTGAAAGAACGACCAATAACAATTTTTTGAATAATCCAAAAGACAGATTAGATCACATGCCCAACATCGCATTTTGCAAAAGTGTCCCAACTCCCACGTGGGATGGGAGCTTGTGAAAGGAATTGAAACAGAGGAAGTCATTTTCTGTCATAAAGCACGTGTAGTATTACTCATTTAAGAGTTTTGTGCTACCACGTGTAGAAACTGCGTGATCTCCTGCGAGATTTCGTGGACCTTAACGGCTTAACCCACCCCCACTTTAATTGCAACACAGCTCTCCAATTTTTCAGCCATTGAACTCAAAATCTCAAGTTTATGGACAATCAAGATATCATCTTTCGCTTTCTAGAAATGAAGACATACCAAACACAGCACTTCTTCTCTCATCTGTGCAGCAGGAGTGCCCTGTACCATTTTTCTTTTTTTCTTTAGCTGCAAGTAATCTCAAAGAATATCCATTGCAGACAAGGAATAATTGCTTGAACCATGTGGCCAATTCCCAACCCAGATTAATGATTGTGGACCTGATGGGCTTTGTTGGCTAGATTGTAGAGATTCCAAAGGCACAGGTTAAGATGTCACTGACTCACTATTATATATCATGTGCTCCCACCTCATGTCAATGACTCAATAGACCTGGACGCCATGGTGACCTTGACCTATTTATTTATTTATTATTATTTTTTTTATGTCGGGAAACCTTTTCAAAATAGGATCTTTCAAACCACCCCTACACCCCAGTCCCCGTGCACCGCACTCTCGGAAGTTTTCCCACACGGAACTGGTTAAATCGCTAGCTTTTCACTAGGGGGTACGGAAGTCTGACTTTGTCAATCTAAACACAAGAGTTGATTATAGTATAGAGAAATAAACAGAGATTTAGAAAAATGATTCACACACCTTTCATTATATCATGGAGACATATATATACAGATTTAAGCTTAGAAACTGTTCCTAAACTTAAGCTAACGTATAGCAAACTATGTGCTGTACAAATCAAGCAAATCAAAAAGAATTAAATGAGTATAATCAGTTACAATTCGTAATGCAGATTTTGTGCATGATTTGTAGCTGTCCTTATATGCCCCCTCAAGATGGAGGTGCCGTCTGCAACACCAATCTTGGATCTTAATGTTTGAAAACGTTGACGAGGTAGTGATTTTGTGAGGAGGTCAGCTAGTTGATCCAGAGTGTGAATGTGATGTACACAAATTGTTCCTTTCTGGATGAGATCTCGAACAAAGAGAAGATCGATTTCAATGTGTTTCATTCGTGTATGTTGGACTGGGTTCAGACTGAAATGATTGGCTCCAATGTTGTCACAAAACAGTTGAGGTGCTTGTAGGAGTTTAAGACCAAGTTCCTGAATGAGTGATTTAAGCCACACTGTTTCGGAGGTAGCAGTTGCAAGTGCTCGAAACTCAGCTTCTGTGGATGATCTGGAGACTGCCTTTTGTTTCCTTGCTGACCAGGAAATTGGATTTTGACCAATAAATGTGATGAAAGCAGTGGTTGAAACTCGTGTGTCTGTGTTTGATGCCCAGTCCGCATCACTATATGTCTTCAGTTCGAATGGAGCATTTTTCTGTAAGAGAATACCATGGAACATGGTCTGCTTGAGATACCTGAGAAGCCGCTTTGCTGCAATCCAGTGGTGGGCCTTTGG
Organism: Pterocarya stenoptera; assembly: GCA_003123785.1. NCBI lineage: Eukaryota > Viridiplantae > Streptophyta > Magnoliopsida > Fagales > Juglandaceae > Pterocarya > Pterocarya stenoptera. The sequence goes on from QEOT01000694.1 coordinate 92,576, forward strand.
ATTTTGCATGAACTGAGCTAGTCTATTAACAGCAAAGGCAATGTCTGGACGTGTGAGTCCCAGATATTGAAGTGCACCAATTGTTTTTCTATACTCAACCCCATCAGTACTCTCGGAATCACCTGTATTGGTGAGCTTAGCTGTAGTTGACATGGGAGTGAGAACTTCTTTAGCACTGTCCATGGAAGTTCTTGATAAAATTTCCCGAATGTATTTGTGTTGAGACAAGCACAGCCCTTTTGGTGTGGGAATGACCTCTATGCCCAAGAAGAAATGCAAGAGACCCATATCTTTGACTGAGAAATTAGTGCCCAGCTTTTTGATGATAGCATTTGCAAACTGGTTGTTGTTGCCTGTAACAATTATATCATCAACATAAACAAGGCAATAACACAAGATGTCATTAGTCTTATAGACGAACAAAGAATTGTCAGTTGCCGAGTGTGTGAAACCAAAGCTGAGTAGTGCATCTCGAAGGGCTTTGTACCACTGTCGTGGTGCTTGCTTCAAACCATAGATACTCTTTTTTAGCTTGCAGACATGGTTGGGTTTAGATGAATCTTCAAACCCCGGAGGTTGGTGCATAAAAACTGTTTCTTCAAGAGTACCATGCAGGAATGCATTATTAATATCCAGCTGACGTAGCGACCACCCATGCATGACAGCAATGGTTAGAATGAGTCGAATGGTTGCTGGTTTCACCACAGGGCTGAATGTTTGAGAATAGTCAACACCTGGCCTTTGATGGAAACCTTTGGCTACGAGTCGAGCTTTATACCGACTTATTGTGCCATCAGGATTTCTTTTCTTTCGAAACACAAATTTGCACCCAACCAAGTTTTGATCTGGAGCAGGTGGAACCAAGTCCCACGTCCCATGATGAAAAAGGGCTGTGACTTCATCTGTCATGGCTTTGCGCCAATGTGGATCTTTGAGAGCCTGACTAACACATGTAGGCTCAGGTGGTTCAGCTATTTGATGCTTTGAAGTGTGATGAATTTGCTTTGGTCGAAAAATATTATTCATGGATCTTGTGATGATTGTCCGTGTGGGTTGTGGTGGAGATGGAGTAAGAGAACTGTCTGGAACATGAGAAGGAGCTGAGTTTGCATGAGTTACCTGATTTGAAACTGGCACTTCTGTCACTGGAACTTCAGGTGAAATCGGAGAAGGAGGTGAGAGAACTTCTTGAGGCCGTGAGACTTGTGGAGTGTCATGTGAGGCAACCTGCAAAATTGGTCCTGAAGGAAAAGAATGTTCTGGGAGTGAAGAGTCAGGAGGATGATTCGGGGGCTCTTGTTTGACAGGATAAACAGACTCATCAAAAAAGACATGCCTAGAGGTATAGAGACGCTGAGTAGGAAGATGAAGACACAGATAAGCACTTTGACTATTTGAGTAACCAACAAAAACACACGGTAAAGATTTAGGTTGGAACTTGTTGGTGTTATAAGGCTTCATCCAAGGAAAACATAGGCATCCAAATGATCTAAGTTTCTCATACCGAGGCTTTTGATGGAATAAAACTTCAAGAGGGGATTTATGTTGGAGAACAGGTTTTGATGATTGCTGATTTGTTGAGTATTGAGGCTTTGAAGAACGGGAGTCTCGACGTTGAGTATTATTGGCAGTGAGTACCAATGATTGTGTAGTTGACTCAATTCTTCTGAGATAGACCTCATGGCCAATTAACAGATCATGTAACTCTTCAAAGGAAAGAGAGGATTCTCGGGCTCGAATTGGGGCAACAATGTCACGGTATTCAGGGCCTAACCCATGTAGAACATATAATGTGATGTCATCCTGAGATAAAGGTGCATCAATGAGAGCAAGCTCATTAGCAGTACTTTTAACAGAGTGAAGATACTCTGTTATAGTACGAGTGCCACGCTGCATGAGGGTGAGATCCTCTTTGAGCTGCATTACTCGAGTCCTGGATCGACTGGCATATAGTTTAGTGAGTTTGGTCCAGGCTTGATGAGACGTCTTTGAGGTAGCTATGAGCGGTATCACAGGGAAACAGAAGTCAGGATTGCACTTAGGATAAGTTTATCCTGACGAAACCAGATTTGATAAGCTGCAGTAGCAGCTGCATCATTTGACGTTGGTTGAGGTGGGCAGGTATGAGTTCCATCGACATAACCAAAGAGGTTATAACCGAGAAGGAGAGACTCAAATTGGGCATGCCATGAAGGATAGTTTGTTGGTGTGAGTCGTGCGGTAATTTGCTGAGAAGCATTAATCGCTATGGGAATAGTTGCAGAGGAAGAGTTGGCCATGGCAATAGCAAGGAAGAAGGAAAGAAACCAGGAAGATACTCGTTAGAGTGTTTGGGGCTTTTAAACTGATACCATATAGAGAAATAAACAGAGATTTAGAAAAATGATTCACACACCTTTCATTATATCATGGAGACATATATATACAGATTTAAGCTTAGAAACTGTTCATAAACTTAAGCTAACGTATAGCAAACTATGTGCTGTACAAATCAAGCAAATCAAAAAGAATTAAATGAGTATAATCAGTTACAATTCGTAATGCAGATTTTGTGCATGATTTGTAGCTGTCCTTATATATAGGACAGTTAATTCATGAGAAGTGGGAAGATATAACTTCAGAACTCAAACATGATTGGTATGTTATGAACACCCTATCATAAAATTTTCATGTTAAACGAAAAACTGGGTACAACAAACAATTATTAAGCAGTCTGGGCCCGTTGACATCCTAAAGAGTCATATTTATATATTCAGTTTCCAAAATTATGCAAAATAATTAGAATGGTTACTGAAAAGGTAAAAATAGGCTACCGTCTTCAGATCTCCTGTCCTAATTTACTATGAATTTGTAATGATGTGACCTCAATCCAGAATTTTTGTTGTCAATAAGTAAAATAACAAAAGGAGAGAGTGGAACAAGAAAATCCAGAATTGTTAAATAAATACAATAAGGCTGGTTTGGGAGGTGAGACAAAAAACACAATTCTCATCTCATCTCATCTCATCATTACACCTTTTTCAAATCTCCATACAAAATATAATAAACAATTCAACTTTTTCAAATCCCAATTCAACTTTTTCAAATCCTAAAACAATAATAATATTAAAAAATAATATTTTAAACTTTCATCTAAAATAAAAAATTCCCATCTCAACATTATAATAGACAGAAGAATCTCATCAATGAGATTATGAATTTCAGCTATACAAGCTATAAGAACATCAAGCACTTACCTAAGTACCCCTTCTACACATTCATCAATGAAGGTGAAGGATCTGGTCTGAAGTCCATCTCCCCACATCTCAAACTTATCAGTTGAAGTGAGAGTCTTTCTACAAAACGCAGCTGGGGCCTTCTCTCGCCCACCTGTACAACAGATATAACCAAGTAATAAAATTAGGAAAAATCCAACAAGCAGCAAATCATTAATATTTATTAGTTACCACTACAATCAAAAGCTTACCCTTCCATGTTCCAAAAGGACCATAAATGTTATGGAACCTTCCAATACGGCACTTTATGCCAAAATCTTTGGTGTAGTGCTTGCACAACTCCTCTGTTGCAAGCTTCTCTAATCCATAAGCATCTTGAGGCTAAACCCAGGTATAAAAGTTAACTCATTAACTCTATCCATAACTTATGAAGGAAAACTATTAGATTAAAACAAATGTGACCACTAAGAGTAACTAACCTCAGCAGGCCAGGCATCAGACTCTTTCAAGCTCACGTTAGTTTCCAATTGCTTAAATTCAGGGTAGATACAAGCACTAGAGGCATAGAAAAACCTGCACGAACCCAGTTATCAAAATTAAATACAAAAAGAAAAGGCATATATGTGCACTCAATGGAGAAATTCCATGTACAACGTGGGCAATTTGTTAATGGGGAGTTCACTAGACCAAGGCCAAGTATTGAGTATCACAGACAATTCACCTCTTAACCCCATTAACCCTGGCAGCCTCAAGCATGTTGAAACTGATCATTGTGTTGTTATACATGATAACTGAGTGGTTGGACTGAATGAAGCCCATCCCACCCATATCAGCAGCAAGATTAAACACATGGTCAACTCCCTCAGTGACCTTCAAGCAATTGTCCATGACCCTCAAGTCCACAAGGTGGAATTCATGACAGAACATGTCTTCAGTCATGTGCTCATTCTTCTTCCAATCAGAAGCAATAATGTAGTGGCCCTCACTCTTCAAGCGCCGGGCAATGTGGGAGGCGATAAAACCACCTGCCCCAGTAATAGAAATTCGGAGCTTCTCTGTTGGCCAGTATGGTTCCCTCTCAAGATTGTCATAGGTGTATTCACCATAGGCGGTTTCCCCTGTGCTCCCCATTCTGCAATATTTGGATATTTAAGAAAGCATTAGTGGTAGAATTTACCACGTGTTCTGGATTATCACAAAATATCATAACTTCTTACACCTTAGAATCCAGATTTTGGAAATCTTAACAACTAATCATGACTGAAGCAAAAAAGAAATCCCTAATTCGTGCAACTTCCAAGCAATTGCCACTTCTCAGAGAAACTAATAAAGCAAAACAAGACTGCTAACTAACGCAATGTCGAACTTAATGATTACATTTCTATTGAAAAGAAGTCCTAGAAATCCCACTGAAACCCTCTGAATTTAAACCACGAATTTGACCGGAAATTTAAGGAAAAAATGGGTGGAAGGCAGCTGGCAGAAAAGACCAAGTTTGATGACGCAATTCGAGGAAAAAATAATTTTCCAAATGTGCGAAACTGAATTAAAATTGTGAAATGAAGAAGTATTCAGGAAGAGAAATATTTATAACAGGGTAAAAAAGGGATGCAGAAACATGGCACAGGAATCAAAATACACAGAAACATAATTAGGCGACTCCAAAGCTGTGTTTGAGTTTGAAATTTTATTCGAAGAGAAGAGTTTTCACTTTTCACACTTATATATGTTAACTGTAATTATGACATCATCACTACGCGAAGAGATAGTTTTGTTTCACTAGTTGAGCTCACTACGCGAAGAGATAATTTTAATTGTAATTAGAAATTTCTGAGCCGCCACTAGCCTGTATGAAACTACCCAGGTAAATTACCTTTCAGGACGGGATTTTCCAATCCAATAATTTATATTTCAACTGATCCCTAAAATCATTGTGGGACGGAAACGTTTCGTCCCCATTTTATCCCTAAGAGATCGTACTTATCTGAAGAAACTCTATATAAAATGAGTAATGCTAGAGAGAAGTCACTATAGTAGTGCACACTTTACACTCACTATATGATTTCTTTTCCTTCTCTCATTTTTCTTCTCATAATTTCAACTTTAAGAGATAGACGGTTTAGATGAAACCACATATTGTATACCAAAGTGACTGCTGTAAAGAGTGACTTCTCCTAAAAATTTTTCATATAAAATATCTTCTAAAGGAATAACTTCATTGGACCTTTATCTTCTAAATGTAAGTGGCGCAATATCACGAGCGTAGTCGCAATCTATATGATTTCTTAGCAAACAAGTCAAAAGAAAGACTCAAAGTAGTCCTCCACAATCGTTCAACCTATACAATGGCATGTAATCTGGGTTGAAAAAATGTGATCGCGTATTTCGCATCCAATGTCGTAGAAAGCAAGTTGCCGACAAAGCACTACCAATTCTATTTCTTTGTGAACATTTATTGAACGCGGGCTTATGTTTACTAGTCCTCCTGTACCTACATCTGCATTATTACATATATATATGTTTGTCTACATACAGCTGTGGAAACCACTCCCAAATCTCCCCTAATCCTCCTAGCTCTATCTTTCTCTGATCTCTGGCTCTCTCTGTTGATGGGAAGAGGAATGGCCTTCCCTGCTGGACTTAGGGTCCTTATAAGTTCTGTTCTGGTCCTAATCCTTGTTCCTCCAGCTTCTAGTCTTAATAATAATCATCACAACTGTCCTCCTTCTTCCTGTGGCAATATCCCCAACATCAGCTATCCGTTTCGACTAAAAGGTGATCCACCAAACTGCGGAGACAAAAGGTTTGAGCTCTCATGTGATGACAAGAACCACACTTTGTTATCTTCACATGATGGTAGTAAATACTACGTAAGCCAAATCAATTACAACAGCTACACAATCCGAATTGTAGACTCAGGTATTCAGGAAGATAATTACTCCTTCATCCCTCGTTATTTTCTAAACCGTTTCAGTATTGAGAGTTGGAGTTGGCCGGACTGGGATATTTCACTGGATACAGAAGTTGTGGTTATTGTGAACTGTGAAAAGCCAGTGACTTCGACTTCCTCTATCTATTTGAACATGCCTATTTCTACGAATTGTTCTAATATCAATAAGGGATCTGGGTCTTCTTCCAACTCCTCTTTTTCTCAAGATTCCAAACGGTACATATATCTTATTGTTGGCTATGGAGCGAATGTGATGGATGTGGAGGAGTCGTGCAAGATAGAGCAAATGTCTCTGGCATCGTGGCCAGTACAAATTTATCATGATCCTTATATTTCCTGTACAGACATTCGCAATGTATTCTCATATGGTTTTGAGCTTTCATGGTACCAGATTTATTGTGGAAGCTGCGGAGAATACGAGTATTGCAGCATCGATGACTACGATAAACAAGTTCGTTGCTACCGATCATGGAGTGAGTAATTAATAAATTTGAGATCAGAATTCTAATGAGATATTTATTATATGCTGCTCGATCTATCTCGTCACTATATTTTCCCAGCCAACTGATCATACATATATTGTATTTTTCCTATTCTAATTAGCAGTACCATTGTTGTGATCTTCGACAATTATTGAACGTATTTTTGCATCATTATAATGATCTGATTTTTAATTGAAGATTCCACTTTTTCCCTTTTTTATTTTTTTGTCAAAACTTGCAGGAAATACTTTCGTTATTTTCTTAGTAATACAGGCCGCAACTGCAGGTGAGTTTTCAATCCCCGTTAGATGTTTTTTTTTTTTTTTTTTTTTTGAGAATCAACATTAATATTATATTTATTAATAAAAGTCCATCAAAGGAGGGAAAGAACACAAGATGGACAATCCTCCATCTCAATAGAATCATCCTCTAATTACTCTAAAGAGTTCTTGGCTAAACAATGAGCCACAACATTGGCTTCTTTTCTAACATGCATACCAACTCATTGATCAAATTCATGTAACAGTTGTTATTATCAAACGATCACCTAATTTGGAATTTGTATGAGCTTCCTTATAATCAACAAGTTGCTGCTTTGACTGCTGCATCACCTAATTTGGATCAGAACAATTGTTGTTGAAAATAACATCACTCCTATGCCAGAGTCGACTTGCTGTCACAACTATTTCTTCCCTATGTTCTTCATCAGCAATACCATACCTAGCAACTAATAAATCCTTAAAACAAGCTACCGTCAAAGAAACTTTCTTGAATTTTCTTTGAATGATGACACCACACATCCTTTGCTGCTATACACTCCCAAATTAGAACATGTATTGTACTTTCTTCTTCTTCTAAGCACAAGGGACAATTTGGTGACTCTATTATTTTCCTTTTAAAGAGATTTCATTTAGTGGGTAAGGCCTCTAAGCAAGCTCTCCACATTCCAGTGTTTAGTATTTGAATCAAATCCACATTCCAGTGTTTAGTATTTGAATCAAGCCACTGATTATTCTTCATTGAATAATATCTCCATAAGATGTTGAATCAAACCAGCTTGTGTGTCAGTTTATTTTACAAAAGTTATTTTATACCATGATGTGTTAGAATTCTCTAAAAATTGTTCTTTCCAAGCCCCTACAGACTTGCTAGAGCCCAGACTTCAGAAATATTGATGCGACTATACAACTAGTTGTTTATATTTATTGCTAACAAAAATGGGTAGAGTTTTTTTTTAAAAGAAAGAAGGCGGTACTCTAATTTTATTGAGATTATAATTTGTAACAACACCTCTCTAGAGTGGGACGAGTTGCTACTTTTCATCCTGTTTTTGTTTTTTCTTTTTTTTATATATAAATAACAGTTTACGAAAAGAGACTTGTATCACAAACTAAAAATTTGGACAAAGGACCTTCTCCCTTTCTATCATATTTCAAAGTCCCAAAATAACTTATTTATCAAAACATAGGACAGTGCCATTAATTACAAGTTAAAACTACAGTCATCTTCCGGGTAGACACATCTACTTGGTTCACAAAATATTTTGTCTTAAAATACATGTCTCACAGTTTTACAACCAACCAAAATAAAATTCCCAACATCATACACACCCAACACAGGCTAAGGGTAGGCTAGGCATCCAGCTCCCCCTCCCTAACGATGTCTTGCTCCACAGTTTCTTCTTCTACATTTCCTGAACGTTTAAAACATTAAATCAAAGGTGAGTCTAATACTCAGTAAGTAGTACACCAAGCAGTTAAAATAGCATACCTCGACTATTCTTTTCTTTCGAAAGATCACACAAGCTTAAAACATTTACTTAAACATAAAACATTTACATAAGCATTCGAAATCAGTTTCACTTTCCTTTGGCCGGTACACAATATTGTGTCCTGCGTGTTAGGGATGTGGTCTTTTGGACCTGATCTCCACCCGTGGCCACGGGTTAGGAAATCCCTCAATCAGGATGGCGTCATTGGGTGCACTACCAATTGGACCCATCCGGCATTGCAATCAGCCCCTTTCCTTTGGTACCATAATCATTCAGTCGTTGGCCATTTAGTATTTTCACACATAAAACTTTCATTCTTCTTTCTTTCCTTTCTTTCTGTTCATAGCATTTCATCATCTTTCTTAGTCCAATGCACATGCATTTTCTTTCATAAATATGCATTTCATGTCATACTTTATAGTAAGGAAAATCATTAGCATTCACGAAAACATGTGCATGATAAATCTCATGATCTAAACCTAGAATGTGCATGCTTTACATCATACATATACATACATTCATAATTCATAGGATGCCTAACATGGGCTACCAAGAAGGCTTATACATTATATACATACTTTCGTCACCAAGGAGTACTTGAATAAAGAAAGCATTTCATAGAAGAAAATATTGAGTAAGAAGCATGGTCATAGCTACTTACTTACCTCCAAACTTTACACTTTGGTTCCCTTTGAACTAATTGAAAAAATTCTTATCCAATGAAATGAAACGAGTACATTAATATCCATTACACTCTAAGCTTCACTAATCAAAACCCTTAAGTAGAGGCTCACTTTAATACCAAGAAGAAATTAAAGTGATTTCCTTAACTCCACTTCACTTAATGAACATTATCCACAAAGCACAGCCTTAACCCATTCAATTACACACCATACATGGCGCTAAGCCAAAATCCTCGTTTCAACCATTTTAAAGAAACTCATGAAAGTGACTAATAGCATGCTTGCTGCCCATTAAAGGCCATTGGGTTATCTACATGAAAGATAGATGGAAACCATAAGTTAAGAATGTACAAATCGTAGGAATTATTTAGGAACGAAAGAGAACAAGGGAACATCACAAATCTGGAATTTTCATTAAAAGGGCATTTTGATAGCTTTCAAAATCATGTGGGAAGTCAATTTAAACAAAGGGCTAAAGCTCACAAGATGGTTGGTTTTTGTCACTTGTTTGCAATGGTGTTTCATACAAACAATTAACTTTGGTTGAGGAAAGGATGCAAGGGAATAATGGGAATGAAGAAGCCTCAAAACAGAGTGCATAGCAGAATTTTCTGCACCTCCATAGACAGCTAGTAGCTTTAGTGCATTCATGCCTTTAAACATCCCTCCATTCAATCACAATCCCAACTACATAGACTAAGGACACTAGTATTGAAGAAAACTTGCAAGAAACATCATATTTTTTTGTTTAAACATAGCAAAAAACAGCAAGGGTGAATCCCTTATAAACTAGAAAACTATTAACTTAGGGAAAATATTAAAAATACACATTCTCATCTCTACTAATTTAACACATAAAACAAAGGCTTAACCATAACTAAGAACATAATTTAAACTCAAGAAAACACAAGGAAGGGATACATCAAAAATGCCTTACAATGCACACGGCTGGGAGCAAAACAGAGCACAACATAAAAATATTATCCTTCCTCTATTCGGCTACCACCAACTAGAACAATCATGAGAGCAAAAAATTGAGAAATCAGTCTAGAAACTACCACACAACAATCGGCCAGCACAGAAATTCAAAAATCCTATTTTGATGGTTTAGAACGAGTTCTTTAACTACTTTAATATAGTCACATACATGTTTGGAAAAGGAGCATTAATATTAAATTGTAGATTAATAGAGATATTTGAGAGTTCATATATATTTGAATTAGAATGTTTTTATGAGGAGAAAAATAATAAAAAAAAATGTGAGTTATAAATATTCAAATTATTTATATCATTTTCTATATAAATTAACTGATCACTTACCTTTATTTATTTTCTCCATGTGCCGCAGCTAAGTATTCTGGATTGTTATGGCTCATCGGTAAGAATTTGTATCTCTCTGATGATCGATTTGTCTTCTTTCATCTTTAAACCGTTCATTCCTTAAGCAATGAAACATGAAAATAGTTTAAACTTGGAGATAAGATCAGATATTTTAATTACATATATATACATATAAGATCAAATAGTTTAAACGCAATATTTTTAGACAAAAAGTTGGCTCTACCTTTAAAAAGTGACTTTCTCATGGCAAGCCCAGTTTTTTTTTTTTTTTAAATAGATTGCCCCGGGACTTGAACTTCCTAAACTTGTGTCTAGCGTTACTTATATATAAATAAATATTATATATATATAAATAGTACGTATATGTGTATATATATATATATGGGTTGAGGTGTTATATATTTCCAGTCCAGCTAACATATATATCACATTTTAAGTCTCTTTTCACTTGGATGTAATTCTATGAAGTCACTTAAAACAAGTCACAACAGATACTGTGATTGAGGATAATAAAATACAATATGAAAAGTAGAATTGCTAAAAAAATAAATAAATACTAACAAAAGTAAAATTCCTGTTCGAACTCTAACTCTATATTTCACCCAATAAATTAAATATTTCATATGTTAGACCCACTTATTAAGGTGAGGGGAGTGTTAAGATAAATACAAATGATTAAATTTACATTTTCTCGTCAACTTAAAATTTTAGGCATATATGTTACTTACAAATCCAAAATATATTAATAAACTTATAGATCGATCTCTCATATTTATGGATCATGATCAGTCTTAATTTTGATATTGAATTTAGATGCTGACGTGAAACTTCTGTTTTTTTTTTTTTTTTTGAATTTTGTCAAACCATGCAGGCCGATTAACCAAACTACCACTCACAGAATATTATGCACATGCTTCTTATGAGCTTTCTATCCGATATCCCAGTATGTACTTACGTAATTGCGTATTTTCCTGTAGTGGATCTCAAAGTACTGTTGGATTAATATTATACCTTTTTTAGATCTCACTAACGATGAATTCATTCTATGCATCATCTTTGCACATTAATTCTTTTATTTCAATTCTTGACTAACTTTTAATGGAGACTATTTTTTTTTTTTTTTTTNAGAATCTCATGTATCTCTCTTTTTATCTTTTTTAATTGTTTTAGTAAATTAATCATTCCTTAAACTATGAAACAAGAATTTTGAATACTACCTATATATTTTTCCAAATGTATGACACAATGGTGACAACAGGTAGCTAGATTGATAGTGCAACAATAATATGATCGCTTTCGTATAACTAATTACTTTTGTATTTTCCTTTCCAGATTGGCATGTGGCAATCAGTGTATTAGGTGCTCCATTTGTGATTGCATTTTTGATATATAAATGGCAAAGGAGGCACTTATCCATGTACGATGATGTTGAGGAATTTCTGCAAAGCCAAAATAACCTCATGCCAATAAGGTACTCTTTCTCATATATTAAGAAAATAACCAAAGATTTTAGAGAAAGATTGGGTGAAGGAGGATTTGGCACAGTATTTAAAGGAACACTTCGAAGTGGACGTCTTGTAGCAGTAAAGATGTTAAGCCAATCCAAAGCAAATGGGCAAGATTTTATCAATGAAGTAGCAACCATTGGAAGGATCCATCATGTCAATATAGTGCAACTCATTGGTTTTTGTGTTCATGGTTCAAAGCGTGCCCTTATATATGAGTTCATGCCCAACGGATCTCTAAACAAACACATTTTTTCATCAGAGGCAAATATCCTCAACTACGAGAAAACATATGATATTGCTTTAGGAGTGGCTCGCGGGATTGAATATTTACATCAAGGATGTGATATGCAAATTTTACATTTCGACATTAAGCCTCACAACATTCTTCTTGATGAGAATTTGAAACCCAAAGTTTCAGATTTTGGCTTAGCAAAATTGTATCCAGTGGAAGATAGTATTGTTCATTTGACTCATGCAAGAGGGACGTTTGGATACATGGCTCCTGAAATGCTTTACAAAAATATTGGAGGCGTTTCATACAAAGCTGATGTTTATAGCTTCGGAATGCTGTTGATGGAAATGGTGAGCAGAAGAAAGAACTTGAATGTATCTACAGAACATTTAAGCCAAATTTACTTCCCCACTTGGATATATGATCAATTCCATGATGGAAAGAATATAGAAATACAAGATGCTACTGAAGATGAAAGGAAAATATGTAAGAAGATGATGATAGTCGCATTATGGTGCATACAATTGAAGCCTAGCGATCGTCCATCAATGAACAAAGTCGTCAAAATGCTTGAAGAAGATGTTGAATGCTTACAAGTTCCTCTCAAGCCTCTCCAACCATCACTAAAGAGAGAGATAAAGGGAGACAATTCAAATCAAGCTTCATCGTCAATTCAATTAGATGAATAAAGTCTTATTTAATTTTTATTGTTTATCTTTCTAAATTTGAACTATCTCTTTCTATCCTTTTTGTGCTGACCGAACTATAAAAGTTTTGCTTCAAGCCCACAAAAAAAGAGAAGATCAACAATATAAGGTCATAATCTTTCTACGCTTGTCGTAGTATATATGCTACGCAGGGCCCTAAAAATAAGTATCAATCTAAATATAGTTTGATGCTACTCATCCATGTATAAATGTTTTCCCATCTCTCTCTCTCTCTCTCTCTTTTTATTATTTTCTCTCTACTTTTTTAATTCATTTATTTAATTTTTAAATTAAATAGATAAAAAATTTAGATAAGTTGTTGAATGGTACTCTTAAAAACTAGTTAGTTAAAATAGGAAAAGTAGATTGTAATTAGTTTTTTAGATAAAAAAATATAGATTAACCATTTGAAGTGCTCTGGTTACAATACGTAAGGTTTAATCCTCTCGACAAGGCCCGTAACAGCAAGTCATGTTTGATCTCTGTGGTAGTGTCAATAATATGTTATTCAAAAGTATTCATATTAATAATTGGTACTAATAAATAACCATAGCATGCAGTAGATAATACTCGGCTTGCCAGTTAAATAATAGGAAAATGCCAAATGTCTAACAAAACAGTTACAGATCTACGTGGATTTTTACACTTTTTTTCTTTTTCTTTTTTTAATGAAAGTGAGGTATAGACGAGAATGTCACGTGAATATGTAAGTTTTTCTTTTTGATACAATTAGCATTGCAAGCTGCTACAAGAAAACTGCATATTTGTGACAAGTTATTTCTAGTCAAAATAATTATTTTTTGTCAAAATGAGTGTTTTTTTCTCAAATAGTCATTATCATCGCAAGTAATCCTTCACAAATGCTTGTTTTATTGCCCGAAATAATATGGCAATAGGAGTAGTTCAGAAAATAAAACATAATTAATGCTATTAGTCAACTTTAGTGACTCAAATTGTAAGGGTCCATATAAAAGTGCCCCAAAATTAATATAAGTTCACCAATAATAATCAGCATTCTAAACTAACGTCTATACTATTTTTATATGCTTGCTAGCTGTTGTTGTTCGGGTAACACCTTGACTTGAAATTTAATTGGGCCTAAAATTATATTTAATAAGCAATGTTGGGTGAGCCTATGATTTAATATTTCTTGAGGTTGGCTTGAAATTTTAGTTAGGCCCATAGGTCCAGAATTTTAACAGATATGGATTTCTTAGAATAAAATATGCGATGTAGTTTCCCCTAAACACATGCATAATCATGATATATTCAAATGAATTAAAGCTATTTGAAAAAAAATGGGGATTGGGGCGAATGTCAGAAATGTAAAGTAAATGTATCCATATGTAGATGTCTATAGGGAATCACACAAAGTAGATCTTATTAATTTAGATTTGGGATTTGGTGTTATGCCTCTATTTTTACGGATGGAGACTTATTGGGTGTTTTGGTCATTTATTTGGTGATGAACTCATGTGGTAAGTGGTTCTCGAACTAGCTTTTAAAATAATTGTAGTTGAAAAAATTATGAAACTGTGTTATGTGCAATCTGGTTGTGAGTTGTGATCGGATTATTTATGTGAAGCATTGGAATTGATCTGTAGCGATAGGTTTGAATATGTGAAGTGGCTGAGGGCTCGATGGAGCGTTGGGAATAAATATTAGCTGAGGGCCCTGTGAATTGTAGGGAATGAAATTTGCAATGGTTGTGAAGTTGGGAATTGACTTGTTGTAAAATTGTGCGTTTTTGTTATAATTTATAATTAATGTTTTTGATATGTCATTCAGTATTTAACTGTTGCACGTTGTCTACTTTATATTTGTTACATGTCATTAATATTTCTGTAATTGTGCTATGTTTTTGTGTATACTGAAACATGTAAAATTGTTGGTTTTTGGTGTCAAAGGATTATTTTGTAGGTGCGTGTGTATCACGAAGCTAAGTCGAGATGGGGTATCATCTTGGTGGAGCTCCTTTGGTCACTCGGGAGTGCCTAAAACTAGGTGACATCTGCTAAAACGAGCTCAGGCGAGGAGGTAATGCTCTTGGGTCGACTTCATTGCCTCTTCACTACTGGAGGCTAGAGGATGCCTGGTCAGGTACGCGCTGGGAGTAGAGCTGGGCATTGCTCGTTACGAAGTCACACGCTCGATCGTTGCTTGTGGTGTGACGAAGGGAGCCAAAAGTGTGTGGATGGTCCATAGGGGAGACCACGGTGCATACCTTAATCAAATGGGTACTTGCAAATAGAAAAAATGTGATTTTCGGGATCGTGTATCTTGTGTGAGAAATGGGTATACTCTTTGTGTTTTAGAAAATTTGCAAATGTTATACTTCTTTTAAATTTCTTATTTTGTATTTTGAGTATTAGTTTTGGTTTCACTTACTGAGATTTTGTGAAATCTCACTTTGGTGTTCCCACCTATGGTTCCGCGGAGCGGAACCGTAGACTTTGATGCAAAGGATGTCATGTACGAGTATGGAGGTCCGGCTCCACCTGAGGAGCGAAGATTTGGGGCCTTTTCTCCATTTTGTTTGAAGTGTTGTTGTTTGATTTGATTTTACTTGGATGATTGTAATATTTTTATGCCAAAATCTGAAAGACTTGTGGGTTATGGATATTTGCTTGGTGATCATGTAGCTTTAATTTTTGTAATTGTTAGAATTAATGGTCGCCATTTTTATTTTTTCGCTAAGAACTAATTGCACATTATTGTATACCATGTATGCACACACTTGCTATCACAATGCGCTAGCGATGTATGACCCGAGTGGCCAACATTCTGGTATCACGACTTCCACCAAAATTCAAGTAGGAGTACAAGGTGTCAGTTCATCATGTACGTTCCCCACTTTGTGATTAGAGATCCCCTACCAAAACACATAATTAAATAAGAGAAATTCTACTTGCAACCGCCCCTTGCGGAACCCATGCAACCGGCTGACAAATTTTATTTTTTTTGTCATTTCGTTCCCTCTCTCTTTCTCTATCAATTTTTTTTTTTACCTTTCTTCTTCCTCCCTACCATTCCTCTACATTCAGACCCATTCCTTCGTCTTCCCCACTGGCACATCCCCCCCCCCCCATCATCTGATTCGTTCTCGGAGCTTTCATCATCAAACTTTTTCTGCTTCTTACTGCTTTGATGAAACTTTGGACACTATTGTCTTCTGTTTATTAGAAGAAAGTAGGGGCCTTCGAATATAACCCAGGCTCTGCTCGTCGTCGGCTTCTTCCTCGTTCTCCACCTCCACCCTCACGGGCTTCGAATCCTTGTTCAACCATCACTCCTTTTAGTCACGGTTTCTCTCTCACTCTCTTCTTCCTACAGCTTCTACAGTCCGTAGCTGATTTTTCTGTAACTGTTTCACTTTTCCATGGCGGTCCGTCACTCTGCGTCTCTCATCAGCCCTATTGTGCCCCTAATTGTGCTATTGTTATTTGATGCTAGTTTCTCGGAGGTCGAGCTGCTAAGCTGGACTGGTGGGATTCATCGATTCAAATGCCAACAGAGAAGGATGAACCGGAAGATCCTGACAAAGAACTTGGCACCCGATGGGTGGTTCTTGTGGCTGGTTAGTCTAGCTACGGAAATTATAGGCATCAGGTTTGAAGAACTCTCTCCCTCTCTGTCCCTGTCTCTGTCTCTCTATTTTCTTCTCTAACACTAGTTAGGAAGCTTAAAATTCAACTATTTGGGTTAAATTAAATGAGGAATTATACTTGGATTGTAAGTGCAGGAGGACGTATGTCATGCATATCAGTTGTTAAAGAAAGGTGGGTTGAAAGAGGAAAACATAGTAGTTTTTATGTACAATGATATTGCAGCCCACCCATTGAATCCGAGACCTGGGATCATCATAAATCATTCGCAAGGTGATGATGTATATGCTGGAGTGCCTAAGGTACGTTTTCATCTTCTCATGGAATATTGCGCCTCTTTGAACTGCCATGAATCAAAATGTTTTATGTTTCTATGCTAAAAAAAAAAAGGACACTTGAGAAGGAAAGGGAGAGAGCAAGGGAGATTGAGAGGGAAAGGCTACAGAAGGGTGGTGTTGGTGGTGTTGTTCTTGCTTTGGCATGGGTCTTGGTTGGGATGTTGAGGAACTGCAGCCCTGAGTTGTTTGGATTGAGTGGAGAGTGAAGAAGATGAAAAGGGAGTGCATCATTGCATTAGTCCTTTGACTTTGACTTTTTACTTTTCTTTTTTCTGGTTTTTTTTTTAATATCAGCTGACGTGGCACTGCCATGTCAGCCGGTTTCGCTTTGGTTCTGTGCTGGCGGTTGTATATAGCATAATTGATTCAACAATTAGATTAATGATATCATGTTCTCTCTCCCTGCCCAATTAGTTGGTTTCAAATCAGTTCGGACCTCACTAATAAATCAACATATTTTACTCATAGCAATCCACTGTAATCAATCTGATAAATGTTACAACCCTTAACACCTGCAAGGTAATTTATCTTATTAAATTAAATTGTGAAACCCAACACCCTCATTACTTCACCCCAAATCTTCCAACCCAAAAGAATTTCCAACCTTTCAACAATTTCTTCCCATATGTAACAGATCTATAAAATAAACTTGTATTGATAGCAAATTTCACTTCAAGAGTGAGGAACTCCAGAGAAAGTGAAAGAGAGAAATAGAGAGTTCCGATGCTTTTTGATAAAACCCTAATACAGATAGACTAAACCCTTGCATATTGATGGCTTCAACGTGGGCCAACTCTACAGGATTGAAAGTAGGAAATATAGTAAAAGCAAACCCAATGTTACGGCCCATGGCCCAATCTATCTACAGTACTACTAATTAAAGATTACTAAACTACTATGACTCAAACTGGTTGTGGCCCACGACAAACCACAACAAGCCCATCGTAATTACCGTGGCCCATCCCAGGCCCTTGTCTTCAGATGACTAATCCCACGGAGCAAAAAGTCTTCAGATCACTTCCCTTCAACAGCAAGTACAAGCCGACACATGTGCTTCCCTTCTGGAACCCTAACTCCATTCTTCTTCTTCCCTTCGCAAGACTAGGCCTCTCTCCCGTATTCTTCCACTTCGCATGGTTCACATCACCCCGATTGTTACACCTTACCAATAATTTTGTGATTAAAAAAAAAAAAAACTGTTTGCTTTAATATGAGCCCACTTCACTTGTCTTTCTGCCTTTGTTCTTTTGTCCTTGTTAATTATTACTGGATATAAATTTGCAAGTAAACAAGGTCATCTTTCTACACCATGAATGCAACTTCACCATGCCTTATTTCTTCTTGCTTTTCTCTGTATGTAATATGTCATCACTGCCTAATTTTTTTCTCCTTCAACTTCACCTCTCTCTCTCTCTCTCATCTTCACACTCATCTGTGTGTTAGTGAGCGTACCGGTGGGTAGGCCTGTACGTAATAGATATGGTTAGTCAAGGGGACTGCATTTCAAGTACTAGAGCAACATAAAACTCAATGTACCCAAATTATAAGGTTGTCAAACCAGCTTTTGTTTAGAAGCTGCATTCAGCTAAAATCCACGAAATCTTTTCAGATTCTCATACAATGATAGGTCCCAACACAGATATTTAAATAATAAGTGAATGGTTTCTCTTCGGGTGAGAAAGTACTGCACGGTTTGGATAACAAATGATCTCATGATTCTTTCATTGATAACTTCCCTGCTTAAATAAGCAAAGCCTCGTACAAGAAACCCGAAATAAAAGGAAAGGTAGTAGCTAACAATATATGTAAAAATAGAACATGCAAGCACATGAAAAAACAAATTAAGCATAACTAATGGAAATACACGTGACGTAAAACTCGCAACTGCAAGTGACCCAGTCCATCCCAGTGCACTTTCTCGTTCTTCACGTGCTCATAACCTCTTCTACTGTAAAGGTCTGTTGTTCCGCTACGTATGTCCCACCTTCTTGCATGCATGCCGCAAGCAACAAGCTTTCCACATTCAACTTTATCCCAGGAATTTGGGATTTGGCCTAAGAGGCCTTGCTGACTATCGTGGCCTATCAATCAATGTTTTGAATACCATTTCGGTGACCGTTTCGGTTGAGGCATTGAAACTAGATATTTCGGTACCGGTACCGTTTTAGAATAGTTGATATATGAATAAATTATATATAAATTATATTCTAAAATAATGGTATATATATGAATAAATTATAAATAGTCTGGTCTGAATTGAGGGGGTCCAAAAATGAGCCTGTAGTTTAAAGAAATGAAAAAAAAAAATGTAAAGGCCGAAAAATATATATAGGCCGAAATCCGATATATCGGCCAGTACAGGCCGGTATATTGGCCAATATAGGCCGTTACAGG
The DNA here is from genome assembly GCA_003123785.1 of Pterocarya stenoptera. Taxonomy (NCBI): domain Eukaryota; kingdom Viridiplantae; phylum Streptophyta; class Magnoliopsida; order Fagales; family Juglandaceae; genus Pterocarya; species Pterocarya stenoptera. The sequence goes on from QEOT01000694.1 coordinate 111,802, forward strand.
CCGATATAGGCCGTTACAAGCCGATACGGCCGAAATTTTAGCCGGTACGAAATACTATACTTGTCTGTACCAGCTACCCGGCCAGTACGGCATATTTCTGCCGTACTGGCCGGTACGAAACGATATTTAAAAGCTTGCTATCAATACCCCCCTATTATGTGGATCCTTGTCCTCAAGGTCCACGCCTGGGTACATCTCCAACAACTGTTTGGTTGGTTCCCATGTCGCTTCTTCTGCTAGTAGATTTTTCCAATGTACCAAATTCTTTTCAATAATCTGGGCTCTTTGTTTTATCCAACGGTGATCTAGAATAGCTTGTGGTTCCAACCCTACTACCCTGTCTTCAGTGAATGGTGGCAACTCTGTGCTGTGCGCCACCCCATTCTCTTCGTTAGTGTTGTATCGTTTGAGTAGCGATACGTGAAATATTGGATGAACGCGCGACCATTCTGGTAATTGGAGCTTGTATGCGATCGAGCCAATTTTTTCCAGAATTTTGTAGGGCCCATAGAAGCGGCTGGCCAATTTCTAGTGGACTCGTTTGAATATCGTTTGCTGGCGGTAAGGATGTATCTTAAGAAGCACTAACTCGCCAACTTCGAACGACACATCTCTTCTCTTTTGATCTTCTAATTGTTTCATCCGATTAACCAAGCGTTCAAGGTTGGCCTTGAGTTGTTGGAGTAATTCATCTCGGTCCAATAGTTGTTGTTTAACTTCGTGCACTGGTGAGAGTCCCTCGTTGTACAATGGAATGGTGGGTGGCAATCTACCATACAATACTTGAAAAGGGGTCATTCCCGTGGAGATGTGGTAGGTGGTCTTGTACCAATATTCAGCCCAAGGTAAGTAGAAGCTCCATTTGCATGGCCACTGATGGACAAAGCATCTGAGATATTGTTCAAAGCTGCGATTGAAGACTTATGTTTAACCATCAGTCTGCTGGTGATACATGGAACTGAGTTACAGTTTAGTGCTCGACATCTTGAAGAACTCTTGCCAGAAGTTGCTCACAAAAATTGGATCGCGGTCACTAATGAATGATTTGGGCATTCCGTGTAGCTTAAGAACACCCTCCACAAATTTTTCTGCCACACCTTTAGCCGTAAAGGGATGTCTTAAAGTAAGGAAGTGAGCTGACTTACTAAGCCTGTCGACGACTACCATGATGGTATCCTTGCCCTGCGAGGTGGGTAATCCCTCGATAGAATCCAGTGTCATGTCATCCCATACTTGGCATGAAATGGGTAACGATTGTAGGAGTCCTGCTGGCACCAAAGTTTCAGCTGTCTTCTGGCACACCATGCAACCTTTGATATATTCTTGGATCAATCTGAGCATCCCCGGCCAATAAAATTGTTGCCCCAATTTTTTGTATGTGCGCAGTATGCCTGAGTGTCCATCCACCTTGGTGTCATGCATCTCATGTAGTAGCTTGGCACGTAAGGCAGGATCGGCTGGTATGATGATCCTTTCTTTGTAGCGAAGTAGGCCATTGCGCCACACATAGTGGCTGTTGGGTTGGTCTATGGCTACACGACTCATGGACTGGATATACGGGTCCTCCTTTGCAGCTTGCTTAATTTCTTCCCATAAGTTAACCTGAGGAATAAAAATATGGTGAAGAAAGGGGCTACGTTGCTTTTGTGAGAGAGCATCGGCTGCAGAATTCTCACTTCCCGGACAGTAAGTTATCTCGTAGTCATAGCCTAAGCGTTTGGCTACCCATTTTTGTCACTCTGGCCTGGCGATGTGTTGCCCTAAAAAATACTTTAGGCTTTGTTGATCCGTCTGAATATAGAATTTTCGGCCAAGGAGATGATAAGGCCGCCACATGTGTATTGCTTCTATGATTGCTAACATTTCTTTGGCATAAGTGGACCAAGACTTCTTTGTCACCCCAAGGGCCCGACTCATGAATGCCACTGGTTTGCCTTGTTGAGACAATACCACTCCAATTCCCTCTCCCAATGCATCGGTTTCGATAGTGAAGACGTCATTGAAGTTGGGCATTGCCAACGTTGGCGTGGTTGTCATGGCTTTTTTGAAAGCCAGAAAAGCAGCCTCGGCTTCCTCGTGCCACCCGAATTGGCCTTTCTTAAGGTGATTGGTGACGGCCCGCACAACAATGCCATAATTCGTGACAAACTTCCTGTAATAGCCTATCAACCCTAAAAAACCCCGTAGCTCAAAAATGTTAGTAGGTCGTGGCCATGCCACCATCGCTGCAATTTTGCTATCATCCCCCTTTACTCCTTGACTGGTGACAATGTGCCCTAAGTACTCCAACTCTTGTTGGCCAAAAGCACATTTGCTAGCTTTGACAAAGAACTGGTGTTGCTTCAATATCGCCAGAGTCTGTTTTACATGCATCAAATGCTTGTCCCAAGTAGGACTATAAACTAATATATCATTAAAGAAAACTAGAATGAATTTTTAAGATGTGGACGGAATATAGAGTTCATGATAGCTTGAAATGCAGATGGTGCATTACACAGTTCAAATGACATAACCAAATATTCGTAATGTCTATTATGAGTACGGAAAGCAGTTTTTGGAATATCATGAGGATTTACTCGTACCTAATGGTACCCATCTCTCAGATATAGCCTGGTGAAGTACGAAGTACCATAGAGTTCTTCCAACATATCATCTATCGTGGGAATGGGAAAACGGTCCTTCACAGTGGCAGCGTTGAGTGCACGATAATCCATGCAAAAACGCCAGTTTCCATCCTTCTTCTTCACTAATAGTATCGGTGATGAAAAAGGGCTCGTACTGGTTCGAATGAGGCCTGAGTTTAACATATCGTGGACTTGTTTCTTGATCTCCTCCTTTTGATAGTACGCATATTGGTATGGTCAGACATTAATTGGTTTTGTTCCTTCTTTGAGTGAGATGCCGTGATCAACTTCTCTGATGGGCGGTAGACTTGAAGGCTCCTTAAATAATTCCGAGAACTCCTGCAATATTTCCTGCATGTCAAGATGTATTTCTTCGTGTGGCTCCTTAGCACTGACTTATAGGCATACAGCAAAATTTGCATGGCTTTGGCGAGCCTCTTTTGATAGCTCCTTGAGCGATGCGGCTTGAATAGCTTCACCGTCAGCCCATTGCAACCGCCTGATCTGGTTCTTCCAAAGAAATTCCATGGTTAACTGCTTCCAGTTGCAAACCACGGAACCTAGCATTTCAAGCCATTGGATTCCCAGGACTAGATCCAGCCCTGTAAGAGGAAGAGAATAGAGAGTTAAAGAGAAAAGAGTGCCTTTCAGGTCCACTCGTACGTCTTCGAAACGCCCCTGACACTTTAGTTTCACTCCATTAGCTATTCGCACGGTGAAAGTCTTGGTTGGCATTACTGGTAACCGCAGCCCTTTGGCCAACCGCTCACTAATGAAGTTGTGAGTTGACCCACTATCAATTAGCACTATGACTTCATGGGAACCAATCTTGGCAGCTATATGCATAGTCCTGGGCACCGTCCATCCCGTTAATGCATGCAAGGTAATCTCTGGTTCGGGTAGCTCTTCTTGGTTCTCCTCAACTAGTGGTTCGTTTGTGACATCGTCACAGATAATATTGTTGACGCCATCATTTCCTTCTAGCATGAGTATCCGTGGCCCTTGACACCGGTGACCTGCAGTAAATCGGTCATTGCAATTAAAACATAATCCTTAAGCTTGCCTTCACTGCATTTCATCCCAAGTCAGGTGTCGAACAGGAGCTGCAGGTGCGGCTGATTAGATGTCGGAGGTCTTATGAACCTTCGTTGTCTTGATATTTGATCATCTTTCATTCGCGCTAAGCTTAAAGCCTCACTACAACAAATATAAAGGCCTCTTTCAATGTCTGGGGTTTAAACATTCGGATTCCATCCGAAATTTCTAACTTTAGACCACCCATAAAGGTCCCAACCAGCGCCTTCTGAGTCCATCCTCGTACCTTGTTGTCCAAACGTTCGAATTCACGCTAGTAATCACGTAGAGAACTTGCCTGCCTAATTCGTGAAAGTGCCTCGTCCAAATCTTCACACTCCGAAGGAACAAAATGGACCCAGAGTTCGTCTTCAAGATTTGCCAACGAGAGATCACGTCCTTCATCTTTGAATGTCCTACGGATCCACTGCCACCATTGATTGGCCTCTCCTTCCAAGTGGTAGGAGGCCAACAAAACCTTCTAGGCCTCGAAGGTATTCTAGAACTCAAAAAATTGGTTCACACGATTGAACCACTCTGTCGAATAATCTCCTGAGAATCGAGGAAATTCAAGCTTCGCTGTTTTGGAGGATACGATTAGCCGTCCTCCATCGTTGCCTTCTCGGTGATTTTTGCAATGGTTGGTGTTCTCCTAGTTTGCAAGTAAGACATAGGAAAGGCAGTTGAGAGTTTCTTCCACACGACGAAGCCTGTCAGCCATGCCGAGCTCCATCCTGTGTAACCCATCTTACACTCCACCGAGCCCTGCCTCCAATTGCTCAATACGTTCTTTATTGGTTCCCATAAATAACCTGGCTTTGAGGCCAATGATAAGTCCCAACACAGATATTCAAATAATAAGTGAATGGTTTCTCTTTGGGTGAGAAAGTACCGCACAATTTTGATAACAAATGATTTCTTGATTCCTTCATTGATAACATCCGGCTGCTTAAATATGCAAAGTCTCGTACAAGAAACCCAAAATAAAAGGAAAGCTGGTAGCTAACAATACATGTAAAAATAGAACATGCAAACACACGAAACAGAACATGCAAACACACATAAAAACAAATTAAGCATAACTAACGGAAATAAAAGTGACTTAAAACTCACAACTGCAAGTGACCCAGTCCATCCTAGTGCACTTTCTCGTTCTTCAATGCCCATAACCTCTTCTATTGCAACGGTCTGTTGTTCCACTACGTACGTCCCACCTTCCTACATGCATGCTGCATGCAACAAGCTTTTCACATTCAACTTTATCCCAGGTATTTGGGATTTGGCCTAAGAGGCCTTGCTGACCGTCGTGGCCTATCATACAAATATATATATATATAAATATACACATGAAGACACGTAGCCGAAACATCACGAATTCTCACAAAATCTTTGACAAGTTTTTTTAATTTGTCTTGATCTTCCCAAGAGAGAAAATAAGTGGCTGAAAAATGCTCAATACAGTAGTCTCGTGTAACTGCGTGGAACCGTGTCCTACGTGGAAAATGAAGCCAAACGATTCGTTTAAGCTAGCTTTGTTCTCCCTCCCTTAGTTTGATCTCCCACCGAAGCCACCCTTCCTCCGCCTCGAACCAATCTTCTTCTTCGCATGACAACTTTGCCTCTCCCTCAAAGCTCTCCCTTCTTTCCATGATAGCTCTGCCTCTCCCTTCCTTCGTCTTGGGTACAAACAAATAATAAACCCACAAATGTGATATCAACTGGTTAGAGCCTTAGAAACCCATAAAAGGGCAAGATATCTAGATCAGATCCTTACTTGTCCCTTTAATCCCACTTGACGACCCACATGAAGATATGCTTGAAGACCTACACAAAGATTTTCTTGAAGACCCAAAGAATCACACACTTCGCACACACTGAATGGAGAAAATACAAGGGGAATCACTTCACATCATACACGAAGAAATGTAGTTCACTGAGAAAAGAGAAGCATTGATCTTACCCAAGAAGACGATGACCCACACGAAGACCCATGGTGACGAAGACCAGACGAAGGACCAGAAGAAGACTTTCTCCTTCAACTTACTCCCACACGAGACCGACGAAGAAACAAAATCGATGGCACCACTCCCACACGAACACGAAGACGAGGAACGAGATCTACAGTTCTTCAAACGCAGACGAAGACTCTTAGCTTTGGGTGTTCTGATCTGTCTTTCTCGACAGCTATTTTTTTTTCATTTTTTTCTTATATATCGACTGATGTGGCCCCACGCCAAATCATCCGATTGCGCAGTGACTCCTACCAGCCTCTTGTACGTAGAAGAACTATAAATGGTTGGTGGGTAATTGATAACTTGCTGGAGTAGGGTTGTACAGAAACCAACGCCATCGGCTGCCACGACGCAAACCGACCAACCGTGTCAAGAACCGGTCGGCATGCCGTGGCAATTTGAAGAAACTGATGCCACTGACGGACAGGGTCAGGAACCGGCCTGAACCAATGGAGAACCGATCGGCATGCGGTGGCAATTTGAAGAAACCAACGTTTAGTGGTTCTGTCTTGGTTTGAAGCTGGACCGGACCGCTAAACCGACCGATATAATAAAACCTTTTTTTTAATATACCATTGTCAAAACGACACCATTCCACTTAAGTTTAAGTGGAACAGCATCGTTTTAGTTAATAAGTATTACAACAGATAATGGAAACGAGGCCGTTTGGCATTAAACCAAACGGCGTCGTTTTATTAAGAACGTAAGGAAAAAAAAGAGTCTGAAATGACGCCGTCGTTTCAAGATGCTTCATCCTCTTCCCTAGCCTCTTCTTCTCGAATCTGAATTACTCTGCAACTCTCTCTCTCTCTCTCTCTCTCTCTCTCTCCTCTATGCAACTCTCTCTCTCTCAGTCTCTCTCATTATTCTCCAGTAGATAATCGCCGGTAGGGGAACCGACACCGACCAAGAACTACCAGAGAATCGCTCGATCAGTTTCCTCCTCCCCATCGATTGGTTACGGTCGGTGGCTCCCCCATTTTTTTAGATGTTGGTCGGCGTCAGTTTTGCCCAAAAACCACGCCGACGACATCGGTTTTAACCCCTATGTTGGAGTACTAGAGTTTGTTACATGCCATTAATGGGACTTTCCAGTGAAGTGAAGCAAAGCCATGAATGGAACTTAAAGCCATTTATTTTGCAGGTGTATATGTATAGCTATTGTTATTATAATGGCTTAATTTAATTTTTGTCAATTTATGGCGGGTGGGATTAAATTGATCGAAAGCTATTATGCTTTGAAAATTTGCAATGAGAATAAGAATTTAATCATTTTGTGAGAATTATTATGATCTCAAGTAAGGGACAACTTTTTGTAGATTTTGGAAAATGTAGGATGTCGATTAAGTAACCCAGTAATTATCACACGTGGATTGATGAATAATATATTTTTTTTAAAGTAGCTATTTCATTCATTAAAGCAAATGCTGGATACATGGAGGATAGTCCTCAATAAGTATACAGTCTTCCTGGCAGCTAAGAGCAAACTTTGCCAAATGATGGGCAATTACATTAACTTCCCTATGAACATGTAAGGCAGACCAAGAAAGGGTCTTGGATAGCATGATCTTAATGTCTCTAATAACAAGACCAATGTTACTCCAACTTTCTTCTTTGTGTTGAATAGCCTTTACCACCGATAGAGAGTCACCTTCAAGAATAATATGTTGTAGTCCCAATTCTGCACAAAAGGAAGAAGCCCTTCGAGCTACTATAGCCTCACCAAGGAGTGGATCAGGAATCAAGTCCATTGATGAGAACAGTGAAGCCATAACAAGACCTTCTAAGTTTCTAACAATCACACCAATCCCCAACCTCGAGTTGCCTTTATCAATGGCAGCATCCCAATTAGCTTTGCAAACACCTAGTGGGGGAGCAATCCACCTGTTGTTTATAGGTTCTTGGACTTGAGTCTGTTTCATCCCATTCTCTGACCATAACTTAATGGAAGCCATCTCTGTTTGGACCAGCTTTGACACTTAAGAGGGAGGGTGGAACTGTTGTTTAAAGAGCCAAGTATTCCTCCTATGCCAAATGGCTTTTGTAGTAACAGCAAATTTGATGATCTCTAGAGGAGATAAGTAAGCCATTATAGGGGCCAAAGTATCTTTAAATGAGCCTTCACGGATACTTAGTTTCTGAATTCTTCTTGAGCTCAAAGACCACACATCCTAGGCAGCACCACAGGACCAGATAGCATGAGATACTGATTCAAGTTTAAGAGAACAAATAGGACAGAGGGGTGATTCTCCAACTTTCCTTTTAAGCAGGTTCAAATTAGTGGCTAGGGCTCACTTGCAGCTCTCCAAAGAAAGGATTTTGTAGCTTGAGGTGCTTGGATCCCCCAAAATTTGTTCCAAAAACTCAAATTGGAATTCTGGGTTGAAGACTGCCCCACTCTATCCTCTATAAGTAAACCTTGAAGGTGATAAGCACTCCTTACAGAAAATTTTCCATTGCTTGAACATCTCCAGGTCAGCATATCTTGGCTCCAGCATGGACTAATAGGGATCTGACTAATTAATTTTGCCTCAGAGGCTTAGAAGATGGCATAGATGAGAGGGAGATCCCACTGCATGGTGACTGGATTTATGAGATCAGAAACTGGAGCTTCACCATCTAGAATGTGGATAGGAGATTGCACTCTGAATGTAGATGGGCAAGGAAGCCACTGATCCTGCCAAATTTTGATTTTTCTGCCATTTCCAACTTTCCATAACAATCCTGCATTAAGTACTGGTCTAGCTAAAAGGAAACTCTCCATACATATGAGTCATGAAGTCTTAATTTGGCTGATAGTAATCAGATGTAGGGAAGTACTTTGCTTTAAGAGCCTGGGCTGCAAGAGATGAAGGGTTTTGAATGATCCTCCAACCTTGTTTAGCTAGTAAGGCTAAATTGAATTGTTCAAAGTCCCTAAAGCCCAAGCCCCCCTTCTGTTTGGGTTTCCCTAATGTTTGCCATCTCAACCAGTGGATTTTAGACCTATTATTGCTTTGCCCCCACCAGAAAGATTGCAAAAGCTGGTTGAGCCTTCTAAGAATGGTTTTGGGGAGTTTAAAGATACCCATGCTATAGGTAGGGATTGACTGCAGCACAAATTTTAGTAAAGTCTCCTTCCCGGCTTGAGACAACAGGTTACTCTTCCAATTAACCATCTTAGCTTTGATCCTATCTAGTATAGAGTGAAAAGCCTTAGTTCTGTTTTTGCCCACATAGGATGGTAACCCCAAGTATTTATCAAAGGATCCTGAAACATTAATACCTAATTGTTGCAGAATGGCTTGTTGGGCCTCAAGCTTGGTGTTGCTGCTGAAGAATATTGAGGTTTTCTCAAGATTAAGCCTTAGGCCCGATACTTGTTCGTAACTGCTTAAAACTTGTTGTAGTCTACACCATTCATTAGGATTTGATCTACAAAATACCAGGCTGTCATCTGCAAAGAGAAGATGGTTCACATGAAAAGAGCCTCGAGCGACTGGGATTCTAGAAATTACTCCCTGCATCTCAGCTTGATTTAGGCTATGACTGAGGAATTCAGAACAGATAATGAATAGGTAGGGAGATAGGGGATCTCCCTGCCTAATGCCTCTAGATGGAGTGAAAGTTTCTTGGGGTATACCATTAACTAGAATAGAATAAAAGATAGTGGTAACACACTGCATAACCAGATCTACCCATTCACTCTCAAATCCCATTTTCCTCATTCCTTTGCTTAAAAATTCCCATTCCACTCGGTCATATGCTTTGCTCATATTGAGCTTGAGTGCCATAAAGCCATTATGCTTACCTTTTAGCCTTGTTTGCATGGAATGCAGTAGCTCATACGCAACAATTACATTGTCTGAGATCAGTCTTTCTGAAACAAATGCACTTTGAGTGAGGGAGATGAGGCTAGGCAAAATGAGCTTGAGTCTGTCGGCAATTACTTTAGAGATAATCTTATAGAATACATTGCAGAGGCTGATTGGTCTGTAGTCTAAAACAGATTATGGGCACTTCTTCTTAGGGATCAGAGAAATAAAGGTTTGATTAATATCTTTAAAACCCTTTCTGGTGTTCAACACTTCAATGACTACTGCTGTTACTTCCTTACCAATTGTGGTCCAATGTTGATGGTAGAATACAGCTGGGAATCCATCTGGGCCAGGAGATCCAAGAGGGTTCATATCTTTAATGGCATTTTCAACTTCCTGTACAGAAAAAGGACTAGAAAGGGAGCAATTCATTTCTGTACTGACTGAGGGAGGGAGGGAGTTGAGAGCAGCCTCGATATTCCTTGGGTTATAAGAAGAGAATAGGTTTTGATAATATTCTTGAAATGTCCTTGCTATCTCTTCCTGGTTTGAAGTCACACTCCCATCTTCACTTTTGATTTGTTTAATTCTATTCATCTGTTTCCTTTGAGAGGCACACTTATGGAAGTACTTAGTGTTTCTGTCCCCATCCTTAAGCCATCTTTGTTTAGCTTTGTCTCCATCTCAGCTCTTCTTCTTCAAGATAACCATCTATCACTCTCTGGAGTGCATTGATCTGACTACTAAGCTGACCAGAGTTAGAATCTTGTAATAGTCTAAGTTGTTCTCTCTTTTGGGTGAGAAGCCTTTTCTACTGTCTAAAAGCCTCCTTACTTCATATCTTGAGCTTATCCCTGCATACATTCAATCCTTCACGAGTAAAATCTAACTTAGAGGCCTGAGAGGGTTTCTGTAACCAAGCAGCTTTAATGAGTTCAATGCATCCTTCTCTTTTGCCCCAGGCAACTTCATATCTAAACATCTTTTGCTTAGAAGCTTCTACTTGGGCAGAGTTTAAACAATTAATAAATAAGGGATTGTGATCTGAGCATTGTCCTGGTAGAACTAAAATCTAATTAGAATCAAAGAGATTATGCCACTCTTTATTAGCTAAGGCTCTATCCAAGTGACATTTAGTGAACTCAGAACCCTCCCTTCTATTACACCAAGTAAACTTTGAGCCTCTAAAGCCCATGTCCATAAGACCACAGTCTGATAGAGCCAGTCTAAATTCTTCCATCTGCTTAAAGGGGCGGGTGTTGGAACCAAAGTATTCATCTTGAAACAGAATCTCATTAAAATCCCCCATACACAACCAGGGATTATGAGTTCTGGAATGAATTAGCCTAAGGAGGTCCCAACTATCACTTCTTTTAGCAGTAATAGGCTGGCCATAAAAATCTGTTACAGTCCAATTCCTACTCGAGATGTTAGAAGAAACTAAAATAGAGATGTGGTGATGGGAGTAAGAATCTAATTTAGCTTCTATTTCTTTCTTCCAAAACATGGCAATACCCCCACTTCTACCAATACTGTCAACAGAAAATCAGTGGTCAAAACTCAATTTGTCACGAATAAGATCGATTCTTTTCCTTCTACATTTGGTTTCACTCAGAAAAACAACATCCGGGCACTTCTCCTTCACCATAAGGTGAAGTTCACTAACTGCCCGAGAGTTCTTAAGCCGTCGGCAGTTCCAAGCCAAGTGTTTCATGGGGATTGGCAGGGCTAGAGACCAGCCTCTGCCAATTGAGCTTGTTTAGTTCTCTTCCTTGTCAAGATAATCGCTTGAGATCCTGCACTAGGCCTTTTCCTTGGTTTAGGATCACTAGATTCACACATAACCGTGTCATGTGGGCTATGGTTTCCTTTAGGCCCCAACTCTCTAGCCCTCATCTTCCACTTGGTTTTATTAGCACTACCAGCAGTAATTTTAATGGGTGAGTTCTGAAAAGGTGGGCTGTCTAGGGCCAAGTCTCTAGCAGGCCTCTGTGTGCCTTGACCAGTGTTATACAGAGAGAAATCATGGTGTGAAAGGACTCCTTTTAATGTCAAGGTGTCCTTAGGGTGCATATCAGCCAAGTGGGACGTCTCAAAGCTATTAGAGTTTACCTGAATAGAAGGGTCTGATTGCTCTTTTGTTCTGCACCTATTGCCCTTTTCGTGTAAAGGTCCCAGTAGTTGGTAATTTTCAGAGCTCCCAAGGTCAGCATGTTCAATGCTACATTTGATTTTCCAGTGACATTCTATCCCATCACATCGTCCTCGTTCCTACTATCATCACTTTTGTTTTGGCGCCAACTTCCTGTGTTTTCAAAATCACCCTCCTTCTTGCTGGAGACTGGAGAGCTCCTCCCCTGTTTGCTAGCTCTAAGCCAGGACCCATACTGCAATATTGTTCCTTCACGTCCTTTACCCCCTGAAGAAGAGATTGGGCAAGACGAGCCAATATGCTTAATGGCACCACACTGGAAACAAAACAAGGGAATTCTCTCATATTTAAACGGAATCCAGAAATGTTTCCCTCCCATGTTAATAAACCTACCCCGAGTTAGAGGCTTACAAATATCTAATAAAACTCTAACTCTAAGAAAATGGCCCAAGGCCATGCCACTTGCATCCACATCCACCGAGATAACAGTTCCTGCCGCTGCACCCACCATTTCTCTCATGGTTTTGTTCATTCCTGCAAAAGGCAGATCGTGTAGCTGTATCCAAAATGGTTCCTTCTTAAACTCAATATCTTTGGGAGCCACGCAGCCTTCACAATCAAATAAGCAGACCAAGGCCCTATCAAAAAACCAAGGTCTACCTGAAAGAACACGTTCCTTCTCCAAGTGGTTCTGAAACTCAATCAAAAATCTGTTGATACCAAGGTTTTTAAAAGAAACATGTCCCTCTACTTTCCATGCCTTACTCATGGTAGTCCGAAATGCTCCTTTGTTCATTTCTTTTTCTGCAACAATAAGGGCAGCCAAACAATTCCTGCTTTTTTCTATAGAGATTAGAACTTCGTCATTTGGAATGAGAACTTCCTGTTTCTCTTCTTCCGTAAGGCTTAATCCTTCGTAAAGGTTAGATAACTCTTCGGCCATACCGTACCTCTGTACCTTGCTTTGGGGGATCACTCAGCAGAACCTCTCTTCGAACAAAGTCCAAGAGAGAATCTCTACGTTCAGAAGAATAGTAGAGAGAAAAAAGCTCCACCTTTCTAAGAAAGAGGAGAGTTCATGCCTCCTTTCAATTGATGAATAATATTGGTTGGTGGTCTTTGCCGACTTTTGACGCATGAGATCATGCCGTCGACTTTCGATGATTCTTAATTTCAACAATAACATGAGAGGGAATGATTGGTTGGTCGGGGAGGTGTATACAGTGAATTGAGATCAAAATTAAAAATTAAATAAAATATTGTTAAAATATTATTTTTTTAATATTAGTATTATTTTGAGATTTTTGTATGGAAATTATGGAATGGTACTATTGTCCAAAGATTGGAGTCTGTGGTATTGCTTTAGCTCTTGCTGTTTTGCATCTTCAATTTTGGGCTTACTTTGCCATGATTTTTGGAGTCTGGATTATATATAACTTTGGATTAGAGGTACAAGTTAGGTACATGATATTGATCTTTCTTTAATAATGGCAGTCTGATTTCTATTCTTGCGCATCTTGCCTCATGTTTATTTCTTTGGGAGTTGTAATTGGCTCGAAATTCTGCAAGGCACGATGATATGGTTAAGCCATCTTCAGTCATTATTTGGAAACTTGCTAAATAGTTGCATTAGATTAAGGTACCATTTGAATGTTGAGTTGAGTTCTTTATGAATAGTATGAATTGAGATGGTGGAATGAGTTTTGTGGAGCCACCTAAGATGAGTTTAGATGTGTTTTGATATTAAAACGAATTTAGATGTATTTATCATGGGAAGTTGAAAACAATTTGCGGGTTCTGCGTGTAAAGAGGTGTTGAGTTGAAAAATATTGTGGGTCCCACATATAAAGAGGTTTTGAGTTTAGATGAGTTTAGTGATTTGAGAGTTGGATATTTAGATGTTGGACTCAGTTTAAAATTAATCTGAACTAAGATGATCTCAATTCACTCCAAGTTCTAAAAGTAAGAAAACTAGAAAACTATTGCCAGTTGATAGATGGTTTCCCCTTATGTTAAGATAGAATTAACATTGATGGTGCGTCAAAAGGATATTCTTTTTTTTTTTTTGGAAAAGTTAGGGCCACCTGCCCACGAGTGACCCTTCCCCAATTTTATTAAAATACCCTCACTTATGGCGGAGGAATACTGTGGTTACAACAAAACTTCTAGGCATTTATCATTCCAAACACCAAAAACCAAAACCAAAAACCAACCAACCATACAAACTACAAGTAGCATAGACCTCACTCTAAACAAGATATAAACATTTAAACAAGCCTAAATATAAAATTAAGTACATATAGAAGGTAAACCAATCTTATCAATCCGAATAACACCCTTTAAAAACCTCAGTAATTGCTAGCTATTTTCATAAAAAACGTTACTTCCTAACTGACCTTGTTTTGCCAAATAATCTGCTGCTTGATTTCCTTCTCTAAATTGATGTAATACATAGATTTCCATTCCTTGCATTTCAGAAATCAAATCATTCCAATAATCCCATAAATACCATAAATCGTATATACCTGGCCGGATCCAATCCACCACCAATTTGGAGTCGCTTTCCATAATTATATTTAAAAAATTTAGCCTTTTACACATCCGAATCCCCTCCAACATAGCTCTTAATTCAGCTTCATTATTAGTCCCCACACCAAAATTTGCTGAGAATGCCGCTTTGAAATTTCCATCCATATCCCGCAAGATCCCCCCACCTCCGGAAAAACTAGTATTATTTTGAGTACTGCCATCACAATTAAGCTTGATCCACCCAGGAGGAGGTTTGTTCCATTTTACACTTCTGCACTTCCTAGCCACCACTCTTGGCATTGCCAGATTAAGCTCCTTTAAAACATAGTAATCCTGCTCATTCAGCCGCCTTTGCACTCTCATTTCACCCGCAATCCTTTTAATCCATGATTTCACTGATGTCCACACTTGTACTGCCGTGATTTTCCTCCCCTCCATACGTACTCTGCATCTCCTGTACCATAAACACCAAGTTATTATAAATGGAATCATACCAATGATATTAGCTACCAGGGAAACCTTTTTTGCACAGGTCATCCACGCCGACATTCTGGCTTTCCAGGTTTGAAAACTCACACACTGCACTTTTAATATCCTACTAGCATATTCCCAAACCTGCGAAGCTATCTGGCCAGTAGATAAAACATGATCTATGCTTTCCATATCAGGATTCGAACAACAATCACATGCTGACGCAAGGGAGATTCCCTTATTTTTCACCCTCTCATCTACAGCTAAACTCTGGAACCAAGCTCTCCAATTGCACATGGATATTTTTTTTTGGCAGATCCTTGTTCCATAACCATTTATGCCAAGGTAATATTACAGCTTTATCCCTTGTTACTTCCCACGCAGTAGTCATTGTAAACTTGCCATTCGAAGATGGCTTCCACACACAAATGTCCAACTCATTTCTTTCTGTAACTATGTTCTGAACAATCTCTGCTGTCACCGATTCTCCCACTAATTCCTTTAACAGCTCAACGTTCCATTCATGCTCCAACCAACACTCTCTGATACGTACTTTTTGATTTGTAATATCCGTAATTTGAGTTGCTAATTGACCCGAAGCTAACCATCTGTCAAACCAGAAAAAGGAATTTTCGCTTCTCAGTAGTATCTGTACATTATCCATAACTTCCGGAACCCTCTTCATTATGGATTTCCACATTCTCGAATCCGTTGGCTTCGGACTGTAGGATATAAGATGACCATCCTTTAAATATTTTGATTTAAAAAAATTTGCCCACAGCCCATCATTAGTGAGTACTCGGTAAGCAAACTTCATATATAAGGACTTCTGAATCTCATGTAAATCCCTCAACCCCAAGCCTCCTTCATTAGTTGGTTTGCAAATTTTAGACCATGATTACCAATGCACTTTTCTCTTTCCCTCCACTTCACCCCAAAGGAAATTTGCAAATATAGAATTTATACGATCAAGAGTCTTCTTTGGAACATTAATCACTGATAGAATATGTAGTAGTATACTAGATAACACATGCCGTAACAAAATTAACCGACCACCTTGCGATAGCAACTGAAATTTCCAACCCGTGACTTTGTTTCTTATTTTCTCAATCAATGGTTCTATGATACATGAAGACATTCTACCTGATACAATCGGCGCCCCCAAGTAATTCACAGGGAATTTTCCTTCCTTAAAACCCGTAATTCTTATTAATTCCTGCTTTCGACTTGAAGTTATATATTTAGAGGGAAAAATCACAGATTTCTCATGGCTAATCTTTTGGCCCGACCACCTTTCATAAATATTAAGAATTTCCACCAATCTCGTAATAGACTTTTTCCCCCCATTAGTAAAAATCATAAGATCATCAACATACAATAAATGAGACACTAAAGGTGCCCCCACTGGATGCATAAATCTTCCAATCCTATCAGTCTCAAAATTTTTTCTTAGTAGCCTTGTTAATACCTCCTCCATAATAATAAACAAAAAAGGCGATAACGGATCTCCTTGTCTAAGACCCCGAGTCGATTGAAAATAATCTTTAAATGTCCCATTCATCATAACAGAAAACCAAGGAGATTTTATACAACAACTAATCAATTTACAAAAATCTGGAGAGAATCCAAAAGACGAAAGCACCTTCAAAAGAAAACTCCAATTGACTCTGTCATAGGCCTTAGCCATATCAATTTTTATCATGACATTTCCACCCAAAATTTTCCTATGAAGAGAATGCACCATCTCTTGAGCAAGTGTAATATTTTCAAAAATACTGCGACCCGGAACAAAAGCCCCTTGTTCATGGGAAACCAACTTAAAGATAACCCGATTCAAACGAGCCACAATAATTTTTGAGAAAATCTTATAAGCCACTGAGCATAAGCTAATAGGCCTGAATTTATCAAAACTAGCAGGATTATTTACTTTTGGAATTAAAACAATAAAAGATGACATGAAAAACCTGGTTAAATGTCCACCCCTGAAGAAATCCCGCGCTGCCTCAATAACGTCCCCTTTTATAATCTCCCAACACTTAATATAAAAACCAAACCCAAAGCCATCAGGCCCCGGGCTGCTTTGCTAAGGAATTGAGAAACAAGCTTCTTTCACTTCCATATCAGTCGGTTCAACGCATAGCATATTATTCTCTTCCTCCGAAATTATTGGATCAATTAAGTTATCTAGGTCAGCATTCACTACATCAGTCGATGAGGAAAGAAAACTTCTAAAATACTGTGCCGCTCCCATATGAACCTCTTCTGCACTCTCCAGAGTTGTACCATCCGATAACACCATCTGAGATATAACTGACTTCTTACACCTACGGTTAATAACTGAATGAAAAAATCTGGTATTCTGATCTCCTTCTAGCAGCCACTTCTTATTCGCAATTTGTGCCAATCTGGTTGTCTCTCTCTTTTGCCATGTATCTATCTCCAAATTAGTCAGAAGATAATCCATTTCCACATCTTCAGAATACCCCAACTGTAATTGGTTTTCTAATATTTCCTGCCTCTCCTCAAGTCTTTTAATATTCTCATCAACTCTGCCAAATACACGCTTATTCCAAGCACGTAAGGCAATCTTGGTTCTTTTAAGTCTTGCGGCAAGTTTATGCAAGCCTGAGCCGCTATCATTCCTGTCCCAAGCTTCCTGCACGCATACTAAAAAGGATTCATGTAAGCACCACATATTTTGAAACCTAAAAGGAACCGGACCATATAGTTGAAAACTCCTCTCCAGCTGAACCACCATAGGACAGTGATCCGAAGTTTTACGCGCCAAATATTCTAATTGAGCAGACTTGTATTGATCAGAGCAACTACTGTTTAGGACCACTCTATCTAGCTTTGCCCAACTTCTATTAACCCCAAGATGACCATTGCACCATGATAGCACACGGCCACTGCTATGCAGATCAAACAGACCACATTTATCTAAACAATCATTAAACTCTAACATAGAAATTAGAGGCCGAGGATGACCCCCCCTTCTTTCAGAGTCTATGCGAATAGCATTAAAATCGCCCATAACCATCCAAGGCACATTATTCAACTGTCTCTGTTCCAATTCATCCCATAACCCTCTTCTTTCCATATAAGTACATTTAGCATACACAAAAGTTATGAACAACCTTTGATTTGCCAAATATAGCCATCCTGATATGGTTTGTGACGTACAAAACTCCATCTGAAACCCATTCAAATCCTTCCAAAAGATCCACAACTTACCACCCTCTGCCTCATTTGAACAAAAATAATGAAGATTCAAAAAAGAACCTGTAACAAGCATACGGATATTTCCAGCAAAAGGCTTCGCAATCGCACAAATATTGATATCTTTTTTAATAATTAACTCCTTTACTCTCCTCTTCGATGTCCCTAACCCTCTAACATTCCAATACAAAATGTTACCTATCATTTGCTGAACTTCTTAGGTCGGCCATGGACCCCTTGGGACTTCCTCACAGCCTTTTCAAAAGTAGTTACTTGTTTCTCTGTATCCGACTGATTTGCTCCTTCAGAGTCATAGGCCTTCTCATTACCCCTGAACCCTTCTATTTGTCCATCTTCATGTTCCGAAGAATATCCCATAGCTAACTCCCCTTGCACTCTTGTCTCAGGAGGTATATTTCCCGTTTCATCATCCAAAGCCTGTGACAGATTAATTTCTTCCCTCTACATGGACACCAAATTCTCCTCCGTATCTTTATCGCACCAGACCTCCTCACATTCTTCATCACTATCCTCATCATTATTTTCCGTAACTCTTACTGCATCTTGGGAAGGGATCTGTGTCATCTCTTCACTCCTTATCATTCTTGATGACATTTCCGGTCCATTATCACCCTCACTATTCGTCACCCTTTCCGTTCTAATTTTCACAGACACACCTTCACCTTTTCCAGACTCACCATCTCTGCACTCATGGTCAACATCAATGCTCACACCTTGCACCCCACATACATTATTATCCTCTTGTATGACTGTCAATCTCTCCTCCACTATTTGAATATTTCCTTCCAACTCCTTATCTTTGGTTCCCGAAGTACTACCCCTGACTTTACTAGTTATAGGCTTCCATACTCTGTTCTCCTTTTGCTTCCCATCTTCCTTACGCTTCTCCCCAGCGCTACATACCACAGATGTATGTCCCTGTCGATGACACTTCACGCAATAATAACCCTGTTTCTCATATCTCACCTCTTGCCAAATACACTTCGTAGGATACATTACAATCGGAAATCTTTTCACCGGCTTTACCGTCAAATCAACCTCAACACAAATTCTTGCACCCGTGGCTCTTGATCGATTCAACGTCGCATTATCCGTCCCAAGATACCGACCAAACCTTGTTGCAAAAATCNTATCTCTGCACTCATGATCAACATCACTTCTCACACCTTTATCTTTGGTTCCCGATGTACGACCCCTGACTTTACTAGTTATAGGCTTCCATACTCTGTTCTCCTTCTGCTTCCCATCCTCTTTACGCTTCTCCCCAGCCCAACATACCACAGATGTATGTCCCTGTCGATGACACTTCATGCAATAATAACCATGTTTCTCATATCTCACCTCTTGCCAAATACACTTCGCTGGAGACATTACAATTAGAAATCTTTTCACCGGCTCTACCGTCAAATCAACCTCAACACAAATTCTTGCACCCGTGGCTCTTGATCGATTCAACGTCGCATTATCCGTCCCAAGATACCGACCAAACCTTGTTGCAAAAATCTGAAGACAGTCCCGATTATACAGATGCAAAGGCAGGTTTGGCAAGAAAATCCACTGAGGGGCCAATGTTGATTCTTTATGAAAATCGAAATCCTTTGTCCATTTGAACAATTGAAAAATGTTTCCCTCCATGACTCTTCCTTCCCGAGCCCAACCATGCACAAAATCACGCTCATTCTTCATCTGAACTAACACATGATAATCATCCATAAAGCTGATCGTTGGAATCTCTGCTAGCCCCCACTTTTTCAACAAGTTCAATCTGATCACATCAATAGAAGGTCAAACTCGAATAAACTTCATGACCAGTGCAAACTTATATTCGTCCGCCGTTTTTACCATCTCTGCTTCAGAAAAAATAAAACCCAATTCTCCATTTATGTCCACAGGAAACCGTAAAGGAATCTTGAAAGAAGACTGCTCCACCGGTCTTGAAACTTCCGAAGCATATGATGTTACCAACCCAGCTCCAATGGCATTATTCCCCACCGATGGCACAACCATCAGAGGGCTGAAGCCGTCGAGAGACGGACAACCAACTCCTTCTGACCGCTAGATACCACCCTAGAGAATAAATTCCGACGCACCTTCCAAACCAAAGCAGAAAGAATCGTCAAGAAACCCAAGAAGAGCTCCAAGAAGATTAGCTCTACTCCCGGATGAATCGTCAAAGGGATATTAAGCCAAGCGAAAAGTAAGTTGCTTAACATATTTCCCCATATTAATTTGTGGAAACATGCATAATACAGTACATCTTATTTAAAACGAACTCAGATATCTTTGAATTGAAAAGAGATCTGAATTGAAAGATGAAATAATTAAGTAGAGATAATGTAGCATCCCCTTCTAGCAAGAATTCTCTCTTCCCAGCCAAGAAAAAAATGGGCAAGCATAAAGTCAATTGTGTTATGTAACAGGAATGTAATAGATGCATAATTATTTTATAGGGAGTACATCAAACAACACATTTGGCATGAGAAGAAATAATCAACTAGGTGAACATTTTAACAAATTTCAATTTAGAACACCTAAAGTAAATACATTGCAATTAAAACTCGCCAAGTTTGGGGAGCATTGCACCAATCGTCTCAGGGTTCACAGAGATTGGAGGCTCATACATATGTTGAATTCGAAAAGAATGAAACATGGGAGAAGCTGCTGCAGATTTGTTTGGGTCTAACAAAGAAATACAAACAGAAAGTGAGTGGACAAGGCAGGATTTCAAATGCGAGTCTTCCAATGCATGACCAAATTTCCTTGCAACAAAGCTTGGGCTAGATATTCGACCCAAGGAGATTGCCCCTAGATATATATGGCCCTCCTGTGTTCAAATTTATGAGGATGTGGTGCAATCACGACTTCTGGTCAGCTTATCCATGATAATTGGAATCAACCTATAGATGGTGAAGGTCTCATGAAATTTGTGGCTAAAGTGAAAAGGCTAAAACTGATTCTTAGAACCTGGAATAAAGAGATCTTTGGTCGCGGGGAAAATCACGTCAAGAACACTGAAGAATATGATATCATGAAGATAGAAGCTCAGATGATGGTGAGATGCAACTTGAGTCTAAACAAAAGGATCTTGAGCAGTTTCTGCTTCAAGAAGAAATTCTCCTCAAACAGAAATCTTGTGAGTTGGCTTAAAGAAGAGGACTCTAATTCTAAATTCTTCCATGCTACTTTACAGATTAAAAGAAATAGAGGCATGCCACAACAGATGAATTTGGAAGATGGAACCTCCCTTAACTCACCTCAGGACCTTCATGAAGAAGCGGTTCATTACTTTCAGGCTGCTTTAGGCACAGAAGGGGTGCATGAATAACAGGACCTATTCCAAGAAGTTGTCACATATGACGAGAATGATCTACTATATAGGATTAGGTTCATATCCGATTATTTTAAGGAAGAAAAATGCTAAATCTACTCACAAAAAAACTTACTTCTCCACATGTCAGTTATTGATATGTTGAACTTCATAAAATTCAAAATTTAAATTTAAAAAAAAAAACTAACAAAATGAGTGTTATAAGTAAAAGTGTAAGTACATGTAGCACTAATTTTTAAAGAATAACACCATGTGGTAAGAGTTGTTTAGAAATAAGATCATTTAATAATTTCAGTCCATTAACATATACAAAAACGTGGTCCAATCATAAGGGTTAAGCGTAGTAATTAAAGAACGTAACGTTAGTTTATATACTATGATATATATGGGCTACTGTTGGAACAAGTAAAACAGAGAGGGATGACAAACGTTTGTTTAAATGCCATAGAGAATGCAAGAAGTTCAGAAAATATTTCTCAATCCGTTGTGTTTCTCATATAGATTGTTTGCCTCTTATATAAGCGTAATACAATAGCACATTTCAGACCTTTAGCCACTCATATTGTAACACCTAGCTACCATTTTGTTATGGACAGAATTCTAAAAGCATCTTCTTGTACGTGCTGAAGATTTCCATGTGTGCTGGAGCACTAGAGCTTAGCTGAAGGAGTAATGACTGAGGCCGTAAAAGATCTTCTTCATACATGCTGAAGATTTCCATGTGTGCTGGACCACTAAAGCTTAGCTGAGGAGGTAATGATTGAAGCCTTAATATCCTCCCACGAGTCAAGCGGCACTGAGTCAATAGTGAGGCTTGATCGAAGATGAAGAAACCTTGATGATGATAATGGCTTAGTGATATTAGCTGTTTGGTCTTTGTTGGAAATGAAAGACACCTGCAATGACTTTGCTGCCACTCGATCACGTACAAAATAGTAATCAAGTTCAACATGCTTCATTTGTGAGTGAAAAACAGGATTTACAGCAAGGTAAGTTGCCCCCATATCGTCACACCAAATAGTGGGGGGGGGGGGTTAGGAAGAGTGATGCCAAGTTCTTTCAACAATGATTGAATCCACAAAAGCTCACAAGTGGTATTGGCCACAGTTTTATACTCAGCCTCTGTAGAGGACTAAGCAATGGTGGCTTGCTTCTTTGAGCCCCATGAAATAAGATGCTTGCCGAAATAACACAAAATCCACCTGTTGATCTGCGATCATCAGGGCATCTAGCCCAGTCGGCATCGGAAAAGGCAAAAAGTGTGAAAGAAAAGGATGGGGAAAAAGCGAGGCCAAAGGACTTGGGTGTTGTTTAAGTAACGCAGTATGCATTTTACGGTTTGCCAGTGGGGCAACCGAGGAGAGTGCATATATTGATAGACCCTATGATTGCAAAAGAGATATCGGGGCTGGTAAAAGCTAAGTATTGTAAACTTTTGACCACACTCCGATAGAGATGGGGATCCTCAAAGGAGCACCCCTCAACAGTTGAGAGTTTAAGTGAAGAGGACATAGGAGTGGACACTGGTTTGGACTGGTGTATATTGGTGCGCATCAAGAGATCGGTGACATATTTTGACTGAGATAAGTGCAAACCAGAGGGTGAATGAGTGACTTCGATGCCTAAGAAATAATGTAAATTGCCTAAATCCTTGACTGGAAAATAATTGCTTATAGTGGAAATAAATTCAGAGATCAAACCAGAGTCAGAACCAGTGACGATTATATCGTCAACATAGACCAAAACATAAATACAAGTAGAGGCAGTTTTATGAATAAACAGAGATGCATCGAATCGAGAACAACAAAATCCTAAGGTAAGGAGACAGTCAGATAACTTTGCAAACCAGGCTCGAGGTGCCTGTTTCAAACCATAAATATACTTACGCAGCTTACAAACATGGGAGGGATAATCCAGATTGACGAACCTGGGTGGTTGACGCATGTAACCGTCTCTTCAAGGTCGCCGTGAAGGAAGGTGTTTTGGTCCAGCTGCCGGAGAGACCACCATGAGGTAATTGCAATGGAAAGGAGTAGCCGAATGGAGACTGGTTTCACTACCGGGCTAAAGGTTTCGGAGAAGTCCACGCCGGGCTATGGATGGTACCCCTTGGCCACAAGGCGAGCCTTCCGGCGTTAAAGGGTCCGTCGGCCCGATGTTTGGTTTTGAGGATCCATTTGGATCCCAAAATATTGAACTGAGGTGAGGATGGGACTAGATCCCAGGTATGGTTTGAGAGAAGGGCGTGAAACTCTTGGTTCATGGTTGTGCGCCAATCGGGATATGTAGCTGCTTTAGAGAATGAGGAAGGGTCCTCTGGTGTTGAGGAAAAGGTCATGGTGGAGAGAGAAGCCGTGGGTTTGGGGGGAGGCCAAGGGATGGTTCCATTGGTAAAAACACGAGGACGATGGATGTTGGCTTGAGACCTTGTTGTCATAGGGTGATAGATGGTGGAGGGGCGGGATGAGAAGGAGGATTGAGAGACGATGATGGCTTTGTGTGCAAGAGTGTGTTACGGCTGGAGGACAAAGAGGAAGACTCGGATGAATCCCTAGGCAAGTGAGTGGACGGACTCATAAGTGTATGATGGCTTGGGCTTGTATTAAGTGGGCCTGAAGGAGGAGTGAGTGAAACCAAAGAGAGGGGAACGAAGCCAATAGTAGACTGAGGAGAATTAGAAGAAGAGGTGGGCTGTTGTTCAAAGGGAAAGAGAGTTTCACTGAAAGTTACATCCCTTGAGATGTAGGTCCGGTCCGTTGGTAACGGAAAACAAAGATATCATTTATGATCTAGGCTATAGCCCATGAAAACACAAGGTAAAGACCTAAAATCTAATTTGTGTTTGTTGTATGGACGTAGATTGGGCCAACAAGTGGACCCAAAAACACGAAAAAATTTGTAGTCAGGTGTACAGACCATCAGCGTTTCATAGGGAGATTTGTGATTAAGAGTAGGAGTGGGCATTCGATTAATTAAAAATGTGGCCGTTTGAAATGCCTCGGCCCAATACTTTTGAGGCATGGAAGCATGGGCCAAAAGTGAGAGACCCGTCTCAACTATATGTCGATGAACACGTTCAATGCTCTCATTTTGGGGATGAGAGTAAGGACATGTAATGCGATGATTGATGCCTAATTGTTGAAAATTTGAACGAAGGGAATGGAATTCCCCACCCCAATCAAATTGAACGGAAATGACATTTGTAGAGAAAGTATTATGAACAAAACGTAAAAAGGCCAAAATTAAAGAGGAAACATTGGACTTGGATTGCATTGGAAAAAGCCAGAGATACTTGGAAAAATCATCTAAAACAGAGAGATAATAACGACTACCAGTGGTGGATAATACCGAGGCTGGACCCCATACATCAAGAAATAGTAAACTAAAAGGTTTATTGGACCGGGAAGGGGAACTGGGATAAGGTAAGGCATGGGCCTTGGCCTCATGACGGGCTAAACATTGAGAGAACCCATGACTAGTGGAAGGCAGATTGAAGTGACGAAGTGTGAATGCAGTGAGTCTGGAAGAAGGATGTCCCATGCATAGATGGCAAAGATAAGGTGAGGTCCGAACACCAATGTGAGCCTAAGGAGAGGGATTTGAGGGGATGGTGGTCTTGATCACAGCAGCAGAAAGGACATACAACCCGTCTTCAACAGCTCCCTGAAGTATAACAGCCAGGGAACGAGAATCCTTCACAAAAAATAGTTATGGTGAAATTCAAAAAAGACAAGGCTATCGTGACAAAATTGCCGAACAGAGAGAAGGTTAAGACAGATTAAAGGAACATGAAGTAAATTTTGTAAAAGAAAATTTCCAAAAGGAGTGTTGAGGTGAGCCGAGCCTTGATGTTGGATAGGAAGAGAACTGCCATCTCCAATACTAACAGTGTCGGACCCCTGATAAGGCATAGAAGCAAGATTGAGGTTAGAAAATTCAGAGGTGAAATGGTGTGTTGCAGCCGTATCTGGAAACCAAGCCGAGGTAGGCGGTGAAGAAGCTGGTATTGTAGTGAAATTAGCAGCCAAGGAGGGCAGGCCTGGGGTTTGATAGGAATGATCAAACCGATGGTAGCAGGAATCAACTGAGTGACCTGGTTTGTGGCAACCTTGGCACACCAGGGAGGATCGATTGTTGAAGTAGTTCGAAGGAGCTCGAGATCCACCTCTGCCTCGGCCATGACGTCCACCACGAAAAGGGCTACGAGCATGATGGGGAGAAGATGTGGAAGGGGGAAGAAACGAGGTATTATGAGCTGCAAGATTGGTGCCAGAAAGTAGGGACTTAGTTTGATGAGAAAAACGGGATTCATGGTTCAAGAGATAGCTGAATATTTGGTGAGGTGAAAGGGGATATGGTCTCGTGGCGAGAGAGGTGACAAGAGAATCATAGTCAGTCCCAAGTCCTGCTAATAAATAAATAGAGAATTCTTGATTAGTTAAAGGGTGACCAGCTGAGAGTGGAAGAGAGGTATTTAGCCTTATTGTAGTACTCAGAGATGGACTCAGATCCCTCCCGAAGAGTAGCAAGTTGGAATTGAGTATGCATAGCATGGGCGGTGGACTGAGCATTAAACAAATTTTGTAGGATGGTCCAGACATCACGTGAGGTGTTACATTCTAAGACGTGCGATAAAACTGACTCAGATAAAGAGGAGTTTATAGCCGAAATGATCAACTGATCTTGCAGCACCCACTGACAATGGGCGGGATTAATATTGCCACTAGTGGTGGCGTCGGGCATAGGCAAGGAACCATCAACATGGTCAAAGAGTTGATGGCCCTTAAAAAATAGGACTATTTGAGCTTTCCATAGAAGGTAATTTTCTATGGTAAGTTTGACTGTGACTAAGTGAGAGGCCGAGGTGATGATAGAGGTGGTGGTGGGAGGGTTGTTTTTGGGTACCATGAAATTAGACGTGGGTCAAAATAGCTCTTGATACCATGTTGAAACAAGTAAAACAGAGAGGGACGACAGACGTTTGTTTAAATGCCATAGAGAATGCAAGAAGTTCAGAAAATGTTTCTCATTCCATTGTGTTTCTCATACACTGTATGCCTCTTATATAGGCGTAATACAATAGCATATTTCAGACCTTTAACCACTCATATTGTAACACCTAGCTACCATTCTGTTATGGACAAATTCTAGAAGAATCTTCTTGTACGTGCTGAAGATTTCCATATGTGCTGGACCACTAGAGCTTAGCTGAGGAAGTAATGACTGAAGCCTTAATAGCTACAATAATAAATGTTGAAAGTTGACTTCACATATCCCAATATTCCAAAGGCTACATATATTACTGGCAGTTGGTGGTGCGTCTGTGAGATTTCAAAATATTAGTATAGACCAATTACAAATTTTCATGTGATCGAGATCTCAGGATATATCAAATATATCATTTTTGCGGTACTTTCCAAACTTGTAATTTTTTTATATGCCAACACAAAGTACACAAGGTTCAGTCATTAACATTGTTATATTCTCGTACTAATTAAATATCTTGTTGAAAACGGTCTTTCACGGATACAATATTTCCACGGATAACGGGTGAAGATAAGCATGGTCCTCCCAGCGGGTGAGGTTTTCTCTCTATGCTCCTTGGAACATAGAGATCTTGTCTCTTAGATCTCTTGATCTGTGGAGGGTGGTATAGTGTCTCTACAAGGTGTAGTAATGGAAGACGAACTCTCTCATCTGTGCGAGGGACTAAAGTTAACGGAAGAAGAACAAGAAGAATTCAATTTTCAAGAGGAAGAAGTGTTGTCATCGCAGGAGCTAAGCCAAGCCTGTCTGGTAGCTATGGTGGTGACGGACAAGGTAGTTAATAAAGGAGCCTTCAAAACCACACTCACAAAAGTTTGGAAAGCCGAAGGGGTCGTGACATTCAAAGAGATAGGAAGAAATAGATTCCTCATTGAGTTTGTTGACTTAATTGTTAAAGACAGGGTGATAGCAGGTCGCCCATGGTCCTTTGATAGAAACCTGGTATGCCTTCAAGAATGTGCAGGAAGAATCGCTTTTAAGGATATAGACTTCTCACTTGAGCCTCTATGGATCCAGTTTCACGATCTCCCGTTTGATGCCATGAATAAAAAAATGGGAGAGAAACTGGGGGAAAGTGTGGGGAAAGTACTTATGGTGGATGTTGACAGTAAAGATAGAGCATGGGGTGGTGTTCTACGTGCAAAGGTATTGATAAACATTTCGAAGCCTCTGACTAGGGGAAGGATTATCAACTTGAGAGGTTCTCGTAGCTGGATTCCATTCAGATATGAGCGTCTACCTTCCTTCTGCTTTCAGTGCGGTGTTCTGTTACACTCTGGTTCTGGATGCCTGGGACAGGTATCGGATGGTACATCACATGAAGGTCAGCAACAACAATACGGACCATGGCTCAGGGCTAGCCCGATGCCCAAACACTATCGAACTTCAACGGAACACAGTAAGCAAGATAAGGGGGAGTCTGCAGGGGGACGGCAGGGCAGCTCCGATGGGCAACAAGATGAGGTTGGCGGGAACAACACAAAACAGAAAANACTATCGAACTTCAACGGAACACAGTAAGCAAGATAAGGGGGAGTCTGCAGGGGGACTGCAGGGCAGCTACGATGGGCAACAAGATGAGGTTGGCGGGAACAACACAAAACAGAAAATAGCTGGCTCATGGGAAACAGTTTCAAGAGTACAATCGAATCCAGTCACTGATCAGGGTAACAGTAAGATTGTTGACTTTCATCTGCATGCCAGGTCCCGAGGGAGTTCTCAACTGCCTCCTGAGGTGAACTCAGATTGCCTTGAGGTCCCCACTACAGCAGTTGAGCTTCCCATTCCCACTGGGCTAGTAGACACTCACATCCACGACACTGACATGGCCCCGGAAGAAGTCAATAAACAAGTAAGTCTTTCTGATCTACATGTCTCTCAGTTGCCAGCTAGTAATAACAAGTTGCACCTTTTGTCAAACTGGAAAAGAAGAGCTAGGGGCAATCTAGTCCCAAACCCTGAGGTAATAATGGGTACCTCTCCTGACATCTCCAGTTGCTCTAAGCACAGGAAAAGAAACATGGTCGAGTCAGTAAAACCAAAAAGGGCTTCAAAAAGACTCAAAAAACTCATGGAGGCAGAGGCTGTTGAGCAGCCCTGCCCCTCCTCATGATCACTCTAAGTTGGAACTGCCGAGGGCTTGGGAACCCTCGGACAGTTCGTGAGCTCCACCTTTTGGTGCGAAATAAGACCCCATCAGTGGTTTTTTTAATAGAAACAAAGAGTAGAAGGGACAGAATGGAACTTATCCGTAACAGAATGGGATTTGATCGTAGTTTCATAGTGGATTGTTTGGGTAGAAGGGGGGGTCTTGCTATGTTTTGGAAAAATGACATGAATATTGACCTGATATCTTACTCCACCAGTCATATATCTGTGCAAGCTTCCATTAAGAACTCAAACAAACCAGTCATTATCACGGGCTTTTATGGACAACCAGTGACAGCAAACAGGAAAACTAGTTGGGATCTCCTCAGAATACTTAAACCAGATCACCATAATCCCTGGCTCATTATGGGAGACTTCAATGAAACCATTTCTCATGAGGAAAAGATGGGTGGACCTCCCAAACCAAATAAACAAATGGATGATTTTAGACAAGTCATAAGGGACTGTGAACTATATGACCTCGGTTATGCAGGCTCCCCTTATACCTGGAGTAACAACCGTGAGGGTGTAGAATTCACTAAAGAAAGATTGGACAGAGCTCTTGGAAATGGAGATTGGCAACAGATCTTTGGCCTTAACTCAGTCAACACCCTACCTGTTCAATGTTCAGATCATAACCCAATACTCATTTCAAGCTATAATTTTGCTCCTCCCCAAAACCCTCCAAGGAGAATTTTTAGATATGAGGCAGCTTGGGCCAAGAAGGAAGGGTGCGAGGATGTTATTATAAGAGCTTGGGAGGGATCCCTCAAATCAGGCACTAGAGCAGATGTGGCTAGAAGGGGCCTTGAGAGATGCAGATTTCAGTTGAGGCAATGGGACCAAGAGCAAAGAAGGAAACCACAGCAGACTCTGACTCTTAAAAGGGACAGATTAAGACGCCTACAGGAATCAAATACTGGTTTAGATAATGCTCAAATTAAAATGTTACAAGAGGAGGTGGATATGCTGCTCGAGGAAGAGGATCTTTTTTGGCGCCAAAGAGCAAAACAAAAATGGCTTCAAGAAGGGGACAGGAACACCAAATTCTTCCACAAGAGTGCAACTCTAAGGAAGCAAAAAAACTCAGTCCTCAACATTGAGAATGAGGAAGGAATCTGTTTCACCAACAGTGAAGATATTGGGAGAGAATTTCAAACCTTCTTCAGGGATATATTCTCTTCTTCTAGCCCAAAAGGAATTGAAGACCTGTTGGATAGTGTGTATCCTTCTGTCACGGCTGAGATGAACACCACTCTAATAAAGGATTACACTAGAGAGGAGATTGAAAAGGCCATCTTTGACATGAACCCTCTGGGGTCTCCTGGACCAGACGGATTCCCAGCCTTTTTCTACCAGAATCATTGGTCTATTATAGGTGATGATGTAACTGCTGCTGCCCTGGAACTGCTTAACACAAAGACAGGTTTGCAGGCAATCAACCAAACTTTTATTGCCCTCATCCCAAAGAAAAAAACCCCTGTGACTGTCTCTGATTACAGGCCAATCAGCCTTTGTAATGTCCTCTACAAGATCATTGCAAAGGTGATTGCAAACCGCCTAAAATCAATACTCCCCTCTCTGATTTCAAATACTCAAAGTGCCTTTGTTCCTGGGAGGATGATATCAGATAACACAATAGTGGCATATGAGCTGCTACATTCCATGCAAAACAAAATGAGGAAGCAAAAAGAAACTTACATGGCTCTCAAACTCGACATGAGCAAGGCTTATGACAGACTCGAATGGCCATTCATACAAGCAGCTCTTAGTAAGATGGGATTTGCCAAAGAGTGGGTCGATTTGATCATGCAGTGCATTGGCACAGTTGCTTACTCTATCATTCTCAATGGAATTCCCCAAGAACCCTTCAATCCATCAAGGGGTATTCGACAGGGAGACCCTCTTTCTCCCTATATTTTTATCCTATGCTCAGAAATACTCAGCTTCTCTTTAAGCCAAGCAGAACAAAAAGGTTTAATATCAGGAATTCCTATAACCCGAGGATCCTTCACTGTTAACCACTTGTTTTTTGCAGATGATAGCCTTGTGTTCTGCAAGGCACAAGCTTTGGAATGGGCTAATCTTCATAGCATCTTAAGATCATATGAATTAGCTTCGGGGCAAAGGTTGAACCTTGGGAAGACCTCCATCATGTTTAGTAAGAACACTAAAGCTGAAGTTCAACAAACCATTTTGGCTACTGCAGGAATCCCAATGTCAGGTCCATTCGAGCAATACTTAGGCCTGCCTTCTTATGTAGGCAAGAACAAAACAAGGTCTTTCAACCATATCCTTGATAGAGTCAAAAACAAGATGTGCAGCTGGAAAACAAACCTATTGTCTCTAGCAGGCAAGGAAATTCTACTAAAGGCAGTCATTCAAGCAATCCCCACTTATTGCATGGGGATCTTTCTAATTCCGAAGGGAATTCTGAGAAATATAAACAGAAGCATGCAAGCCTTCTGGTGGGGAATGAGAGAACAGAAATCAAAGGTGCACTGGATTAGCTGGCAAGGAATGGGGAAGCCAAAACAGATAGGCGGATTGGGGTTTAGAGATTTTGAAAACTTTAACAAAGCTCTTCTGGCCAAGCAAGGATGGAAGCTCCTCACAAATCCAACCTCTCTTGCTGCACAGGTAATCAAAACTAAATACTTCCCCTCGGGTGACTTCTTTTCAGCCAAAGTAAGGCCTGGTGATTCCTTTGTCTGGAAAAGCATCACAGCAGCTAGACCTCTTCTCCTTGAAGGCCTGCTGTGGAGAGTAGGGAATGGTAAGAGCATCAAAGTATGGACAGATCGATGGCTCCCGTCTCCTTCCTCCTTCAAAATACAATCCTATCCAAAGATTCTACCTCCTGAAGCCACTGTGGCCTCTCTAATTGATCAAGAGTCACTCAAGTGGAAAATGGACTTAATTCAAGAATGTTTCAACCCTTCTGAAGCAGCTGTTATCACAAAAATTCCCATTAGCCCGTGTAGCAGAAATGACAAACTAACATGGAGAGGTACAGCCAATGGCATTTTTTCAGTTAAATCTGCATACCATCTTCAAATGGACCTAATTGCAGTTAAAATGGGACAATCCTCAGGAATTAGTCAAGACACAGAAGTATGGAAACGTATTTGGAAAGTTCATGGCCCAAATGGATTAAAAACCTTTCTCTGGAGAGCTGCTAAAGAAATACTTCCCACCAAGTTGAATTTACACAGAAGAAAGATTGTTGAATCTCCTATGTGTCCAATTTGCCTGACTTATCCTGAGACTACTTCCCATGCTCTCTGGACATGTATAGCAGCCCAGGATGTATGGACTTGCAGCTCGAGAAAACTACAGAAATGCCTTCTAAACGAGGCCCCTTTTTATGAAGTCCTGGATCATCTGCTCTCAACTCTTCCTGAGGAGGAAATTCTAACTCTGGCCCTCACCCTCAGGCAAATCTGGTTCAGAAGAAACAAATGGGTCTTCGAAGATCACTTCTCCTCCCCTCAACAAGTCATGAACATGGTCATCTCGAATGCCTCTGAGCTTCTATTACTAGATAGAACTCAGAAGAGAGTAAGCACCACAAATCATCCTACTCCACAGTGGACTAAGCCACCACCCGGATCCTTTAAGGTGAATTGGGATGCAGCCATTGATAAAGTTCTTTGTAAGATAGGAATTGGTATTATAATAAGGGATAGTGAGGGTTTGGTCACAGCCACTCTCCAATCGTCTAGAGGAGCTTTCCCGGATCCATCTCTGGGGGAAGCTTTGGCAGCTTTAAGAGCGGTGCAATTCTGCAAAGAGCTGGGGCTTTCTAGCATTATACTAGAAGGGGATTCCTTGGTGGTGGTAAACTTGATCAATGGAAGGGAGAATAACTGGAGCTCAACTGGATTAGTATGTCAGGACATCAAGATACTGCTAACTCATGTTAGCTCCTGGTCCGTAGTGCATGTTCCTAGACAAATGAATGTAGTGGCCGACTGTTTAGCTAAGAACTCTTTTGCATGTGCTGAAGATGTTATTCTTGTAGAGGACTATCCTCAGTGTATTCACGATTTCCTCAAATGATTTATGAATTGATATCCTGTTTTATTCAAAAAAAAAAAATATATATATCTTGTTGAACTCAAAACATGCCGGCCACTACCTAATGAGAAATGCTAAACCCACCGAAAGTTGGATCCCGAAACTGTGTCCCGAAATTTTATTTTATTTTTATTTAGTGATTAAGG
Source organism: Pterocarya stenoptera (assembly GCA_003123785.1). NCBI lineage: Eukaryota > Viridiplantae > Streptophyta > Magnoliopsida > Fagales > Juglandaceae > Pterocarya > Pterocarya stenoptera. Next base: position 144,449 of record QEOT01000694.1, read on the forward strand.
AAGTATTTTTTAATGATGTTGTGAATTTTGTATTTTTTTTAAATGTTTATGATGATTAAAAAAATACATGAAAAAAATGAAATGAAAAATAAAAAAATGAAATGCACGTTCGGGACACTTTTTTAGGACATTTCTTCAGTGGCTCTAGCACCGCTCTTCCTGTACATACATCCGCAATGTATTCTCATATGGTTTTGAGCTTTCATGGTACCGGATTTATTGTGGAAGCTGCAGAACACACGGTCTTTGCTACATCAACTATGAGGTCGATAGTCAAATTCGTTGCGACCGATGGAGTAGTGAGTTATTAATAAATTTGAGATATGAATTCTAATGAGATATTTATTATATATATGCTGATCGATATATCTCGTCATTATGTTGCTGTTCCAACTTGACTGGATTCTTGGATTTCCCACTCCAACTGATCTTTGCTACATATATTGTATTTTCCTATTCTAATTGAAGATTCCTGACGCTAATGTGATCCCATTTTTTTCCTTTTTTATTTTTTGTCAAAACATGCGGGAAATACAAATACTTGGGCTATTTTCTTACTAGAACAGGTCAAAACTCATGCAGGTGAGTTTTCTATCTCCATAAGATGTTTTTTTTTTTTTTTTTTTTTTTTTTTTNCACCTCAGCATTGGCTTCTCTTCTAAATCCACTACAAGTAAATTGTTTATTTGTGATCAGTTATTTCCAGCGAAATGAATATTTTCAGTTAAAATAAGTCTGTTTTCGTCGCAAAAGTCCTTTTTTAAACATAGAAAATTTACATGTTAAAATCATATTAATGAAGACCCATATATAATATATATTAAAATACATAGAAAATAAATTAATAACATAAATTTTTCCTAGTAGGACTTGAGTATGACATAATTTGATAATTAATTATCCGATTATCAAGTTTAATAGTTTATGCTACGAACTAAAAAAAATTGATATTTTGAGTTTGTTCTCAAAAAGAAATTTGAGTTTGTTCAACATGGTCCAGTTCTATTATGTTTTGTAATGCACGTGCGAATAATCATGTCTACAGCTCTTGATGTTTAGAAAGTTAACAACAGTGTGTACAACTATGATTTTCTCTTAGAAATCACATGAATACCAACTAGAACGAGTTCATATATATTTGAATTAGAATGTTTTTATGAGGAGAAATATACTAAAAATAATGTGAGTTATAAATATTCAAATTCTTTATATCATTTTCTATATCATAAATTAACTGATCACTTACCTTTATTTCTTTTCTCCATGTGCCGCAACTAAGTATACTGGATTGTTACGCTCATGATCGGTTAGAATTTGTATCTCTTTGATGATCGATTTGTCTTCTTTCATCTTTAAACCGTTCATTCCTTAAGCAATGAAACATAAAAATAGTTTAAACTTGGAGATAATAAATATTATATATACGTACTATTTATATATATATTGGTTGACGTGTTATATATATATTCTCAGTCCAGCTAACATATATATCACATTTTAAGTGTCTTTTCACTTTGATAAAATTCTATGAAGTCACTTAAAACAAGTCACAACAGATACTGTGACTGAGGATAATAAAATACAATATGAAAAGTAGAATTGCTAAAAAAATAAATAAATACTAACAAAAGTAAAATTCTTGAATTCGAACTCTAACTTTATATTTCATTCAATAAATTAAATATTTCACGTCTTAGACTCACTTATTAAGGGAGAGTCTGACCTCAGGTGAGGGGAGTGTTAAGGTAAATACAAATGATTAAATCTACATTTTCTCGTTAACTTAAAATTTTAGGCAAGTGGTGATTTGACGTTAATAACTAACACTAATTAGGTTGTTCATTTATATGGCCAATCAAAAGACACAACTCTTGATGCAATAAACCAATACATTAGAGGTACAAATATTAATGGCCGTAATCATTTATCTTACTTACAAATCCAAAATATATTAATAAACTTATCGATTGATCTCTCATATTTATGGACCTAGCTAGCTAATTCGACATGATCATGATCAGTCTTAATTTTGATATTGAATTCAGATGCTGATGTGAAACTTCTTTTTTTTTTTTTTTTTTTTGAATTTTGTCAAACCATGTAGGCCTATTAACCAAACTACCACTCAAAGAATATTATGCAGTGGCTTCTTCTGAGCTTTCTATCCGATATCCCAGTACGTACTTATGTAATTGCATATTTTCCTGTAGTGATTTCAAACTGTTGAATTAATATTATACCTTTTTTAGATCTCACTAATGATGAATTCATTCTCTGCATCATCTTTGCACATTAATTCTTTTACTTCCATTCTTGGCTAACTTCTAATGGATATATATTTTTTTTTAATCATCAGAAGCTTTGCCAGGTTTATTATTTGGATTATTGGTCGGTAAGAATCTGTACTATCTCTCTCTTTCTATCTTTTTTAATTGTTTTAGTAAATTAATCATTCCTTAAACTATGAAACATGAATTTTGAAATGGAGTAATTGGTTGTGAATACTACCTATATATTTTTTCAAACGTACGACACAATGGTGACAACATGTAGCTAGACTGATAGTGCAACAATAATAGGATTGCTTTCGTATAACTAATTGCTTATGTATTTTCCTTTCCAAATTGGCATGTGGCAATCAGTGTATTAGGCGCTTCATTTGTGATTGCATTTTTTATATATAAATGGCGAATAAGGCACTTATCCATGTACGATGATGTTGAGGAATTTTTGCAAGGCCAAAAAAACCTCATGCCAATAAGGTACTCTTTCTCAAATATTAAGAAAATGACCAAAGGTTTTAGGGAAAGATTGGGTGAAGGAGGATTTGGCACAGTATTTAAAGGAAAACTTTGAATTGGACGTCTTGTAGCAGTAAAGATGTTAAGCCAATCCAAAGCAAATGGGCAAGATTTTATCAATGAAGTAGCAACCATTGGAAGGATCCATCATGTGAATATAGTGCAACTCATTGGTTTTTGTGTTGATAGTTCAAAGCGTGCCCTTATATATGAATTCATGCCCAACGGATCTCTAAACAAACACATTTTTTCATTAGAGGCAAATAACCTCAACAACGAGAAAACATATGATATTGCTTTAGGAGTGCCTCACGGGATTGAGTATTTACATCAAGGATGTGACATGCAAATTTCACATTTCGACATTAAGCCTCACAACATTCTTCTTGACGAGAATTTGAAACCCAAAGTTTCGGATTTTGGCTTAGCGAAATTGTACCCGGTGGAAGATAGTATTGTTCCTTTGACTCGTGCAAGAGGAACATTTGGATATATGGCTCCTTAAATGCTTTACAAAAATATTGGAGGTGTTTCATACAAAGCTGATATCTATAGCTTTGGAATGTTGTTGATGGAAATGGTGAGCAGAAGAAAGAACTTGAATGCATCTACAGAACATTTAAGCCAAATTTACTTCCCCACTTGGATATATGATCAATTCCATGATGGAAAGAATATAGAAATACAAGATGCTACTGAAGATGAAACGAAAATATGTAAGAAGATGATGATAGTCGCATTATGGTGCATACAATTGAAGCCTAGCGATCGTCCATCAATGAACAAAGTCGTCAAAATGCTTGAAGGAGATGTTGAATGCTTACAAGTTCCTCTCAAGCCTCTCCAACCATCACTAAAGAGAGAGATAAAGGGTGATAGAGATAATTCAAATCAAGCTTCATCGTCAATTCAATCAGATGAATAAAGTTTTATTTAATTTTTATTGTTTATCTTTCTAAATTTGAACTATCTCTTTCTATCCTTTTTCTTTTTTAAGAGAAAACTTTAGTTTGAAAGTTTTGCTTCAAGCCCATAAAAAAAGAGAAGATCGACAATATAAGGTCATAATCTTTCTACGCTTGTCGTAGTATATATGCTATGCAGTGCCCTAAAAATGAGTATAAATCTAAATATAGTTTGATGCTACTCATCTATGTATAAATTTTTTACACATCTCTCTCTCTCTCTCTCTCTCTCTCTCTCTCTCTCTCTCTCTCTCTCTCTATATATATATTTCTCACTTCTTTCATCTATCTCTTTTTATTATTTTCTCTCTACTTTTTTAATTCATTTATTTAATTTTTAAATTAAATAGATAAAAAATTTAGATAAGTTGTTGAATGGTACTCTTAAAAACTAGTTAGTTAAAATAGGAAAAGTAGAATGTAATTAGTTTTTAAAAAATATTGATTAACCATTGGAAGTGCTCTAATTACAATATGTAAGGTTTAATCCTCTCAACAAGGCCCGTAATAGCAAGTCATGTTTGATCTCTGTGGTAGGGTCAATAATATGTTATTCAAAAGTATTCATATTAATAATTGGTACTAATAAATAACCATAGCATGCAGTAGATAATACTAGGCTTGCCAGTTAAATAATAGGAAAATGCCAAATGTCTCACAAAACAGTTACAGATCTACGTGGCATTTTACACTTTTTTTATTTTTTATTTTTAATGAAAGTGAGGTATGTCATGTGAATATGTAAGTTTTTCTTTTTGATACAATTAGCATTGTGTGCTATCATAAGAAAATTGTTTATTTGTGACCAATTATTTTTAGCCAAAATGATTATTTTTTGTCAAAATGAGTCTGTTTTTTTGTCAAATAGTCATTATCATTACAAGTAATCTGTCACAAATGCTTGTTTTATTGCCCGAAATAATATGGCAATAGGAGTAGTTCAGAAAATAAAATCTAATTAAAGCTATTAGTCAACTTTAGAGCCTCAAATTGTAACAGTCCGTATAAAAGTGCCCCAAAATTAATATAAGTTCACCAATAATAATCAGCATTCTAAACTAACGTCTATACTATTTTTATATGCTTGCTAGCTGTGGCTGTTCATGTAACACCCCGACTTGAAATTACTAAGAGATTATTGAGTGTAATTTAATTGGGCCTAAAATTATATTTAATAAGCAATGTTGGGTGAGCCTATGATTTAATATTTATTGAGGTTGGCTTGAAATTTTAGTTAGGCCCATAGGTCCAGAATTTCAACAGATATGGATTTCTTAGAATAAAATATGTGACGTTGTTAGATGTGATGTAGTTTCCCCTAAACACATGCGTAATCATGATATATACATAAATGACTTATAGCTATTTGAAAAAAACATGGGGATTGGGGCAAATGTCAGAAATGTAAAGTAAATGTATCCATATGTAGATGTCTATAGGGAATCATACAAAGTGGATCTTATTAATTTAGATTTGGGGTTTGGTGCCATGCCTCTGTTTTAAGGATGGAGACTGATTGGGTGTTTTGGTCATTTATTTGGTGATGAACTCATGTGGTAAGTGGTTCTCGAAGTAGCTTTTAAAATAATTGTAGTTGGAAAAATTGTGAAATTGTGTTATGTGCAATCTGGTTGTGAGTTGTGATCAAATTATTTATGTGAAGCGTTGGAATTGATCTGTAGCGATAGTTGTGAATATGTGAAGTGGCTGAGGGCTCGATGGAGCGTTGGGAATAAATATTAGTTTCTTATGAATCTATGGCCAAGGGCCCTGTGAATCGTAGGGAATGAAATTTGCACTGGTTGTGAAGTTGGGAATTGACTTGCTGTGAAATTGTGTGTTTTTGTTTTAATTTATAATTAATGTTTTTGATATGTCATTCAGTAATTAACTTTGCACGTCGTCTGTTTTATATTTGTTACATGTCATTAATATTTTTGTAATTGTGCTATGCTTTTATGTATACTGAAACATGTAAAATTGTTGGTTTTTGGTGTCAAAGGATTATTTTGTAGGTTCGTGTGTATCACGAAGCCAAGTCGAGATGGGGTATCATCTCAGTGGAGCTCCTTTGGTCACTCGGGAGTGCGTAAAACTAAGTGACATCCGCTAAAATGAGCTTGGGCGAGGAGGTAATGCTCTTGGGTCGACTTCGTTGCCTCTCCGCTACTGGAGGCTAGAGGATGCGGTACACGCTGGGAGTAGAGCTAGGCATTGCTCGTTATGAAATCACACGCGCGGTCGTTGCCTGTGGTGTGGCGAAGGGAGCCAAGAGTGTGTGGATGGTCCATAGGGAAGACCATAAGGCATACCTTAATCAAATGGGTACATGCAAATAAAAAAATGTGATTTGCAGGTTCGTGGTATCTTGTGTGAGAAATGGGTATATTCTTTGTGTTTTAGAAAATTTGCAAATGTTATTCTTCTTTTAAATTTCTTATTTTGTATAATTTCATATTTTTCCACCTGTTTGTATTTTGAGTAATGGTTTTGATTTCACGTACTGAGATTTTGTGAAATCTCACTTTGGTGTTCCCACCTACAGAGCCGTAGACTTTGATGCAGAGGATGTCATGTACGAGTATGGAGGTCTAGCTCCACGTGAAGAGTGAAGATTTGGAGCCTTTTCTCCATTTTGTTTGAAGTGTTGTTGTTTGACTTTATTTTACTTGGATGATTGTAATATTTTTATGCTGAAATTTGAAAGACTTATGGCTTATGGATATTTGCTTGGTGATCATGTAGCTTTAATTTTTGTTACTGTTAGAATTAATGGCTGCCATTTTTATTTTTTCGCTACGAACTAATTGCACATTATTGAATAGCATGCATGCACACACTTGCTATCACAATGCACTAGCAATGTATGATCCGAGCGGCCAACATCCTGGTGTCACAACTTCAGCCAAATACAAGCAGGGGTAGAAGGCGCCACAGTTCATCATGCACGTTCTCCACTTTGTGATTGGTGATCCCTTGCCAAAACACATAATTAAATAATTAGATTAATGATATCATGTTCTCTCTCATTAGTCGTTGCCCAGTTAGTTGGTTTCAAATTAGTTCGGACCTCAATAATAAATCAACATATTTTACTCATAACAATCCACCGTAATCAATCTGATTATCGAATTCTAACACATTTTGCTAAAAAAGTACTACTCACTGATTTTTGAAACAATTTAATTTATAAATGTTACAACCCTCAACACCTGCTAGGTGATTTATCTTATTAAATTAAATTCTGAAACCCACGTCGACCCTTTAGTACTTCACCTCAAATCATCTTAGGAACCCCGTTTATTTGGACTTCATAGTTTTTCAAAATTTTTCTCAAAAATGCCGAATAATTATTAACCGTCACCTATAAAATAATTATTTAAATCCTGTAAATTTTCAATTGAACACGTATTTCAATAATTGAGACTAAGATGCTAAAATAACTTATATTTATATCTCATAAACCTAAATTTCTCATAACCATAAAATCTCTCTCTTAATTCTAAAATAAATAATAATCACTTTCTAAATTCCTCAATATCCATTTAATAACTTTGACTAATACATAAAAGTCTAACTTATTAATTATTGAAATCAAACCATAATTTAATATAATCACACCCAGATATATTTTAACTTAAACCACAACTCTTATTAATTAAACTAATATCAAAATATAAAAGACACCCCTTGCAGTCTTTCACAATAATTTCTTATTTTTAAAACATAATCCACACAAAGTGGGCTTAATAATTAAAAGCCAAACATACGTAAAAACCTAGCTGAAATTCAAAGTTTTTTACTTCAAGGGCAAGATAATTGAGAATACTTGTTTTAATTAAAGGGCAAAACTGTAATATCACAAAATTCTCTTTTACGTGGAACTTAAGTCGTTTAACAGTTTCTTCTTTCCTTCTTCTTCATGTCAGAGCACTAGTATTGGCTTGGACAAAGTTGAAGGTTGGCTAAAATTTAAAGAATTTGTACTAAAAAGACTCCACATTGGATTAGGCATCTCTAAAATAATTTGGATGTTAGCTACAGTGATTAGCCAAATTTGAAGAACCAAATTGATTCACGAAAAGTTAAAATAATAATTTCTCGCTCTAAGCAAACATTAAAATATTAATTTCTCACTCCAATAAAAATATTATTTGATTTGTAATTAAGAAATTTAGATAGAATTTTTGATGAGTTTAATTAAATATTTTTTGTTATTAGCATTAAATGACTTTTAAAAATATGATTTTTTTAATATTAATTTAATTAGAATATAATTATTATTAATATTAAATTAATAGAATTATAAAATGTGATACAAATAAATTAAATAAAAAAATATTAATTTAATAATATTTTATTATTATGTAGAGAGTAAATGGCTAATCCAATGTGGAGATTGAATTTAAATAAAATAGGCAAATGTAAAAAAGTATAATATTAACTAAATTTTGAAGATGCATTTGGCTAAACCAATGACAGTGCTCTCTCATCTGCAAGTTACTCATACGTAACAGAGGCTACGTTCGATCCTTACCGAGAAGAGGAGCTGCAGTGGAGATGCGTACGGTGAACGGCGGTGGGGGCGACGGCAGAACACAGGTAAGAGAGAAAGAAAGCGAACGGAGAGTGGGTTTACCAGGGAGAGGCACACTGTGGAAGAGGATTTACCCACCTCGCTCGAGGGGAAAGCTACGGACGGCGGTGGTGGTGTCGTCCGGGGCAGCGTTTGAGGGTGAAGGCTTGACCCTTGGCGTCTTCTATTTCCAGTGGCGTCGTATGTGGCTACGGCAACTGGTGGTGCGGTGGCTTAAGGGCGCGGAAGGTTGAGTCAAATGCTCTGTTTTTGAGAACTAAAACAGAGGTGCTTCGATGATGAGTGAGGCAGTGTTTTGGTGTTGGACGGCTAAGGAGTATGGGTCAACGTGCGACGGGTAGGCGGCTTGTGGTGGTGTTGCGGTGTGACAGGGCTGAAGGTAGAACAACGGCCGGGAGTGGGCTCTGGAGGTTTGGCTTACGAAGGTGCAGGCAGTTTCGCGAGGTGGAGGCTGTGGGGGGCTGATGGATGCAATGGAGGTTATGGGCTGTGGGAAGGGCGTGAGGTGCAACTGGGTCAGAGTTTTAGACGCACGGGAGTTGGTTTTCTTCCCCTCGGGTTGATCCGATACGTGACTGGCGGACTGAGGAGGTGCAGTAGCTTGGGTTGATCTGTAAGGGAAGAAATACTTGTCTATTTATAGATATGAAAGGGATGGTGGTAAACTCTAGAAAAGAAAATGGGGTGGACGTGCAAAAACAAGGGGTGGTGGAAAGGCAAGCTAGAAACGTGTGAGCACATGGTAATGAAGGAAAACGAAATCATGTTAAGTGGGTTCACGTTAGTGAGGATGGCCAGCATAAAAAGATGGAGGAAAGGAAAAGGGTTGTAGTGCATGCATACTCCAAACGTACACGCATGAGGTTACTGTAAGAAATGGAAATGGAAGAAAAGTTTGCAGAAGAAAAGTTTGCAGAAGAGAGAAAAATGCTCTCTATGTGTATATGAATTAATCTCGAGAAGATTACAAGGTTGCTACTATATACAATTGCCAGAGAATATTCTAACTACCTACCAAGTCTGTAAAGACACTAATACCCTTCTATACAACTCAGCAAAGGAAAAGACAAAAGAAGATAACAGAAAATTAAAAACTCTGAAAGCAGAGTAGCAAGGTTTTATTCTTCAGCACTGATAAGCTCCTTTCCTTTCTTTTTGTGCTGTGCTGCTTCATGCTCTTGTAGATCATTCTTCAATACCCCCCTACAAGATGGAGCGTAAAGATTTACGACTCCCATCTTGGATAAGTGTTGATGAAGAATCTTTGAAGACAAAGCCTTTGTCAAAATGTCAGCAAGCTGATTGGAACTAGGAACATAACGAGTGCAGATGCTTTCTTCTTGGATTTTATCACAGATTAAGTGACAGTCGAGCTCGATGTTTTTGTTCTTTCATGGAAGACAGGGTTGGCAGTGATGTGAAGGGCGGCTTGGTTATCACAGTGAAGGAGAGCAGCGTGAGGATGAGGTACTTGAAGTGCAGACAGAATAAATCTAAGCCATGTCAACTCTGAACAAGTAGCTACCATTGCTCTATATTCTGCCTCAGCTGAGGATCGAGAAACAACCGTTTGTTTCTTGGACTTCCAAGAGATCAAAGAAGAGCCAAGAAAAATGCAATATCCAGTCACAGATCTCCTTGTGTCTGGACAAGAAGCCCAATCCGAGTCACAATAAGCCTCAAGCTGAAAAGAAGAAGAAGTGGGGAAAAGAAGGCCTTGTCTAGGAGCACTCTTGAGATATCTAAGAATTTTCTGAGCTGCTAATAGATGTGTATCAGTGGGGTTGGCCATGAATTGACTTAAGGTTTGAACACTAAAACATATGTCAGGCCGAGTGATGGTGAGGTACAAAGGACGACCAATTAATCTTCTGTAGACACTGGGATCTGATAATGGAATGCCTGTAGATGTAGTGCACTTCAAGTTTTGATCCATAGGAACCTTAGTAGGTGTGCTACCCAAAGTACCCAAATCTGCAAGAATGTCCAATGTATATTTCCTTTAGCACAAATGGATCCCTTTTTCTGATCTTGCAACTTCTATACCAAGAAAATACCTTAAAGAACCAAGATCCTTTATCTTAAACTTGTTGTGTAGAAAATTCTTTAAATCATGCACAGAATTCAGATCATTACTTGCAACAAGTATGTCATCAACATATACAAGTAAAGCAATGAAGATGCCGTGTGCGTCTTTTGTGAAAAGGCTATAATCAGCCTTAGATTGAGAAAATCCAGATTCAATTAAAACAGTAGAAAATTTGGAATACCATTGCCTTGATGCTTGTTTGAGTCCATATAAACTTTTGAGTAACTTGCAAACTTGGTGTGGAGATCCTTTCTTGTAACCAGGAGGTTTGTGCATATAAATATCTTCATGTAAGTCCCCATGCAAAAAGGCATTATTTACATCAAATTGATACAAATGCCAGCCTTTAATGGATGCAATAGCTAAGAGGCATCTCACTGTGACCAATTTGGCAACAGGTGAGAATGTCTCTTGATAGTCTACCCCCTCAAGTTGAGTGTAGCCTTTGGCTACTAACCATGCTTTCAATCTTTCAACAGTTCCATTCGAATTATACTTGATTTTATAGACATACCTACAATCAATGGGAACTTTTCCAGGTGGTAAATCAGTGAGTTCCCAAGTTTGATTGTCTTCCAAAGCAGCCAAATCAATATCCATGGCTTGACACCAGCCTGGATCTTTAATGGCTTGTTTGTAAGTTTGTGGTTCAATATGAGTGGAAATAACAGTAGAAAATGCTTGATAGGGATGTGAAAAAGAGTGATAAGATAAAGTATGATGAAGTGGAAAAGGATTACTTGAAGAGGGCATTAACTTCTTATGCAACAATGGGATAGGAGTTGTAAGAGTTGTCTGTTGACAGTGATAATCCTGCAGGTATTTGGGTGCACTTCGAGTTCTGGTTGATATGCGAGGAAGGAGAGGAGCTGGTGGAGATGAAGGTGATGCAGCTGGAAGTGGAGATGAAGGTGGTGAAGGGACAGTGGGAGGGGTAGGTGGGTGTAGGGGAGAGGACTTGATGGTCTCAAGTAGTGAAGTAACAGGGATAGTGGTATGATCTGGAGGAAAAGCATTTGGTGGCTGAATAGAAATTGAAATGGGAGGGAGTGTCACAGTGTTTGGAGTGAAGTTGTTTGTAGATATAAGATTGGAATGGAGGGAAGGGAATGTGGGGTTAGAATGGTGGGAATGAAAGGGAAAAATGGTTTCATGGAATTGAACATCTCAAGATATAAAAATTTGTTCAGTTAATAAATCTAATAATTTATATCCTTTAACTCCAAATGGGTAACCTAAAAAAGCACACATCCTTCCTCGTGGATCAAACTTCTTTCTCCCATGGGATAGAGTTGAGGCATAAGTAAGACACCCAAAAATTTTCAAATGGTTATAATTGGGTGGGGTATGAAAAAGGATCTCAAAAGGACTTTTGTTGTGAAGTAAAGGGGTGGGAGTCCTGTTTATGAGATAGACTGCTGTTAAGATACAGTCACTCCAGAATTTGAGGGGAATATTTGAGTGAAACCTTAAGGCACGAGCCACATTCATGATATGTTGGTGTTTTCTTTCTACTATGCAGTTTTGCTGTGGTGTTTCCACACAACTTTGCTGGTGGATAATGCCTTTATTAGAATAGAAATCTTTCATTTGGAATTCAGAACCATTGTCACTCCTTAGAACCTTTACTTTTGTTTGGAATTGGGTCTCAATTAAATTGCAAAAGGTGACAATACAAGTCCTGGCATCAGATTTGTGTTTAAGCATATATACCCAAGTTGTCCTAGAGAAGTCATCAACAATAGTGAGAAAGAAACGAGAGCCATCAATAGCAATAGTTGAATTGGGACCCCAAATATCACAATGAACAATATCAAAAACGTGTAAAGATGAATGATTAGAGGATGGAAAAGGAAGGCGATGCTGTTTGGCTAAAGGACAAACAGAGCAAGGTGTTTGATTATGAGAATGCAAATTGTTTGTACAATAGGATCATTAATCAAAAGCAATCTGGAAGGTGATATGTGGCCAAGCCGATAATGCCATAAACTATGAAGGGAAGCTGTGTGAGTAGCTAAAGCGGAAATGGACTAGTCTGTGGATAAAAAAGTAGGCCAAGCATCAACCAAAGCTGAAGGTGATACCCGTGACCTGAGCAGGTGATAGAGACCTCCTTTTACTTCACCCATCCCAATCGTTGTCCAAGATGCTAAGTCCTGAAGAAAGCAAGAATTGGATAGAAAAATTAGGCAACAAGAAGTATGTTGGGCAAGCTTCTTAGCAGAAAGTAAATTGAACTTGAAGGAAGGCACACACAACACATGATCCAGCACTAAGTGCTTAGGCAATTGCACAATACCAACATGAGTAACAGGAACTGTTTCTCCATTGGGTAACTTGACTTGATAAGAAACTGCAGCAGTAATAGATGTAAAAAAAGAGGAGCAACAGATCATATGATCTGTTGCGCCAGTATCAATGATCCAAGGTGGATTATGTGAAATAGAAGAGTGTTGTGTGTGTGTGGATGAACAAGCAGCCATACCAGAAACGCGGGAAGTGCTGACATTATTAGAAGACGAGGAAGGGGAGGGTTGAGCAATAGAAAGTGAAGCCATGGCAGAGTTGCTTGCTTGGGAATGCAGGAGAGCAAGTAGTTGATTATATTGGCTTTTGGTCAGAGCCATGTTCTCAGTTGGCGCATCCTCATTATCAACTTCTGGTAGTATGCAAGATTGAGTGGCAGCAGCTGAAGAAATCTTGGACTTCCCATGAAGCTTGTGCCCAGGTGGATACCTATGTAACTTGTAGCATTTTTCCACATTGTGGCCAGTCATGTGACAGTGTGTACATAATGGGGGTTCAGCATGACCAAGCTTAAAACAATTATCAATGGAGTGACCATGGATTTTACAATGGGAACAGTATGGTCGATTGGGTTTGGGGCTACCAAAGGCAGTGAATTTAGCAATGGGTTTGGTGGATTTGTAAGATGGTTTGGCCATCATGACCATGAGATCAAAGGGTGAAGAAGGTGAAATCATTTGGTGGTGGCGTTCTTGTTGCTGAACCATAGAGAAAACACGGTTGAGGGGAGGTAGGGGATCAAGAAGCATAATCTGGTCTCTTGTGTTTGAATAAGAGTCAGTTAACCCCATAAGAAACTGAATGACACAATCTCGGTCATAACGATTATGAAGAATTTTCAATTTGCCACAATCACAATCAGGGAGGGGGTCATACATAGCAAGCTCATCCCATAAGCTTTTAAGGCGACCAAAATAAACACCAATAGAATCTTGACTTTGTGATAAACTAGCTAGATCACGTTTGAGCTGAAAAATTCGAGGACTGTTTTGTTGAGTAAAACGATCCTTAAGCTCAGTCCATAGAATGCTTGAATCATCAACCAACGCAAGACTTGATTTCACAGAAGCACTTATAGAATTTTGCAGCCAAGAAACTACCAAATCGTTGCATCTTTCCCAAGCTTCAAAGAGGGGATCTGAAAAATCGGCTAGCTTAAGAAGTGTGCCATTGATGAATCCAAGTTTGTTCTTCGCACGAAGAGCTCAACTGATAGCACGCGACCAGCTGACATAATTATTAGCAGTGAGAAGATCAGAGACCAACGCAGCAGCTGGATTATCACCATTCTCAATTCTGATTAGGTTGAATGGGTCAGAAAAATTTAGGTATCGCGAAGAAGAATTGTTCGCGTGGGGTGATGGAGGGGTGGGCTCTTCAGTATTTGTTGTCATTGGATCGAGGGAGCTCTGGTACCATGTAAGAAATGGAAATGGAAGAAATGTTTGCCGAAGAAAAGTTTGTAGAAGAGAGAAAAATGCTCTCTATGTGTATATGAATTAATCTCGAGAAGATTACAAGGGTGCTACTATATACAATTGCCAGAGAATATTCTAACTACCTACCAAGTCTGTAAAGACACTAATACCCTTCTATACAACTCAGCAAAGGAAAAGACAAAAGAAGATAACAGAAAATTAAAAACTCTGAAAGCAGAGTAGCAAGGTTTTATTCTTCAGCACTGATAAGCTCCTTTCCTTTCTTTTTGTGCTGTGCTGCTTCATGCTCTTGTAGATCATTCTTCAATAGTTACAGCTGGTGGCTTTTCAAACATTTATTCCCTTTAACAAAAATTAAAAACGACTTAGCGGACCTGGGTGTTACAGCATACCCTGCACCAGCTGCATCGGCTGCACCGGCTGCCGGATGCAGGGATAGATGGTGAGGGTGGTAGTGAGGACGATGTTCCAGCAAATGACGGTCTCACGGACGATGAGGTTCGTCAGATGATGCTAGACGCTTCAGCTCCTCCATATAATGGCAGCATGGTCATTAGGCAGGTAGATTGGACAACATTTTTTAGAATGTTAAATTTTAATTGTTTCCACTAATGTCGATCCGAGAAAACATAAGACAGATTTCGGTATCGAGCAAGCTAGATTTATGTTACGAATAGATCGAGGAGAGCCGATTGATCTGCCATTATTTTTCTTCCACCCGATTCTATTTGAGTCATGCTATTCTAGTAGACGCAGTCTACCATTTGCACTGATAATCTCTAACCTTCTAATTCGATTGGGGGTTAATGTGAGGGTCACTTGCAGAAGACTCGAAACGCTTCACGAGATGGAGGGACACATATCTTCCTTATAGGAGGATTTTGAGCTACTTACCAGATAGATAGATAGTTTTAGTTTTTATTTGACTTTTTTATGTTGTATCAAACCTACATTATATTTTTGGGATGTAATTAGTGTATGATTTTAATTTTTTGTATTTGCTAGCTTGTTTATTGTCAAAAATGTTTTTTTTTTCTTATTTTACTAAAGTAATATTTCTATAACTAGAAATCTTA
The DNA here is from genome assembly GCA_003123785.1 of Pterocarya stenoptera. Taxonomy (NCBI): domain Eukaryota; kingdom Viridiplantae; phylum Streptophyta; class Magnoliopsida; order Fagales; family Juglandaceae; genus Pterocarya; species Pterocarya stenoptera. The sequence continues at coordinate 159,723 of QEOT01000694.1, forward strand.
TTTAACATAAAAGAACTCATTAAAGTTTTTTTTAAAAATTAATTACATAAAGTTAATTTATGACTATGAAATATTTTAATTCACCATAAATAATACTATATAATATATTTATATTTTTTATATTTTGAAAATTATAACTAATAAATTAAAAAAATATTTATTTTTAATCTATTTTGGATGCCTTTCAATAAATTATTATAATTAAACAATCCCGTTCGAATGTTTATTTTGGGACGTTCGAACTAAGTTCATTCCAGTTCGAACCGGAAACTTCTGTTCGGACAATATTGAATCAAATCCTCACCAACTTTTTTTTTTTTATAATTTACCACAAAACAAGTCTTTCAAATGAATAAGCCGAATCAATTACCAAAACCACACGATTCGAGTTGTAGAGTCGTTCATTCAGGAGAATAAATATCGGTAATTTCAGTAGATTGGGTCCTTATACCACAGATGAGAAAAAGGGGAATGCATGATGAATGAGAGATTCCCAATTCATACAACTATCAAGAGGTGTACTGGTTATTGTGAACTGTGAAAGCCAGTGAGGAATTCTCCTTCTAATTAGCTATTTACTGGCTGTTGGTGGTGCGTCTCTGAGATTTCATCCCAATAAACCACTGCATATATTATATACTCATGACTGGGTTCTCATGGTATCTATTGAGCCAGCCACTCTGCTTCCCAAATTGAAGAATATTCCAGCTGCTCCACCAGACGACATCAACACGTTTTCCTCATCATACGGCATCACCACAACATCTGCCAAGGACAGCACGACTGCCACTCCCTTGGAATCATCTGGAATAACTTAGAATAGCCTTGGAACATGACCTATTGGCACGTTTGTAATTATCTTGGTTTGTTTGTAATACTCTGGCTGCTGTTGTAACAGATTCTGCTGCAAATGGTAGTGCACTACAGAGCACACCACATGCTTGTACAAATGTCAGAATCAGTTAGGATTCCCTTTTGCTTATATATATATACAAAATGTATACAGCCATTACAATTAATGAGAATTGAGATTATTCCTTCATCTTCATATTCTTACAGTATCATCTATGCTTAATTACACAGTGCGAAGTGGGGCTAATCGATATAATCTCTAACATTTTCTTGGATGCTTCACCATGCCAAAAAGTCAAAAGAAAGACTCAAAAGTACTCCTCCACAATCATTTAATCTATACAATAAGTAGGTGTGTATAATTAACTCCGTCAATTGCCTCGTCTCTCACAGTATTCACAATTGACTCCGTCAACCCATGCATTTCTATTTCTTGTGAACATTTCTTGAACGCGGGCTTATGTTTACTAGTCCTCCTGTACCTATCATTTAGTTACCCCTATATCTGCATTATTACATATATGTATATGTCTGTCTACATACAGCTGTGAAAACCACGCCCAAATCTCCCCTAATCCTCCTAGCTGTATCTTTCTCTGATCTCTAGCTCCCTCTGTTGATAGGAAGAGGAATGGCCTTCCCTGCTGGACTCAAGGTACTTATAAGTACTGTTCTGGTCCTAATCCTTGTTCCTCCAGCTTCTAGTCTTAAGAATAATCATCATTACTGTCCTCCTTCTTCCTGTGGCAATATCCCCAACATCAGCTATCCGTTTCGACTAAAAGGCGATCCGCCAAACTGTGGAGACCAAAGGTTTGAGCTCTCATGTGATGACCACAACCAAACGTTGTTATCTTTACATGATGGTAGTTTTTTTAACGTAAGCCAAATCAATTACAACAACTACAGAATCCGAATTGTAGACTCAGGTATTCAGGAGGATAATTACTCCTTCATCCATCGTTATTTTCTAAACAGTGGTAATTTGAATTGGAGTTGGCCGGACTGGTGGATTTCATCTTCTACAGAAGTTGTGACTATTCTGAACTGTGAAAAGCCAGTGACTTGGACTTCCTCTTTCAATTTGAACATGCCTATTTCTTCGAATTGTTCTAATATCAATAAGGGATATGGGTCTTCTTCCAACTCCTCTTTTTCTCAAGATTCCAAACGGTACTTATATCTTATTGTTGGTAGAGTGAATGTGATGGATGTGGAAGAGTCGTGCACGATAGAGCAAATGTTGAAATCGTTGCCAGGACAAATTTATGCTAATCCTAATATTTCCTGTACAGACATCCGCAATGTATTCTCATATGGTTTTGTGCTTTCATGGTACCGACTTTATTGTGGAAGCTGCAGATCATACGATAATTGCTACCTCGATGACCATAATCATCCTTATTGCTACGGTGAGTAATTAATAAATTTGAGATCAGAATTCTAATGAGATATTTATTATATATCAAGTCATTAATTTGCTGTTCCAACTTGACTGAATTCTTGGATTTCCCACTCCAGCCGATCATACATATATTGTATTTTCCTATTCTAATTAGCAGCACCATTGTTGTGATCTTCGACAATTATTGAACGTATTTTTGCATCATTATAATTACCTGATTTTTGATTGAAGATTCCACTTTTTCCCTTTTTTATTTTATTTTTGTCAAAACATGCAGGAAATCCTTGGGTTACTTCCTCACGAGAACTGGTCGCACATGTAGGTGAGTTTTCAATCTCCATAAGACCCTTTTTTTTTCTTTTTTCTTTTTTTTTTTTTTTTTTTTTTTTTTNGAAAGAACACAAGATGGACATATAACCTTATGTGTCAGTTTATTTTACAAAAGTGATTTTATACCATGATTTGTCAGTTTGTTTTTTTGAGTTGACTTCTTTCTAGCTAACTCATGAATTTGCCAAGTTAATATGTAACTGATCTTTTATAAAAAGTCAATACAGACTTAGAATTCTCTAAAAATTGTTCTTTCCAAGCCCCTACAGACTAGCTAGAGCCCAGACTTAAGAAATATGCATTTCATCATCTTTCTTAGTCCAATGCACAAGCATTTGCTTTCGAAAATATCCATTTCACGCCATACTTTCTAGTAAGGAAAATCATTAGCATTCACGAAAACATATGCATGATAAATCTCATGATCTAAACCTTGAATGTGCATGCTTTACATCATACATATACATACATTCATAATTCATAGGATGCTTAACATGGGCTACCAAGAAGGCTTATACATTATATACATACTTTCGTCACCAAGGAGCACTTGAATAAAGAAAGCATTTCATAGAAGAAAATATTGAGCAAGAAGCATGGTCATGGTTAACCCCTAGAGGTTGGCTCAAGTGGTAAAGGCCTTGGTCTTGGGGTATGCTCCCCCCAGGTCCTAGGTTCAAATGCCCTTAGGTGCAAACAATCTCTAGGGGCCACACCCCCTGGTGAAAAGCCAGTGATTTAACCAGTTCCGTGTAGGAAAACTTCTGAGGGTTCGGTGTGCGAGACTGGGGTTTACTTTGCAATGGTGGGTCTAAAGAGCCATGTCTTGGAGAGGTTCCCCGACATTAAAAAAGCAAAAGAAAAAGAAGCATTGTCATAGCTACTTACTTACCTCCAAACTTTACACTTTGGTTCCCTTGGAACTAATTGAAAAAATTCTTATTCAATGAAATGAAATGAGTACATCAATATCCATTTCACTCTAAGCTTCACTAACCAAAACCCTTAACTAGAGGCTCACTTTAATTCCAAGAAGAAATTAAAGTGATTTCCTTAACTCCACTTCACTTAATGAACATTATCCACAAAGCACAACCTTAACCCATTCAATTACCCACCATACATGGCGCTAAGAAAAAACATTAAGACCCTCATTTCAAGGATTTGAAAGAAACTCATGAAAGTGACTAATAGCATGCTAGCTGTCCATTAAAGGCCATTGGGTTATCTACATGAAAGATAGATGGAAACCATAAGCTAAGAATGTACAAATCATAGGAATTATTTAGGAATGAAAGAGAACAAGGGAACATCAAAAATCTGGAATTTTCATTAAAAGGGCATTTTGATAGCTTTCAAAATCATGTGGGAAGTCAATTTAAACAAAGGGCTAAAGCTCACAAGATGGCTAGTTTTTGTCACTTGTTTGCAATGGTGTTTCATACAAACAATTAACTTTGGTTGAGGAAAGGATCCAAGGGAATAATGGGAATGAAGAAGCCTCAAAGCAGAGTGCCTAGCAGAATTTTCTGCACCTCCATAGACAGCTAGTTGCTTTAGTGCATTCATGCCTTTAAACATCCCTCCATTCAATCACAATCCCAACTACATAGACTAAGGACACTAGTATTGAAGAAAACTTGCAAGAAACATCATTTTTTTTTTTGTTTAAACATAGCAAAAAACAGTAAGGGCGAATCCTTTTTTTATGAGGAGAAAAATACTAACAATAATGTGAGTTATAAATATTCAAATTATTTATATCATTTTCTATATTATAAATTAACTGATCACTTACCTTTATTTCCTTTTTCCATGTGCTGCAGCTAAGTATACTGGATTGGAATGGCTCTTCGGTAAGAATTTGTATCTGTCTGATGATCGATTTGTCTTCTTTCATCTTTAAACTGTTCATTTCTTAAGCAATGAAACATGAAAATAGTTTAAACTTGGAGATAAGATCAGATATAATAATTACATACATACACACACATATATATATAATTTACAAAAATTTATTTGTACGACATAAGATGTGCAATCCCACGCAATATTTTTAGAAAAAAAGTTGGCTCTACCTTTAAAAAGTGACTTTCTCATGGCATGCCCAGTTTTTTTCTTTTTTTTAAAATAGATTGTCCAGGACTTGCACTTCCTAAACTTGTGTCTAGCATTACTTATATATAAATAAATATTATATATATATACGTACTACTTGTATATATATATAAGGGTTGAGGTGTTATGTATCTCCAGTCCAGCTAACATATATATCACATTTTAAGTGGCTTTTCACTTTGCTGAAATTCTATGAAGTCACTCAAAACAAGTCACAACAGATATTGTGATTGAGGATAATAAAATACAATATGAGAAATAGAATTGCTAAATAAATAAATACTAACAAAAGTATAATTTCTATGTTTTAACTCTAATTCTATATTTCACACAATAAATTAAATTAAGGGAGAGTCTGGCCTCATGTGAGGGGAGTGTTAAGATAAATATAAATGATTAAATCTACATTTTCATGATGCTATAAACCAATATATTAATGGCCGTAATCATGTTACTTACAAATCCAAAATATATTAATAAAGTTGTTGATGTCTGGCATTGGACGAGCTAGTACCATCGATCGATCGCTCATATTTAGCTAATTCGACATGATCATGATCAGTCTTACTTTTGATATCGAATTCAGATACTAACGTGAAACTTTTTTTTTTTTTAATTTTGTCAAACCATGCAGGTCGATTAACCAAACAAGGAGTTAGTACTACAGAATATTATTATGCACAGAGTACTTCTCCTCGCCTGCTTCATTATTTCCCATATCCCAGTACGTACTCATGTAATTGCATATTTTCTTGTAGTGGATGATCTCAAACTCTTGGATTAATGTTATACATGTTTTAGATCTCACTAACGATGGATCCATTCTATGCATCATACACATTAATTCTTTTACATCAATTCTCAGCTAACTTTTAATGGAGATTTTTTTTTTTTTTCATTAACAGATTTGGTAGCTTTATTAATTGGATTATTGCTCGGTAAGAATCTGTACTATCTCTCTCTTTTTATCTTTTTTAATTGTTTTAGTAAATTAATCATTCTTTAAACTACGAAACAAAAAAAAGTTAGAAATCATTATTAAATTAACATTAAAAATAAACACTGTGCCAAATCACAAGAATTTTGAAAGGGAGTAACTGGTAGTGCAACAACATGATCGCTCGCTTTCTTATAATTACTTTTGCGATTTCATTTCCAGAATTGCGTTTGTCAATCAGTGTATTAGGCGCTCCATTTGTGATTGCATTTCTTATATATAAATGGCGAAGGAGGCACTTATCCATGTATGACGATGTTGAAGAATTTCTGCAAGGCCAAAATAACCTCATGCCAATAAGGTACTCTTTCTCAGAAATTAAGAAAATGACCAAAGGTTTTAGGGAAAGATTGGGTGAAGGAGGATTTGGCACAGTATTTAAAGGAACACTTCGAAGTGGACGTCTTGTAGCAGTAAAGATGTTAAGTCAATCCAAAGCAAATGGACAAGATTTTATCAATGAAGTAGCAACCATTGGAAGGATCCATCATGTGAATATAGTGCAACTTATTGGTTTTTGTGTTCATGGTTCAAAGCGTGCCCTTATATATGAGTTCATGCCCAACGGTTCTCTAAACAAACACATTTTTTCATCAGAGGCAAATATTCTCAACTATGAGCAAACATATGATATTGCTTTAGGAGTGGCTCGCGGGATTGAGTATTTACATCAAGGATGTGACATGCAAATTTTACATTTCGACATTAAGCCTCACAACATTCTTCTTGACGAGAATTTGAAACCCAAAGTTTCGGATTTTGGCTTAGCGAAATTGTACCCGGTGGAAGATAGTATTGTTCCTTTGACTCGTGCAAGAGGAACATTTGGATACATGGCTCCTGAAATGCTTTACAAAAATATTGGAGGTGTTTCATACAAAGCTGATGTCTATAGCTTTGGAATGCTATTGATGGAAATGGTGAGTAGAAGAAAGAACCTGAATGCATCTACAGAACATTTAAGCCAAATTTACTTCCCCACTTGGATATATGATCAATTCCATGATGGAAAGAATATAGAAATACAAGATGTTACTGAAGATGAAAAGAAAGTATGTAAGAAGATGACGATAGTCGCATTATGGTGCATACAATTGAAGCCTAGCGATCGTCCATCAATGGACAAAGTCATCAAAATGCTTGAAGGAGATGTTGAATGCTTACAAGTTCCTCTCAAGCCTCTCCAACCATCACTAAAGAGAGAGATAAAGGGTGATAGAGATAATTCAAATCAAGCTTCATCATCAATTCAATCAGATGAATAAAGTCTTATTTAATTTTTATTGTTTATCTTTCTAAAATTGAACTATCTCTTTCTATTCTTTTTCTCTTTTAAGAGAAGACTTGGTATGGACTGAACTATAGGTCATAATTTTTCTATGCATGTCGTAGTATACTATGCAGTGCCCTCAAATTAAGTATCAATCTAAATATAGTTTGATGTTATTCATCCATGTATAAATTTTTTACATTTCTCTCTCTCTCTCTATTATTTTTTTTCTCACTTCTTTCATCTATCTCTTTTTATTATTTTCTCTCTATTTTTTTTATTTATTTAATTTTTAAATTAAATAGATAAAAAATTTCGATAAGTTGTTGAATGATAGTAGTACTACTCTTAAAAACTAGTTAGTTAAAATAGAAAAAGTAGGATGTAATTAGTTTTTCAGATAAAAAAAAAAATAGATTAACCATTGGAAGTGCTCTTACATTAATACATAATGTTTAATCCTCTCGACAAGGCCCGTAACAGCAAGTCATGTTTGATCTCTATGGTAGCGTCAATAATATATTATTCAGAAGTGATCATATTAGTAATTGGTAGTAATAAATAACCATAGCATGTAGCAGATAATACTAGGCTTGCTAGTTAAATAATAGGAAAATGTTAAATGTATCACAAAAAATTTACAAATCTACGTGGCTTTTTTACATAATTTGTTTTCTCTCTTTGTATTTTTTTAATGAAAGTGATGTATATTGTATAGATGAGAATATCGCGTGGATATGTACGTTTTTTTTATTTGGATACAATTAGCATTGCCCTAACTAATATGGCAATAGGAGTAGTTCAGAAAATAAAACCTAATTAATGCTATTAGTAAACTTTAGTGCCTAAAATTGTAACAGTCCATACAAAAGTGACCCCAAAATTAATATAAGTTCATCAATAATAATCAGCATTCTAAACTAACGTCTATTTTATACTTATAATATGCTTGCTGCCTGTGGCTATTCATGTAACACCCGATACTAAGGAATTATTGAGGATACTTTAATTAGGGCTCAAATTAGGTTTAATAAGCAATGTTGGGTGAGCCTGCGATTTAATATTTACTGAGGTCGGCTTGGAATTTTAGTTAGGCTCATAAGCCAAGAATCATAATTTTTGGCCCGTTATAATTTAGTGGATGATTTTGGATCTTATTAATAGGCTAAAATTGAGAAAATTCCAATTGATATTTATTGAAATTTCATGAATAGACTACGGCCCCAAATATTTTATTTGATGGATTATGGAATTTGGAAATTTGCTGATTTTGATTAAGGTACTTGGAATCATAATTACACAAAAAGAATTGCACCAATATTGGATTTGTTAGAATTTTTAAAAATTGATGTATAATTATTATTTTTTATTTTCAAATATCAAGTGGACCAATAATAGAACGCCACTTGTCACCATAGCGTATCTCAATATTAGCTGGTGCTTCATATTTGTTTTTTTTTTTAAAGGAAAACAATTTCTTTGATAACTTAGCTACTGTGCGGGCAGCATTGTTTGCAGACCTGTGTACAAAAGCTAATCTCTGGGCAGGATGAAGCTCCATCAGTTGCTGCAAGTCCTCTGTATCCTGGCCAAGCCACGAGTTATCTTCACTTTTGGAAGTGACTGCATCTATGACAACTTTGGCATCCCTTTCTAAGATTACTTGATTCAGTCCTAACTCAATGCAGAATTCCAAGGCTCTGTGAAGAGCAAAGATTTTTGCTTGGAATGTAGAGAGGACATGCACCTTAGGGGCTGTCAAGCTTGCTTGTAAACCCCCTTCAGAGTCCCTCATTTTGATCCACATCCCCATGCTGTTCTTGTCTTTGTCAAAAGCTGCATAAAAATTCACTTTGAAGAAAGGCCACTCGGGTGGCTGCCAAGACTGACTAGGTCCTCTCCCTCAACTCCTTGCTGCTCTATTACTATTGTTAAGATTGATCTCCTTAAGCAAAGATAGGTCTGCCTGAGCCATAGCAACAATTGTAGCAGGGTTCTTGAACTGATTTTGAAAAGTATACGCATCCCTCCTAGCCCATATGTGGTAGAACAAGACTGCAGCCAGCTCAATGCTTTCCTGGTTCAGTTTCCCAGTCATCTCTCCCCAAAGCTGCTGGAAGTCTGGATAAAATCTTTTCCATTTCCTGAACAAACTGGTCTCTCCACCCCAAACGTCTGCTGCTGCAGGACAAATCCATAAAATATGCACTGTTGTTTCTTTCTCTCTTGCACAAACTGGACACAGATTACTATCAACAACGTTCTTCCTGAGTAGATTGTCTTTTGTAGGAACTATGTTGTTTTGGCATTTCCATATGAGTAGTTTGACCTTGGCATGGACTTCTAATTGCCAAAGGTCTTTCCATATCGAATTGTTTCCCCCACCTGTTGAAGGTTCCCCTGAGCTCCTGTTTGACAGTTTGGTTTCCAGAAAATAAGCACTTTTGATTGAGAAGTTTCCTCTTTCTGAACCAGTCCAAATCCTTCTGTCACTTGCCCCTCTTCTGTTGATAGGTATAGAATAGATGAGCTTTGCTTTTTCTTCCTTAAAGATTGTTTCCACCAGGTCTATCTTCCAAGAACTACTATCTTCATTAATCAATGCATTCACTCTGGTCTCAATGTCCAAAGTGTTGATAGAAGTCTAAACCTGGAAGGTCCCAAGCCTTGGAAACCACTTGTCCTTCCAGATTCTTATGCCTCTTCCATTACCCACCCTCCAGACCAACCCCTCCTTTAATAGCCCCAAGCTCGACCAAGGCTCCTCCATATAAAAGATGGTGATCCTTTCAACTTAGCATCCATAACATCATAGTTTGGAAAGTATTTCTGCTTGAAAATTTGAGAGACCAGGGAGTGGGGATCCTTTATCATTCTCCATACTTGTTTTGCTAGAAGAGCTCTATTAAAGCTGCAAAAATCCCTAAAAGCCAAGCCCCCTTGGTTTTTTACTGAACCCATATACTTCCAAGTTTTCCAGTGAATCCCTTTACCATCTCCTTTATGACAACACCAAAACCTGGCTAAGAGTGTTTCAATTTCTTTTAAGAGCAATACTGGCATCTTAAACACACTCATAGAGTAAGCTAGGATTGCCTGCAACACACTCTTGATAAGCACTTCCTTCCCAGCTGAGGATAAAAACTTAGTTTTCCAACTGTTGATTCTTTTCCAAATCTTATACTTTAAGCTTATGAAAGTATCATATTTTGACCTTCCTACCACAATAGGGAGACCAAGATATCTGTTATAATTATTGCACCTCGATCTATTCACTTGCTGCAAAATAAAATCCTTTGTTTCCACCTTGGTGTTTGAATAGAAAAACACACTAGTTTTCTCTTTATTTAAAGTTTGGCCCGATGCTTTCTCATATTGAATCAAAATTTCATAAATCTGGTACCACTCCACCAACTTTGCTCTACAAAAAATTACATAGTCATCAGCAAAGAGTAAGTGGTTGATTCTCAGTCCACCACGAGTCACTGCCACCCCGTTGATAAGACCACTTGATTCAGCCTTGTACAAGAGAGAACTGATACCTTCTGCACAAATTAGGAATAGATAAGGTGACAAGGGGTCACCTTGTCTCAGTCCTCTCGAATGAATGATGGTCTCCCCTGGTTCCCCATTAATGACAATAGAATAAGAAACTGACTTAACACATGCCATCATTAAATCAGTCCATTTCTTGCCAAAAACCAGCTTAAGCAACAAAGCCTCTAAAAGTCCCATTCGACCGTATCGTAAGCCTTAGACATATCTAACTTTATGGCCATTGACCCCTCCCCTTCCTTTCTGTTTTGATTGCATAGTATGGAGTAGCTCATAAGCTACCATAATATTGTCAGTTATGAGTCTATTAGGGATGAAAGCACTCTGGTTCCACGAGATCACCTTGTCCAAAACACATTTTATTCTATTTGCCAAAGTTGTTGTGATCAATTTGTAGATAACATTACACAGAGAAATTGGTCGAAATTCAAGTACTGAGTTAGGGGAGTTTACCTTGGGAATTAAAGCTATATGAGTATGATTTAAATCCCTTGGCATCTTCCCTGATTTTAAGAAATCCAAGACAGCTTGAGATACATCCTGGCCCACAATCTTCCAATGTCTAACATTTAAGAGAGACTCGACAGAGCTATAGCTAATGCTTTTTGGAAAAGAAAGTACTCTGAATACTCAGTGGAGACCTTACCAGCTATTTGTTCTGATCAAAGCTCAATACTTCTACAATGCAGTATTGAGAGGTGCTCAGTTCACAGCTTTCATTCTTCCTTCAAGTATGAAAGCTTGAAGGAAGAATTGGTAACACACAAAGCCGGTTCTTCATATTAGGTATGTTGGATAACACATCTTTGAAATAGCTTTCAATTACTTTCTTTATTAATGTAGCCACAAATGTTTAGACTAGAAGACGTATGGGTTAACATTAAACCAAACAATAGTTGTCGTTCCCCTTGTCGTGCGGAGTAATGATACACTCACTACAAGAAATATGGCCTTTTCCAGCGATTTTATGATCGTCGGGAAAAAAATCGCTGCAATTAACCCCTATTTGCGGCGATTTTTGTATCGCCGCAGAAATATAGAGCAAGGTTAAAAAAAATTAATGCTGAAATTACTGTTTATTTATTTGCGGCGACAATTTGATCTTTTGCGGCGCTTTAGTGTCGCCGCAAATAATATTCATAACTGTAGCAGTGTTTTCACTGCGGCGAATTGTAAAATCGCCACAATAGCTAGTTTTGCAGCGAATAAAAAGCGCTGCAATAACCTTTTATAAAATTCACACATTCTACAACGATTTTAATATCGTTGCCAAAGAAATTCCACAAATAAAGTGAATTTCCAGCGATTTCTTGATACATATTACGGCCAATATTGTCGTTGTAAGAGCATTTTGTGTAAAACAAAAGTTATTAGCGGTGAAAGGAAAGCGCCGGAATTGCTAAATTAAATTTAAACCAAGGGCCTTACGATTTCCCTCATTTCTTTTCCTCCCCCCCCTTTACGATTTCCCCCCGTTTCTTTCCCTCCCCCGCTCTGCCTCCCCCACCCTCTTCTCCCTCAACCCACGCCGCCGCGCACAGCCCGTCGCCAGCAACCCCACCACGCCACCGCCACCTCACCTCGACGGCCACCCCCTCCTTCTCCCCCAGGCCCCGCCGGATCTCTTGCCTCCCCGAATCTGGTGCCTCACCCCTCTCTCTCTCGGATTTCTCTATATCGCCGCCGCTAGGGGCGCCGTTCACCACCACCCACACATCGACGCCGTCGCCAGTTCTCCGTCGGATCCATCTTCTCGTCCACGCCTAGCCGAGTTCTCAGTCCGAGGCCCTCATTCTCTCCCTTGCTCTGTTCGCAGCCCACGGCCACCATGTCTCGCCAGGGCCACCGTGCTCCTCCCGAGCCACCACTCCACGCCAAGAGACCACCACGACAACTGGTAATATTGCCTTATGTTTTCACATTTATGGGTTCTTTTCATTCCTGTTATATTTCCTTGATTTCTTGTTTTAGTTCCGTTTGGATTAGTTTTTGTGTTTATATCTGTGTGGTCTAGTTTGTTTATGGGTTTGTTTATATCT